>VZRF01015118.1:121464-349388 GCA_013396875.1 Vireo altiloquus | reverse complement strand
TGCTGTCACTCGCGGAAAGCAGTCGTGGTAATCGTAAAAGGACGAGGAGGAGGGACATGGCAGGGGGGAAGGAGCCCGCTGGCGGCCTTGCCGGGGCGCCGCTTGGCCCTGGGCTCCGCGGGCGCCAAGGCTCGTCCGCCGGCCTTCGCGGCCGTCAAGGCTGAAGGATTTCAGCGGTGTTGCTTCATCTCCGCCCTCGCCCCTGAGCCGGCAGCGCTGAAGGGCTGCGCAGAAGCGGGGACGGACTTTGGAGAAGGTCGGTCCCGCTGGCCCTCCCGGGGCCATCCCCGCCGGCAGCCCCCCGTCCCCGCACCCCGAGCCTTGCCTGCCCGTGAGCGGGGATGCCATGGGGAGCCTGGGTCTGGTTTGCCCCCTGTTTAACCTCCGTTTCGAGAAAGTGACACATGGCCATCAAGAAATGCAGTTCTCATCCGAGAACGAGTTTGAATGTGCGCAAGTTTGATTAGGTGTGAGATATGTATCTTCCTCATTTTTATCCTCACAGAAGGTTTGTATCTCCGTTTATTTTTCTTTTTCTTTCACAGGTATAATTTATGGAGACAAGACAATTTTTTTTTTTATTAAATCCCAGTTCCAGAACATAAATGATTACTGATTTCATTCAGTTAAGCACTTGCCGAAATAGTATAGTCCTCACCAACATTATCCTGTTATATTACTCCGTCGTCCTGTATTTGTATGTCAACAGAGATAGCCCTCTGGAGTAAAGCAAACCTAACAGAATGCAAGTTCAGAGTATTTTTTCTTGATCTCAGCCCTCAATCTTTTATCACATGTACCCATAATATTCCTCCACAATAAAACCTAAGTGGCTTGAATCCATTTCTATCTATCTTCCTGGATAATTTAATATGAAAGATCTAATAGCCTTTATTCACATTGGTTTACCCCTCTTCCTTTCCTGTTTCTAATATCTAGCATATGTAGCCTTGTTAAAGGTAACAGACTATGGAGCCCACCGTGACTAGAAAGGGGACACAAAAGCAGCCCAAGTGTGAGAGATCAACCACTGCCTCCACCTGGAGGCTGCACAGTCAATTTTTTTTGCCATGCTTCCACTTGCCAGTGGATAACAGACATGCAGTGACAGTTGGCATGCTACTGGAAATATCAGACATGAGATCCAGCTATAAGCTTGAAGACCTGCTTGCTCATAAATATTGGTGGCTTACTTAAGGTCTTAGGCACACTGAAGAACCTATGTGAGGAATCTTGTGCAGCGCACATTATGTACCACACATACTGTACCAGTCTGATGCACTGAGTTCACAGGACTGTCAAAAGCCAAAGTAAATCCTGAAACGTCAGGCAGTTTTTAAAATTAAGTGGTGCGTATTGTTTTCACCATGATAAATGGTTTCTAATGAATCCTGGGCATACCCTTTTAACAACTTTAAGTCTCATATCTAGACAAAAAAAAAGCAGTAATGCAAATTTGCCTTCGTGACTCAGGTTCTTGAAATTCTAGAATTCTAGAAAGAAGCCTCCAAGGCAAATAATATCCTTCCTATGTGGGTGGACAGTCTTGGAAATAATATTCCAGATGGAGTTTGGTCGCCTATTTGCTTGTATGTTTGTCACTAATTATAATCAGCCATAAAAACAGACTTGATCTTTCTCCCAGAGTAGTAACAAAGATGTTTTCTGTATTTTACGTTACTTCTACACAGTGGAGGTCAGGAGAGCAAAACCTTTTACAAAATTACAGCAAAATCTGGTCTTACCCTCCAAATCTTACAGTGGGTGCTTGACAGATTCAGGAGTAAGGTGGGATACAGGGCTGAATGCTGATGTGGCTGAAGGAACATATTCACCGTTTTTACACCTGAGGTACAGAAAAGAATAACATGGATGAAAGTCATAGCGTTGTGCATTCTGCACAAAAGGAATCTAAGGCTTATGGGAAAACTGTAAAAAAGAGAATCATTCTATGATTATCTACCTCTGCTGATCTTCCTATTGGAGGGATGAAGTAGGTCATGAAGATCTTTAGCTAAATTCTCAGCTGACTGTAGCATGGTATGATTTATACTGACTTTTGGACAGCACAATATTAACTTCTTTACATTCATTGGTATTTATTGCTACATGACTTAAACTCTCTTAACACTACCTCTGATTTTGGCTTAATGAGCATTGCTAAGGCTATGCTGAGTCATAGCACTACATGCAAGGTCTAGAAAAGGCATTTGAGTAGTAACTAACAAAAATATAGCAGAAGTAATTCCTGTCATCTCTAACATTGGTTGACTCCTTGGCATTCAGTTGTGTCCATGCCTCTTGGGCTTTCCATAATACCAGCTTTGAATATGACCCAACCTGAAATTTAGAATTAGATGAAAGTAAAAGTTCCAGTGCCTCCAAAGAAAAAAGGCTTTAATTCCTCACTTTTATTATAGTCCAGATATAGTACAATGTAATAATTGAAAAAAGTCTGGAGCAAAATAAGAATAAAATGTTTCTAAAGATTATGCTCTACTAAACACAGTTTAATGATTTATTTATATGTGTATACACACACACACATACTCTCTGAAATTAACTGGAGAGATGGTGACTTCTGCTATTATCCTTGGTTCCCTTGCATTACTTTCTTTATATCTGTAGGAGGTTTACTACATAGCAATGCAATTACAGAAAACTATATTCACCGATCTTTTTATATATTTAATGTGATCAGTGCTCAAAAATGTTTAAGACTAACCAAGTCCTCCGGGGCTTCCTGCTCAAGAAGAACAGTAGTGAAAGTTCCATAAAATAGATGATATTGTGATTTTATAAAGATCAAAGACAGAAATAAAATGCATTAAAGAAAAAGGCAAGTCATTTGACTACAGTTCAAAGAATTAATCAAAATACTTCCATGCATCTGGGAACATTTGTGGAAACTGTTCTGGAAAAATATTTGTGCTGTAATGTACTCTTGCTAAAAGCAAACCCAAGAGAAATAGATGTTCAGATTGTAACTTAGGCAGACATAAGTGAGGCAATGTTTACTGGAACTGTTAAGTGTGAAGAAACACCAAAAATTGCACAATAAGTGCATGGACTAAATAAAGAAAATTTACATGATACTTTTGCACTGCAACAGCCGACTTAAGGCTTCATGCCTATTCATATGACAAACTAAGAAGGTTATGGTGTTTGAGTGCTTTAGACCAAAAAGCAAAGAAAAATGTCCTGTTTCTTAGGTCACAAACTCCAATTCTGCCCACAGAGCCACTGGCATATTACTCACTTAGATTGAGAGACAATATGGAGAGCAGCAATATCTCCAGGGCTGAGGGAAATATCAGATTTCACCTGAATATTTTAAACACAAAAAGAAATATTTTCAAAAAGGTTCTTTTCATTAATGAACACATATGCTGCTAATGTGTATAACACTGCCCTTACTGAGACTCTTGAGATAGTGCTGCCAGTGTTGTGGAAAGTAGGAACATGTAGCTCCATTCATTTGCAATATTGGACTGGAAAAAAAATCACTGGAAAGCCCTCAAGAATGTGAAAATATGCCATTTTATGAAGAGTATAGTCTGCATATAGAAAGCGGGAAATGCTAGAATATCACTGAAAAGAAAAATTTTAAAAAGAAATGAGTTCTAGCTTCCTTCTTCCTATGACTGAGTAGCAGACACGATGAGTAGGAAATCTGGAGTGTACCACATAAAAGCACCGGAGAAGGAGAGCCAGCAGGTACCCTGAGTGACTGAGATGGCAAGGCACACCTTACACCCACATTAATTCGAAAGGAAGGTGGAGGTGACACAGGTTGGAGGATTAGCAATTTCTCGTGGCCAGCAGCACAGGAGGGAGACAAGTGACAAGTCATTGCCATTGGGAATTGTTACAGTATAGCGAAACAAGCTCACCATGCTGAGCTCTATTTGCAGCACCTTGCTCAGAAATTGCTGAGGACCAGTGGGGTTTGTGTACTTATTCAGAGCTGCCTCGCTGATGACGTTTGAATCACTCCGGTTAAATGAGACAGGCCAATAATTTGGAGTATTGTGATGTAAAGTGAGGGTTTCTTGAGAAGTAAGATCAGTTCAACTAGAAGGGCCCCAAATGTCCTTCATGTCCAGAGGCTCTCCTGGTCTGCAGCAACTGAAGCAACTGCTAGCGGGATCTTGTCTAAAGCCCCAGCAAATGAAATTTTCTGACAGAGATGCAAACAAAAAACTGCCCCAAATACCTTTTCACACTTTCCCTTTAAACAGTTTTCTGTCCATGTGGAGCAATCTTATCTCCAAAACAAAATAAAATTGTCTTGCATAAAAGCTCCCCAAACAGCAGAATTAACACAAACCTCATTCAGTTAGTCATCTAAATGAGATTACTCAAAAATTATAATACCAGTCACAAAATTCACTGCTTAGTATCCAGCAGAGCCGAGACAAGGGAAAGTCAAAATTCTTAGTCAGTCTTTTCAATATGAATATGACCTAACACTATTAACTGCTACTTTTCTCGTCATCTACTTTTCTACTTCATTCGTCATACTCCAAAGCAAGAAATGTGTAAAGAAACCAGTGGGATGGGGATTTTTGGCAGTCATTTCTTCAACACAATTGAGATTTGGTCTTGCCATTTAATCTTTGTTCACATTAGTCATTCCACTGACTTCGATGATTTACATTTGTGATTAATCCTGACTAAAATTACAGCACTAAATCTTTAAGAAATATACCTCACTTGATTTACCAAAACATTTGGAAGTTTGTGTGCTTGACCACTGCAGTCAGAAAGGCACTGAGGACAGATGTTTTTCTATGATGTTGTGTTTTGAGGTAGGACACTGAGAGAAAATATCTCACGATGGATTTTTGCAGCCGCCATAACTACAAATAGTAAAGTGCATACTAACAATACCGAGCAGTTGGCTCTCCTATGACAGTAATTATCAGTGAGTCATTTGGTGAAGCCACTATACTTCGCAAAATAGTTAGAAATGTGTTCTATTGAAGCAAAAATTGAATAGTAAACCTAAAGACATGAAGAGCTATAAAAGTTTGTCACACAGCAATGATTATCAGAAAGACAAGAACAAGCCTTTGTTCTGTGCAGGGGATGTTTCTGCTACTGTTTTATGATTATTGTACACTAAAGTTGTGCAAGCACTGGATAGGGTTAATTACAGCCTTATTGAGAGAATGCAGTATGTTTCTTAGTCTTAGGCCTCTGCTCTAAAGGACTGTAGAGAGTCTGCAAAACACCCTTAGCAGAGATCACCAAGAAGCATTGCTCTCAGTTGTTCAACAGCTATTGTTGCATGGTCTTCACCATATAATAAATGGCAGATGGCTTAATTCAAAGTTTTGCTCCTGAAATTCTCTGCTCTGCTGCTTCGTAACCTTGGAGGACCAGACATTATATTGCTGTAATTCTTTTTCACCCTTAACATGCTCAGGTGAGTAAAGTTTTACCTTCTATGAATGCAGAAGGGAAGTGTCTTTCTTGCCCATGAGTTGGACTGGGACCTAGAATTGTGGGATCGGGGACCACAACTACTGAAGTCCAGAGCAGGGCTTTCTCTGATAGACATTTGGAGAAGTCTCTACCAGCCACTGCTGGTGTAAGCCTCTTTTGCACTGGTGGCTTCCTGTGACTTTTTGTCCTGCAGAGCTGTAAATCTGGCATCCAGAACAGTGGGTAGATAGTGGCCTAACATGCAAAAAAACCAAAAAGAGCAAAAGTGAGCTTGCCTTTTGTAGCATAGCCATCAAGACACTCAACAGAACAGTTTATGCATTGAGCTGGATGGACCCTACCCTAAAGAACATCCTGTGTTAATAACTGTATGTGTGGTAATAAACAGATAGTCATCATGGATTTTGAACCATGGTTCATACAATGGTATTGTGGGTGATTCTGGGCAAATGCCAGGCACCCACTGAAGCCCCCTCTCCCTCTATCACTCCTCTCTGCAGCTGGGCACAGGAAAGAAAATATAAAATGGGTTCCAGGGTTGAGATAAGGATAGGGAGAGATCACTCACAGGCAAAACTCAAAACTCAGATTGGGGATAGTAATTGAATTTACTGCTAACAAAACCAGAGCAGGATAATGAAACATAAAATAAATCTTAAAGACACCTTCCCTCCATTCCTCCTCATTCCCAGCTCTACCTTCTCCGTCCCAGTGAGAGAAGGGACAGAGAGATGTGGAATGGGGCTTACAGTCAGTACATCACTTGATATTCCTACTGCTGCTCAGGGAGAAGACCCTTTCTCCTGCTCCTGTCTGGGATCCGTCCCACAGGAGATAGTCTTCCATCAATTTCTCCAATGTGAGTCCATGCCATGGACAATTGCTCTCCCTAACCTGCTCTAACATGGGTCACTCTTCCACAGGGTGCAGTCCTTCAGGCACAGCCTGCTCCAGCATGGGTCCTCCAGAGGGTCACAAGTCCTGCCAGGAGATCTGCTCCAGCCTGGCTCCTCCCTCCACAGGTCTGCAGGTCTGTGCTAGGAGCCTGTTCCAGCACAGCCTCCCAAGGGGTCACAGCCTCCTCTCAGGCATCCACCTGCTCCAGCCTGGGGCTCCTCCATGAGCTGTGGATGGATCTCTGCATCCCCATGGACCTCCAGGGGCTGTAGGGCACAGCTGCCTCCCCATGGCCTGCACCAGGGGCTGCAGGGAAATCCCAGCTCCAGTGCCTGGAGCAGCTCCTGTTTCTCCTTCTCCACTGACCTTGGTGTCTGCAGACAGATATGTTCTCTTATATATTCTCTGGCCACAATTACATAATACACTCATTAAGGAGTTTTTTCTCATGTTAAATATGTTATCACAGGGGCCTTACCGTCACTCCTGACTAGCTCAGCCCTGACCAGCAGCAGGTCTGTCCTGGAGCAGGCTGGCATTGGCTCTGTCTGACATGGGGGAAGCTTCTGGTAGCTTCTCACAGAAACCACCCCTGAAGCCCCAAAACCTGGCCACACAAACCCAACACACATGGTTTGCGTTGGAAGGGACCTTGAGGATCATCTAGGTCCAACCCTCACTCATTTGTCCAAACATGTCCTGAACCACCCTTACTCCTTCATAGGGCATTACGTGGAAAAACTTACTAGGTGGCTAAAAAGTAGTTCTCTAAAAATAAGTATGATAGAGACTTACACAATAATATGCACACAGTTTTCTTCATTGTGTTTCATGCAAGAAACAAGTGTAAATTGCAAAACATAGTTAAATGTAGTAAGAGAGTAGGGTTGGAGAATATGTGGTCCAGTGAAGCCATTCAGGCTCAGCAGTTTTTAAACAAAGCAATTTCAGAGGTACCTTGTGTCTCAATGCCTGTGTCTTTCCTTTAAATAGGAAATGGAAATATAGTGTGTTAATCTATTTCGACTTCATTATTGTTAACTCTTGTTCTTCGTGCATAAACACCAGTACCTCAAGAATATTCAGTACAAAGCTCTTATGTTAGAACAGATAGACATGGAAAAAATTTATCATGAAATTAAACTGGTACTAGAGAAAAGGAAATCCTGATTTAGTGTTGCATGTATTTATGCGGCTGCAACAATTCAAAGTTAAAAGTATCTTCTCTACAGAAAAAATAATTCATTTATGACTTCAGACCTGCTGCTAACAAGAGTAATATGGGAAAAGAAGAAAACACTCAAGAAAACATTAAGCTTGACTGTAATCTTGCTTTTACATTGAGCTGTCTTAAACACAGGACAAAGGTTTGAAATAGTGCTCTAAGTAGAGTAATGGTTCAAAATGTCTGCAGTGTCAGTGGCAAGCTAGCTAGCCAACCAGTATTCCAGTGAAATAGTTTTATGTTAGAGCAACTAGAAAAGTCCTTTGAATTAGCTCTAAGAACTGAGCTGTGGCACACCAAGAGGGAATGAGGCAGCAAACTGAAGGGATGGAGGTTTTTTCCTTGCCATTATTGTTGCCTGCACAGGGCACATACCCTTGCAGTCCACCCAACCTCCCCTCAGAACTTGGCAGAATCTGTTTTTTAGTGATGACACATCCTGGAGAAAAATTTTCTTGAGATTTGTTAAGTTAGCTTCTGAGGTGCCTTTCCTCATGTTCAAACAGAGGAGACATCAGAAAGGGAGAATGACAGAGCTAGGAAGTGTTAGTATTTGTCCAGGAGCAAAAATTCTTGCAGCTGCTTTGGTTTGAGTTGAGGTGTGAAATATTAGCTGTGAACTTCTTACTGAGCAGCTAGAGAGCCATAGTCCAGAATTAAGTCAAGGGAACCAGACTTCCAGTGCTGGTGGTGATGAGTACAAAAAGATCCATAAACTAAATATCCTCTCAAATGTCCCCAGAAAAAAAAGTTTGAGGAGAATGAAGGATCAGCAAAGCAAGACTTCCTGAAAATATTTACAGTGAACAAACTTTATGGAAAGAGATTGTTCTTTTATCTAGGCCAAGTCCCAAATGCTATCCACGTAATTGGTGAGAATAAGCATAGACTTTGCCTCCCTATAAATTCTAAGGACAATGCCATGGTTTTATTTTAATTCTACTTGTGTTTGGCTCTAAACACATTTGAGAAGTAAAATATTATATTCTTGGTACGAATAGTCTTCTCAAACATGAGCCTTTTCTCTTTTAAACTGAGTATATTTCTAGAAGTCTCAACACACACCACCTTAAGCTGTGGGAGCTTAGAAACACTGTTTTGTTACAAATGTCAACTAAATGGTGGTTGATGCAGCTGTACTCCTGCCCTATGTACCTAAGCTAAATTCTGCTTGGGCTAATTAGCCGTGAAAGAACATCGTCAAGTCTCAGAAGAATAAGCATGGACAATTCCTTCCAGACTGACATATTATTCTCTAACACAAAGCTGTTTTAGTTTTCTGTCAACAATTCTCATGGAGATGAATTGGTGTTAGTTAAGCCCAGTACCCAGTAACAGGAATGCAATAAAGTGGTCAAGAACACTTGTCATCCAAAGCCCCAATTTGCCATTTTTGTTTACTGTTCCTCAGCCATTATTCTTAGAATAAAATCTATTGCCTCATAAAGAAAACAGTAACGCCTACTAAAAAATATTGTTTAAAGAACTGTTTAGCAAAACCGTTTTCTCAGCCACAGAGTCTTAGCCTTCATTCCTGTCCCAGGCTATGGGTAACACGCTCTCACAGTTTGTGAACTGGCTTCCTACAGAAAACCTGAGATCTAATGAGCAGCAGATGTTGTGGAGATGCATAATTTGAGAACTGACAGAAGCACATTGATACTCACCAGCCTTTGTAGAGGTCCTTCATGATCTCTCCCATTACAGGATAAGAGCACATCCTTTAAAAGATGAAGAGGACAGTAAGAGACTCCAAAGTTGGAAGATAGATTACCACTATGACTACCACTACCAGAACGCCTTACCAGATGTATTTACCATTCTCTTTGATGTTTCCAAGTTGTTCTTGAGGAAAAACAAAACAAAAACCAAAACACAAAATTTAAAACAAACAAACAAACAAAAACCCCAAAAAACCAACCAAAAAAAAAAAAGTCACAAAATAAAACAAAACAAAACAGAAAAAAGGCCAATTAGGACAGCTTGCTTGAATTTCCACTGACATTCTGGATGGCTCTTGGGGCAGTCACAGATCTGTGGACATGGTGAGTCCTTTGCTGCTGGAAGAACTTGGCCTGGTATCCACATGTATGAAGTTACTCTGCAGTACACATCAGTACACATCAGTAAATGCATGGTACAGGCATACCATATGACAAAAAGGGACTCTGCTGCTCTGCCCACCCCAACAAAGGAAGAAGGAGTTAAACTGAAACTAGAGAGAAAAAAAGGTTAAAACACTTCTTTACATGCACAGACACTTTAATTGATAGGTGTCTTCCAGTAATTTAGCCAATTTAGTGCTCTCTTCTCAATGGGTGTTGGATCCAGAACAGAAACACCCCTAAAATAGGATCAGTTGCAGGTCTGCTCACTAATTAGACCAGATGGAAATGGATGTTTCACTGTCCTTCATGCAGCCTGACTCCTCCTCACCCTTCATTTACTGCTCCCATTACAGGACTCCTAGTCAAATATCTTTCTTGCCCTTCTCAGGGCAGACACCTCTGGTCTTGCCTGCCTTTAAGGCTGATGACCATTCTAGCTTTGTGATGAACAGTCTGCAAGCCCAGGATCACCCAGCACTGGGATACTTAATTCAATGGGCTGTCCTCGCACTGGGAAATCTGAAGGTCTGGCATTTCTTCCCCTCAGCAGACTGCTGGGCAGACTGCTAAGGAGCTGGGTTGGCAAGCTGGCATGAAACTGGGCAGGCTTTTGACTGAAACCTGCCTGGCAGACGAGTTTGGAAATGTGCCCATGTTTTGTCAGAAGATTTGTTAAAACAGACACATTCCCACAGAATGTTCTGATTTTGATTAATCAGCATTTCAGAGTTGGTAAAGTGTTCCCCTGGAAGATTTCTGACCATCGTTGCTGACAATAAGCCACACATTTGAAGCATTCCCAATTGCAATAATCCTTCAGTGTCTTCCACTCAAAATGCTCATGCTGACAATAGTCTGAGTGCTTCCCTGAAGGAATGCTAAGCTCCACCATGTTTGTCAAGAGCAAGGGCGGAGTGTGACAGAGTCAAGGACTCCAGGCCTGGGCTGTTTGATATTAGAGCCATATTTTGCCGGAAAACAGAGAGAAAATGTCCTTCCCATTCGTTAAAGTACCTCATAAATATTCATAAATATGAATTGCATTGCTCAGGTTAGTTCATCTCACACAAACCCGCTCTCAGTTTGCAATTTAAGATTATGAATTACAGGCACTAGATCTGCTGAATTAGAAAAACAAAGAAAACCTGCAGGTTAAAGAAAAGAAACTCATACCATTCTCTGCTCTTCTTGCTGTGTTCTCATTTCATATTACCACCCTGCCTTCCTGCCCAACCCCTGCCGTCCCTCCCCCTCAATGTGTCTAGTATACATTTTAAAAGCCAATGTTATTTGTTTTCATCCTTGTCTTTTTGGAATAACAACAAGGTTCTGCCTGCTCTGACAACCTGAACTTATTCTCGTGCCCTGTATTTCAAAGCAGGATTTGACACACAGGAAACCCAGAGAAGTATAAGCACACTTGGTTTTGGTTTAACTGATTCATTTATTTATTTTTTTTCAAGGTATCATAGAGCATGTAATGATCCTACTGCACTTCTGTGCATCTGTGAGTCATGAGGTAGGCTAGGTCTAAGAGAGGGCTAAGTCACAAAGTTCACATATAGACTTTGCTTTCCCGAGGTCTGAAGAAGTTCAGATTTGAGAATTTGCATTTGGATCATCTCAGGAACATACAAGGATTTAGTTCCTGTCTAATTAGTTGTGAAACATTTCTTTTTCCTGTCCCTTCCTTTCCTACCACTTTGGGTTTTATTTCAGCGATTGTACTTGCCATGATTGGGAAAATGAACAAAAAAGTCATCACTATTACATTATCCTTCTGCTGGGATTAGAAGGAAGGAGGAACAGGAATGTTCCACTGGATGATAATACTATTTTCCACACTTGCAGTCATCTATGGCTAACTAGTTGTCAGTAATAGCTGAGTGACTCAGAGGTAACATCCATGGCAGTGAAATATCCCTGATGGATTTAATGACCAAGGATTTTCAGGCTCTTCTTTTTGAGATCAAATATCTCTTTTGGGGTGGAGTGAGGAAGCTATTAGCTTGACAATTAAAATATATATCTGAAAGGAAACATTTATGATATAAAGGCTTTCTTAACATAGAGATTTGCTCCTGTTTCTGAGGACTATCAGTCTCACGGCTTTCTCATCTTCTCTGCTAAGGTTACTTAACACTTTGTCCCTAGTTCATCAGTGCTTATCTTGGACTTCAAATTCATCAAAGCCTGATATTTTGATGCCATGGTAATTTTTCTCCGGCTGTCTCTAGTTTTTGTTTTCTTCAGCTCTTGCTAATGTCTTGCTGCAGAATCCCAGTTTACCATACAATGTGCAAGTGTTTCTAGCTCTTTGACCTTTCTGTTTCATTTTCTGCATGTTGCTATGTAATACCCTCTCCAGTACTTTCTATTTAAAATCACACATTTGCATGCATGCTTTAGAAATATGGAATGAACATCTTCAGGCTCAAAACCTTCTTCAATTGTTTTTTCACAAGTTCGTGGAAAATACATTTTATGGCAATATAAAACTTGCCCCTACTACATAAGAAGGAGAACAGTGGTAAACAAAGTTTAAGAGGGAAGAAGTGGAACTGTGTGGAATAACATCTTGAAACACACTTGTTCAAATCAAGAGAACAGTTGATTCTGATAACTCAAAAGAAATTTATTTTAGTAAAGGGACAAAGAGCATGTTATGCTTGATATTTGGCATTAACAGAGAAATACCAACTTGATTTTTTTGGCTAATGGTAGTAGCATAAGTTTGTTAGGTATATGAGAAACTGCAAGCATAAAGCTTGATGTCTTTCGTAAATGCTTGGTATCAATATGCAGATTGTGACTCAAAGAGAAACATACTTTGAAGTAAACAATCACACTATATATTATTACAATCAGTGGGTTGATGGCCCACATCAAGAACCTAATGGGAGAAGAAGGCAGGAAATCCTGCACATAGGTGACATGGCCAAGAGATAATCTTCAAAAAAATAAAAATAAAAATAATATTAATAATAGAAATAATAAACCAGAGGAAGTAGCAAAGTTATTGTAATAAAATGAGGAAGGAGGCATAGAAGGAGAATGAGTGAACAGAGGTTAAGGAGGTCAGTAAAGATGTTAGAAGCAAACTGGATGCACAGATTAATGTAGTTGGACTGGATGACAGAGACTAATGCCCCTACTTTGGGTAAGCTACAGAAGACAGAGAATTTGACTGTGAGAACCAGTCCAGTCTTCAGAACACAAGAAGAGCCTGGAGTAAAAATACCAAAGACATGGCAGAGGGGAACCATAGCCACCAAACAATGGCCCAGCATGGACTGCGGGTGCTTATTGTAACACCTGACCTCAGATGATGGGTTACAATAATCTAGTTTTCAGTTAAGTTTTCTCATTATGGAACTGAGATATTCTTTACATGTTCTGTCTTCTTTCACGGCTCAAATTGACCCAGTGTATTCAATCATAAATTCTACCTAAATATCCTTCTGTAGTTTGAAAAAATTAGTCATAGTCGTTCTGAAAAAAAAAAACCAAAAACCCAAACGTTTAGTAATAAACCATATCACTGGATAGAGAAATACTATTTGTTATATTAATATTCTACTTCAACTTGAAGATTTGCAGAAACAAAAAATCATTTTTGCTCCCATTCCATTCAACCTCCTTCCTTCTTTCTCTGTTTGTAATAAATAGAAATAAATCTATTTTCATCAATAAGCCCCAAATGTTTCTCACACAACAGTTTTCTGCAACAAACTAAACAAACTACCAGTGTTGACACTTCTGCCCTGATTGACTCTACCAACCAAGACAGTATTTAACTGACTGTTCCTATGGAGTCTTTTTTTCTGAACCTTGTTCTACACAGCATGCAGCAGCAAGAGAGAAAGAGGGGCTTATGTTCCTCTTTGCAGAGCCTGGTGGCTCAGAATTACACACCAGAGAAAACTTCCTTTTTGCAGAAGGTACAAATCTTTTTGATTAGTGTATGCCCAGGTCCCCCAGTGATTGATTCGTCATCTGTTATCCAGGAACACTCTCTGCTACTCTTTGGTTCACTATCACCCTTTCTGAGTGCAGAAGAACACCTCCCATGCTTGTCAGTAGTTTTTTGTTTGATTCCTGGCCTTTACAGAGCAACAACCCCACCTTCTCAGTGAAAGAAATGAGGGCAGGCTCCTCTATATCACAGCATATGTCAAGGTTTAACTCCAAGGACACCTCACAGCTAAAGAGCAAAAATGAGGTTTTTTGAGATTTGCACACTTCTCTGTAGATCATGGCCAAACAAAGCTCATAAAAGTTAACTTTATGTAAATTGGATGGGCCTTAACTGCACTCTATGTGCCTACCTTCAGGCACAGCGTCCATGTAATACTGCCAGTTTTCAAGCTTTGGCTGCTATCGGGGAATTATGCAGTGGCCACTGCAGCAGCACAGTGTTTTCTACTCCTCCAAACTTGGCTAAAAGCAACCCAAGTTACCGCTTGAAATGGCCACACTCTGCACACAGGGTTATGCCTCTCCCAGCTGAAAATGATGTGTGTTCATGCTGGCTACGTGCTGAGCAGGTAGGTGTTTCACAGCAGAGCGGGGTGAGCTCAAGTTTCCCATTGTGAAGCACCAAGGCTTTTATTACAGGCTCACTAGAGCAGATGCTCTGTGAGTGACGCAGCCATAAAATAGTTCTTGATTAGTGTTACCTCACTGCTAGTTAGTTGTTAGTGCTTTTACTGCTGTACTTTGGAACAGAGCCAATTTGGTGTTAGTACTTTTCTTTTCAGGAAACAAGTTTTCTTACTTCTTTATTTTTCTATCTGATATCCCTTACCCCAAATTCAATGTCTACTCATCTTTCTGATGTGTCTGAATGTGATCTGTCTTGGGTTATTGTCATGACTCACCAGCAGAGTTTTCAGGGAAAGGGACTGTCAAGAAACATGAAGCTTGTCCAGTCTTCACATAAATATCTGTATGCTGCTCCAAAGTGAAGAGAGTTACTAGTATCTAGCTTCCCATCAGGTTCACATCAAAATTCACAATGTCTGGAAGCTGTCAGGCAGTCCTTAACTTGAGGAGTGAAGCAGATTAGCCTCTGACTTACAGCTAGACAAACTTCCACAGTACCTAGGACCAGCAACGTGTGTTCCCATGTAGATTCTTTGTCTGACACATTTCTATACCCTGTCTCTTGGTACAGTACATGCGTAGTTTAGATTGACATAGGTTTAAGACCCAGGATTCAAAAATTCAAAAATTCAAAAATTTTATTAGCTCTCTAGAGTAGTATCAGGTGTGTATTTTCATTTCCAGGTTCTGTTTAAGTATCTGATCATCACCCATGCACAGATGCCAGCAGTTTCTATTTCCTTTTGCAAGATGTTTAAACAAATCAGGTTATTACCAGCCGTCTGTGTTTGTTGCTGAACCTGCAGTAACACAAATGAACATTACTGGCAAAAAAACTCAAAGAAAAAGGTTTCTCTTTGTCAAGGACTGACATATGTTTCTTAAAATCATATAGGATTCACATTCAAAGCATTTTGCTGCTGTTACTGAGAAGTAAGTTGCTAGTTGAAGCAAGTTGTCAGAGTTGCTACTGCACTCACAAAGCTCAGCATTGTGCTGGGCACAATTTTATGAGGATGCCCACACTGGCATGTGCAAGGAGAGCCAGCAAGAAGATTTGTATTTTCTGAAGCCCAAGGTGCACCCAGAGCCTGAGTGGCATGCAGGACTGGGGACAAATGGCTTCCTGCCCAGTGCCACGCTGTTGTTAGGATGTGGCGCGTCAGGCACCCAGCAAGATGGGATGTCGCCAAGCAGCAGCCTCGGCATGGCTCTGGATTTTAATAAGGCACATCCCAGGCGGTATTAAGCACTGCAAGGAGTATTAAGCACCAGCTAGGAAAAGCCAGTGTGTGGTCCTCACCACTGGGCTGGAGTTACCGAATCCTGAAGAGTCACTTATGCCACTGTCTCTACTTTGCTTCTGCATCAGCTTGCTCAGCTTCTTCATTCATCCAGTTATCTTTCCCCCGACCTTCAGCAAAGTGTTTGAAGAATAAGGACTATTACACTTGTTTTACATTAAAAACTTTATTTCACATTGCAAAAATTGTGGGATTGATAGAAGTTTAAATAGAGGGACTAATTAGATTGTTGAAGAAACTGAAAAGCAGTAACATGATGGAGAGAAAAATAAGAAAAAAGGTGGGCTCAAGAAACAGGTGTGAGAGTGTAAAGAGATTTCTACATCTGGCTGCACAGGTGACACACCCTGCCCAAATGAAGCCTTGCTGAGGCCGAGCATGCAAATACAAACTTCACTGGTTCTATCTGACCTACAGCAAACGTGCAAAGTAATTGATATCTGTACAGAGGAGCTTCGAGCGTATGCAGCCTGCTTCAATTGAGCGTGCTTTTCTGCAAACCCAACCACCTGGCTGGTGAGCAATACCCTGGAGCCAGCTTCAGTAGGAGGACACTGATGTAAGGGCGGGCATGATTCAGGAACCCCCTGCAATGACAAACTGCCGTTTTTACGCACTGCTCTTTCAACTGTAGTGGGGGAAAGCACCATGAGATTACAGAGGTGAGGTTTGAAACTCGAAAAAGATTTGCATAAAGTTTTATTTTGTGATATATCACAAATGTCACAGCATACCAGACACAGTGTGTTCTCCCACCTCCGCAACAAGGGGCGTGCTAATAGTTTGGACCTTCACATCACAAGCTGCTAAATATTTCTAGATGTCTGTGTGTCTTAAATGTAGCTATAATGCTGATGGTGATTTTTTGTGAACCATGTGGCATTAGTATTAGTTCTGCAGCTAGATTAGATGCACAGAGCTCTTGAAGCTGCTTAAGATAGTGACAGCTAAACAAGTGACTCCTACCCTCCTCTTTAGACCAAACAAAAGCTTCAAATAGTCTTGCAAGTTCTCTAGTTTTAAGCACATACAAAGTGCAGCCCTCAGAAATTACTTCAAAATAGAGGTAAATTTAAGGAAATAAATTGGATTTTCTTTTACCATTTTCTGTGTTCATAAAAATAAAATTGCCATAATACAAAGAGCAGGGGGAAAATAAGCAGTGAAAGAACATCACCATTAAAGCACTAATCGTGAAGCTGACAAATGTATTTTCATAGTATTATTTGAGTTCCAAAGATAGCTCTGAAAAAGGAGGTCAGCCTGGAATTAGGGCATTAAAAAAAATGTTGGTTAAAGACGGGAAAGGTCATGACTGTTTGCACAGTGCTCTACTTTCTCCATTNGATGATGATTCGGTGCTGGAGGGAAAAAAAAAGCAATGTGTGTGATTGGTGAGCATACTCGCCCCATCTATGAAATCATCTACATGCGTGGCTAGATGAACATCTGCTGCATAAAGTCAGCACTGGTTTCAGTATGCCACAAAACAATTTGGCTTCTGCTTATTTTCTGAGGAATGGTACAGGAAGAATGTATACTATACCCGAGTAGCTAATAATGTAGCATTTAATAATGACATCAGTGAGCAAGCAATGCTAATAAAATTCAGCATCTTTGTCTCAAATGCGTTGTTAATCCAACATGATTCAGAAATGGATGAACGGGGGTGGGAAAGTAATCAAGCATACTTGTTTATGTTATTTCCTCCATTCTTTATCAAGAAAACTAAATGCCAGCATGTGATCAGCTCTGATTCCAGCACACAGTCGTTCGCAATGAGTGTTTTAATGGACTGCTTGAACTGATGGCAGAAATGAGAAAGATTATCCGATAAATTCAGCATATACATACAATATAAATCTGGCCTGTATTTATCAGTGATTAAGTATGACAGGGAGTAGTATCTTATCCAGGAAATTCCATATGCTATGTGGGCCAGATCCTCAGCTGGCACAAACCAGTTTAGCACCAGTGAAGTATTAGCAGTACAGTAGGAACGACTGTAGCTGCCAAGTTTGATGCTGCACCATGTGTGATATTCTATGCCAATTATTTAACAAGCTTATTAGGTATTTGCATCTCATTTGCATATAACCAACTTCCTTTTCTGAAAGCCTACACTCTAGTACTGTGGGGGTGGAAAGCAGCCTTGCTACACAAAACCCTCAGCTTAACTACTGAGCACATAAAGAGTGGTGGAGGTTTTTATAGCCACTCGTGTTCTGTAGTTCCTTACCTATGACTGACAGACTTATACTGAATCTTCTAGTAACTAAAAATAGTGGCAAGGAATTTGTGTCTGGGGACTGCCACTGAGAGTCCTTGCCTCTCCAATCCTGCCCCAAAATCCTGTACCTTAGAGCAGCCACAGAACATCAATTACATGTGAGCAAGTTCAACGCTACAGATCCAGCTGAGATTTATGCTGGTAAACTTTGGTCAAAAGATTATAATCAACCATGCTCCCAGGTATTTAGTCTTCTAATAGAATGCTAGTAACTTTTCCAAGTGAGTTTCTAGAGGTTCTTGGGAAGGTACCTCTGCAAAAGTGATGGCTGAGATTTGGTAGCCACCAGTATGCAGGGACACATTATTTCGATTGCTCTACTCCACCCAGTTCCTAAAAAGTCAGCTCTCATCAACTCAGTGTTAGTAGACTGCACATGCAAATTCACTTCTCTAATGCAATATTTACATCAGAGGAGTGTATGTCAGGATGCTGACACTTAGACTTTTTTCTTTGACGTGGCTTTGGAATTGCAAACTAGGAAGGCATTGCACAGTCCTCTTGTATTCTTTCTGCAGAGGAAGGGGTGGTGAAAATCATACCACTGTCTGGTGGAGAACAGCCTTCTGAGTGCAACAATATTTGAGAGTGCAAAACTTGGATTTTCTGGGTTCTTCCCTTACTCCCAGAGTAGATTGTAAGTAGTTAAGAGTCAGAGAGGCTTTGAGGTTTGGGTTGACTGCAAGAAACTAGATTCAGGACAATTCTTTTAAATTCATAGATTTCATCACTTGAAAAGATCATGCACATTAAAACGGAGCATTACAAAAACTATGCATCATCTAACCTGCTCTAGGACAAAGACTTGTCCTGCACCATGAGCTTTGTTCCTTACTTTGAGAGGCAGCATGACAAACCAGGGGACAATGAAGTCTTGAGAACTAATTTTTAAGACCCTCTGTAATCAAACTGTAAAATAGCTGTTGGTTTTCTGTTTTGGAGTGGGATCCATTGGCTGGCAAGATCATTAAGTTCCCAGGAACACAAGAAGCTGCCTTAAAAACTAAAGTTTCCTGTCTTGTGTTTCATTACACTTTCTCCCTTAAGTCAGAGAAAGTACAGAAAACTACAGGTCAGCTAAAGTAAGTGGTTGAGCACCTGTTGCAGGTGAGTTAAGACCCACAAGTAAAATGGGAAGGTCACATAGGGCCCACAACCTCCGGCGGGTTCATGAAAGACCAGGCTCTGATACACTCCTCATGGGCAAGGGCATCACACTCTGACCTAGATGGGAAGCCTGTCTGAGAGGATACCAGAATGATGATAACACCCCAGCACATATTATTACTGGCAGCATGAACTGAATGTTGTACAACACATTCTCTGGTATAATGAACTAAAGCAGAATGAATGAATGCAGCAGAGATTTTCTTCAACTAATGCAGACTGTCTGCTACCTCAGTTGCTCCCTTTGGCTCTCTCTAGAAACATCCCACGAAGCCTAGGTCTCAGGCAATGTTCTTCCTCTTCATCTTGTTTAATACTTTTTCCTTTGTTGTGTTAATTTTCACTGTGTTCCTTCTTCTGGCTCTTCATTAATTTGAAAGGCCAATATCCACACATTTTGGCACTTGCTGTGCAAATACATACCCAAGGTGTGCTCAGTGTGGTATTAACAATTCCAGCTCCAGCACTGCCATTAGCTCTCTCAGTGCAGACATCAAACAACAATACATTATCTTAATGCAAAGCTGTCAACTGTTTACTACCTTATATCCACTGTATAGTATTCCCAGGCCAAGACTATATTAACAATAGAGTTAGGACAGGGAGCATAGATTAAAAATGTGGACAAAATAACCATTGCAAGAATACTGCAATTATCCCCAAAACAAATATTAAAACCCCTTACGATTCAAAGTTCAATTTATACTCATAGAAATTTACAGTAAGGTCATCGAAATGACCTCAACTGTGACAAGTAGTGATAGCCCGCAATAAACAAGCATGTTAGTTTTATAATACCAACAACTGCAGTGGCATCAAATATTTCTACAGTTTAAAAGTAATTCTTTCTTTCTTATATGCTCTCTTTGCAGTGAACTCATATACAAACAGTAAATACATGCATTTCTTTTAGCATGTAGAATGGTTTTTTTCTAAAATAGAGGGGAAAATACAGGAAAAATGTATTTATGTTGAACATAAAAAGAGCCTTGATCAAAACCTGTATGTCTTAATGCTAAGAGTCTCCAGAAAGAGTCGTAACTCTAATGTAAATTGGATCCCTGCTTTTATAATGTATATTTTGACTTGCATCCACAGAGTTCATGACAGTAAAATAGCACACATCCTTAGCATGTAATTACATGTTTGACTGCCTACAGTGTAAATCGTATGTCCTTTAAAAACAGTTACTGGCATATAACTAATTAATGCAATTATTCAGGGTTAATGCCCACATACCAGCAATATTCGCTAGAGAACAGCTTACATTCAGGTTTAACCAGTTTGCAGCCCCGCTGGCTTACCACATTATTTTCCATGATAATGGTTTTATCTGGTTTAAGAAAACCACATTTTAAGGAAAAAAAGCTGTAGTACAAAATAAGGCTGGAAATAAACAGCACTGAGGGCAATAGCATCATGAAGCAGCTACAAGGGAGGAGCCTGTAGCCCATCAGACTCAGGCAGAAAGGGTGAGAGCAGCTATTTGGGGAGAAGGAGGGCCAGGGGTCACTTATGCTTGGCAGCATGTTTTGAGAAGTTACATGTGATCTCCCTTCTGGGTCCCACTGGGAAAGGAAACATCAGCTGAAAGGAACCAGGAGCTTCCCCCATAACCTGGCACTTGAGGGGAGGCTTTGTCTGGAAAAGGACCCTATTCCACATTGTGTGTGTTGCTCTGACCTTTCTCTCTCTTTTGGAGTCCAGCCTGTCAGATTTTCTCCCTTAACACCCAAGCCCCTGCAATGTGAGTTGAAGTTATGCCACTGGCCCTAGCACTGTATTTCCTTTGTTTGCAGCCCTTTAAGCAAATTCCTCTTAACCATTTAATGTAATTTATGCATATAATTGTGGGCCACATGAGTATAAAGAGGCAGGCATGGCACAAGAAGTGTTTGTGGAACTGCCTATGCTTACACCAAAGGCTGAATTTCATCCAGTATTTTTGCACAGAAAGGCAATGTGTAATGTTACTGCAACACATTTTCTCTGGCACTGCCTCACTGCTGCTGGCACAGACACAACTCTTTGATATTGAGTAGGTAAATGATTTTCCTTGCCAGCTTTCTATCTGTAACTTTGACAACCAGTAATATTTGCTAGCTACCATCAGTATGGCAGCTTTTAAGTTTCATTTCAGTTGTAACCCAGACATTAAAACAAAGCTAGAGGCAATGCCTGTCCTAACAAGTCACGATATTCTGTGATGATGCACTTCTGCGTCATCCCAAAATGACAGTATGTTCCATGAAAAAGAAAAGGAAGGGGGAGTAGGCTTATGTCTGCATTTATCAGAAAGCACAAACACACATTTCTGTCTTCATTCCTGCGAACAAAATGCATCCACAACCCTTCGTCAAAGAACAGACTGCAACACTGTAAAACAGTCAATAAAACCAACTGGGTGAGGCTGGGTTTTGGGATGGGAAAGTAAAAAGGTGAACAGTGATTAATACCAGATTTTAACTCCTAGATCTTAAAATTTTAAAACATTAAAGGAGAATAGTTTCTTACCAACAGCTACCCATAAACCACAGGAACAAACTTGTACTTTAACTGTACTTTAATTTATATTTTAACTTTATGTCAAAATATCAACAAATGTGATTCAACCTATAGGGCTGATGGGACAAATCCTAAGTAATTTATTGCCCCCTTTCTTCCATGCTGGCATATTTGTATACTGAGTTACAATACAACACTGCAAAAACAATGCCTTTTTGAATGTTTAGTTATAGATATAACAATCTCATACAATTAGAAATAATATTCTAATCGAAGCAAGGGATCTGGATTAGAAAGGTGCAGTGTTCCTACCTGTGGAGAAGAGTATGCCTCACAAATGGGAAGGGGTTTGTGCAGGAGAAACAGGAGGATAAACAGGAGGATATTTGGCTCCACATATACACATGATTTGCTCGATGTGCAGTTTCACACCACAGCCAGCTGAATGCAACAGGGAGATTATTTTAAATGAGCTCCTACTTCTTGTCCTCTCTCCTACATTTTTCACTTGCTCCTGCTCATATCCCATTTTGCTCTCAGGAGTTTCAAGTCTGGCCAGTGAGCAGTTCAGACAGATGGTGGATTAGCCCCTGTGCTGGTTCAGTGAGCTGATCCAATGCTCCCTTTGGCAGAAAGATCACTGGGTCTGCAGTACTTCTTACACCAGTGTTTGCACCAGAGCTGTAGCCATCCCTGGCTGTATCTCAGACCCGGCATGTGAAGCACCTCATAATCCTGTGACTTGAATCTGTGAGGCTGACAATCAATCAGCTATTCCCAGTCCCTGCTAAATGAAGTTAAACAAAGACAGCTTATTTTGTAATTTTAAGTGACGGTGTTGATGTTACACCCAGTGTGTCTTTTCTTTGAATGCTGCCCATCTTTCTGCCTGCCCTACTTTCTGAAGGTTGTGAGGGTGCTGTAATGAAAGGGATGCAAATATTTCATAATACCAGCAGAACTTTATAAGGACACTATTTCTGAAAATTACCAATCATCACTCGGGGCCTGTTATTGCTAGCAGCACTTGGGGCTCACAGCCCAAGGAACACCACTGCTGCCTCTGCTCCTTTGCATGACTTGTTTGTCCGTATCCTCCACTGACAGGTCAGATTGTAATCTTGGGTGAATTGTAAGCAGCACCATGTATCTGGAAATGTCTGCTGAAATACATGTTTATGTATGCTGTGTGCCCAAGATTAGAGCTTGGCCCAGCACCAGGAGTTAGGAAACCAGACCCTACCCAGGAGTTAAGAAACTTGCTTACATTTGTTGTGTACTATTTTAAACATAAGAACAAAGAGGAAAACACTCTGGACTGATCCTTGCTGATGTGGAAAGTCAGACTAAGACACCTATTTATGTTTCACAATGCTGAGGAATATCTATTACTTCAGGATGACAGTCATGCTGAGCTTGTTGTGCAATAGGGATTTACAAGAACTTCTGCAAACTTAGCCTCTTAGGTACTAAATGAACTTAAGCCTACCCATGTTTGCTACACAAAGTTCATTTTAGCCCTGAAATAGTTCATGGCACTCTTTGTCCCATACTTGCTTCACACCCTTCAGCAAGTAGCATGTCATGCAGGCCTGGAGGCTGATCCCTGGTGACACATAGGGGATGGTTTTCAGTCAAGAGTAGGATCTTTTTTCTGCAGCATTTTTCTACAGCGTTGTTATTTGGTTCGATTTTTTTTTTTCCTTTTCCAAATGGAACACAATAAATCCAGTAAAGACCTAGAATTTCCAAGACTACTGTTTAAATGAGGCAAACACTTTGAAGCACCCACTCTCTCAAGTCAGAGGCTCAGGGGGGCTCTGGGACTGGAATCTGGTTGCCCCACGTCTCTCAGAGGCAGTCAGGGAGGTGGCAGCTCTCAGTGCTCTCAGGGCAGCTCTCAGTGCACTCACTGCAGCCTGGAGGAGCCACAGCCTCCAAATCACAGAGAGCAGCTGCAAACCCAGAGCCCCAGACTGCACACTTCCCCGAGACGTATTAAGAAGGTAGAGGAGACGAGCCCCAGCCTGCCAGAGGGGGTTTGCTGGTAAGGAAACAGCAGACAGGGCCTCCACTAAGGTCAGCAGTGAGCGCAAGACAGATGCCTAATTTTGAGAAGTCTCTGGGCAAAGCAACATTGAGCCCTTGTAAAACTAGGTGCTGAAGTTGGGCTCTTACCACAACAATTAGTTGCTTACATAAGTGACCTGATTTTTCAAATGTGCTGAACATCCAACAGTTCCCATGGACTCCAATTAGGGCTGCTGGCTGCTCAGCAGTTTTGGAAATCAGACCATTTCTTTGGATGCCTAAATATGGGCTTGGGAATGCTGGCTGTAGCCTCTCCAACTTACAAATTCTGATCATGCTATTTCTGCAGCAGAGGCAACCCCAATTAAGCTAAGCAGAGTTAGAAGTCATTCTAGAAAGGGAACATGACTGCACTTGGAAAATCTGTCTGGTCTGCTGACATGAAGAAATGAAATTGAAATTCCTGTGTTATTTATCGATAATCATCTGTAAGATAAAATAACAATGCACATGTACTTCACACTTCACTATTTGCCATTTTGCTTGCACTTTGAGAGAAGTCAAAGAACACCAGGAACTGATTTTGAGAAACTGTTAATTTAGTATACATTCCACTTGCCCATCCCAAAACACAATGTACTTTACCACAGGGAAAGACTTGGACTTCTTTTCACAACAAAGAAAAGAAAACAGCAATAAATAAAGAACTAGGAGGCAACGGTCAGTGTTGAAACTTGTTCTCAGGTTGTTCTGCAAGACTTCCTTCAGTCTGCCCCCTCCTTCTTACCCTCCACAGGAAGAAATGCTTGGGGTGATAGGTAGCAACAGGCTTCAGAAACACTCTGATAGCAAAGAAAATTTTGCATCCCCCTTCAAGCTCTAGCCAATGGAACGGAAGCTCTTGTTTGCCATCAGTAACATCAATAAAAGTTAACAGTCATCTAACAGTCAGATTAGCCAGCAGTGAAAGTGTACAGTGCAACCTGAGTTTGAATTAGACAAACTCTGTTAGAGATATTCATACCTCTGTACCTTAAGCAAGCCCTTTCTAAATGCCTCCTGACATCCCAGTCACTCTGCAATCTCTTTCCCCACCGTCTGTTTAATGTGCCCCCACACTAATCTGGAAATGTGAAAACAAAGCTGACAGCCAAAGCAAGTTGTCTGAGCACTGATGGAAAGGTGCTCTTTCTAAGGTATTCAGCTTAAGCTTCTGTGTTTGGTCCCCAAAATAGTCATGCTTGGCAGGTTTGATATTAAATGAATTAGTAATACTGGCTTTCAGCAAATTTTCTGTAAGGCTTTTACACTGATTTATTCTCCTGGTAAGATTTTTCTAAGTTCTGAAAACTTATTTAGATATTATCACTAACTTATGTAACACTTACAGAAAGCATGGCAAGTAGTGTGGAAAGGGAGCTAATTTTCATTTGTATAGCTGATATAATCATGTAACTATATGTTTGCCCGTGGCCTGTTTGCATGCTGATTCCTGTCCCCATAATGTTAATGTAATTATGTAAAGTCTTCACCATGAGTCACACAGGAAACTTCAAAGACAATGAAGTTCATTCATTTGTACACTATGTATTTCCCAAATTTAAACAGGAAAGTTATCATCACAGCATCCCCCAAGGGGGCAGCCCAAGTGATAACAGTTGCCTTCCCTTTCCCTTGTAAGTACTGCTCAGAGTATTAAGTAACTTTCTCATGGACATTCCAGAGAGGGTAATGTGTAATCTCTGCCTTCACATAAGACAAAGAAATCCCTGCTCATCTCCTATAATGGATCTCCACTGTATAAAGACAATTCACTCTTAAACATATTTACTTTGAGGTGACAGGGGCACTTCATAGCCTGTGATAGCAGTTTTATAAAAGTATCCATTTACTCAGGAGAGCTTTTGCTGCAGTACTGGAGGTAATGCTGCTTGTAACACCATTTCTCTTTCTCTTCTGTTTTTGCTTCCCCGTAAATGCCTAAACACTGATTCTTCATCTTCTGGAAGGTGTTTATTCTAAACAAACAGAAGAAGGATTATTGGTCTGGTTTTGGCTGGCATAGGGCTGTGTCCTTTGAGAAAAATCCCAGCATCCATTTTTTAGATCCACTGGTTGAAGGCAACCTGGGCATACTGCAGAAAAATCATCTGTATGGGCTGTCCAGGTGCTCCGTTGGTAGAGTTTCAAATGAATCTCTCACTGCACATTTTGAAAAAAAAAGGAAAGAGTTTTGTTAAATTGCTAAGTGAACCTTACTATTCAGAACAGGGGGATTTATGTGGTTTTCTCTTTCTGTCCCATCAGAGCACCAAAGAGCTGCGTTTAGGATTTGATCTGTCATTCCTCATTACTGATAGGAAGAGAAATTTTTGTTTGTTAGTCATAAGAAGAATAGAGAATGCCAGATTTCACAAGACGTCAAAAAATTTGGTTGCAGATCAGGAAGTTTCTATCAGTGCTACACATATATCTGTAAGTAATCAGTGAAGTGATATTCTCAAACTTTAGAGGTTGAACCACTGATTCCTGAATTTAAAAGGCACCTCCACTTCCCTTACCTCTTTCTCATCTGTATGCCTCAACCCCAAATTCCATTGCAGTTTTGTAGGTTCAAAGCAGGTCACAGCTGGCGAAAACAGTCATTGTAGCTAGGTAAGGACTACACTTGTGTACAAGAAAGACCTTAACTTGATTTGAGACCTGGAAAATATATTAATTTTAAAAGTATTGTTTCTCCAGCTTCTGCATAGATCAATATACTTAACTTCAATAAGGTCAACCAAATTCGTCCCAATGAAATATTTCTGTCTAACATATGATATGAATTTTCTCTACAGATTATATGTCTCCTATATTAAAGCCCACCTTAACACTATTCTTCTAAAATACAACAATGTTAAGCATTCAGGATTTAGGAAATCCCAGCAATTAAGGCTCCTTAATGTACAGCTCTAATTCAGCCTCTGTGGTACACATGTCTTGTCATGTAAGGTGAGACAGCCACACAGCGGTTTCCTCTGACAAGGCCTCTGTCTCTTTCAATTACTTAGGAAGGACAGTGCCCTGTAGGTTTTTAATATTTAATTTTTCCTCATTCAGTACACTGTTGCCTAATGCGTTATTTATTTAACACTATTCAAACCTACTCTGAGAAAAACCACATAAAATTTCCTCAAGGGCTTTTCTGTGGTGCTTACCATAACAGTGCTGCAATGATACACAAATGTTAATGGAACATTTCACAGGTTAAGAAGTGAGGCAGAGACACTAAATGTGGATAAGCAGTTTCAAATGTCTGCAATCTTTCTTCTGATTATTTAGCACTGTATTTTCAAAGCTCATCTTCTACTAGGCACAGCTACAGCTATGAGCATTCAGCATTTCTGCAGCACCATCTTACAGCCTCAAGTCAGAAGACCAAGAAATATGGGGAAACAAAATAGTGGCCAGGCCTGGGAAGTCACTTAGATGTTGGCTAGTTACAGCTTCCATCTAGAACAAGCCAGGTTTACAAAACTGATCTGAAGCAGCCATAAATTCAATTTCTAATCTTAAAGATTCGAGTCTGGACTTTAGAAAAGTTATGCCAAAACTGGAATGTGTGCGTGAGTGTCTCGGTTTTGACAGACTGGAGTTTTGTGAAAAAGTATTGTGTAGAAAAATTCCCAAACAGTTTCCTTTGCAGTAAAGACACACCAAGAAACCAAATTAAGGTTGTTCCAGCAACATTCATTTCTTGGTATTTCTTAGCTTTTTCAGTGCTTTAGAGTGCATCCATAATAACAATAGAAGTCATTTACCATTGTATGTGGGCAATCTGGTTCCATATCAGTGAATGCAGACTGCACACAGACACAGATGTGCTGGGACATGGTTCTACGTTGACTGTCAGCATTCTTACTTTAGCTTCTGTACTGTGATTAAGCAAGATAGAAACAGTATATAAGCAAGAAGATAATCTGCTACTTCTGACATTTTTTTAAGCAATGGCAGACATGTCACTTAGGAATATGATTTAGTGGTGGACTTGGGAGTTGCACTAGATCTGAAAGGTCTTTCCCAGCTTAAATTATTCTAAGTTTCTGTGATGGTGCCTCAAGCTTTAGCTTACACTGTAGAATCAGGTTGTTAGCAATTTTCACAGCTATGAAAAATGATACACAGACAATAAATAGATTTTCAAAATATTGCTGTATTCATTTCTGTTGTATTATTTACTTCTCTAGACAGGTTTCTAATTCATTCAGGAAGGATATTACAGGGGAGGGTTAGGAGATGGAGGGGGACTTTGCAATGGGAATAAGCTATACTTTTACCCTAGATGTTATACAGAAAGAATTTTAATAAAACCACCAATTGTATTACACCAGTGCATCCTCTTAAATCCCATGGAGATTTTCCTAAACAGAGCTAAACCATTTGCTTCAAACATCTTATCTATTTCTGTCACTACACAAATCCCCTAAATATTTCAGTCAGTGCAAGGCCAACTGAAATGGTAAATTACCTCGTATACTAAAGGGAAAAGTGTTGAATAGCACTAGGTTTGGATCCTGCTGAAAATGAGGCTGCTGGGATTGAAGGCAACTGCAGGAAAATCAGAATTATAAGAAGTATCATCCCTATCCAACAATTACACTAGTGCCTATTGGTAACATTCCTTTATACTTCTCCTTGCTTTTATTTTGTCTGATGAGACATTCTGCTATTTTTCTAAGCACATGTTGAAAGAGAACTGACAAAGGATGGCCTTACCTATTATTCTTTGCAATGGAACTGTTTGCAGACAGGTCATCAGAGGCTACGGCAGCTTTTGGAAAAGCTGACGGTAATACAATGAAAGCATTTCTGAAACCTAAGGCTGCCTCTGCTGTACTTTTCCTTCTCCATTATACAGTGTCAAATGCTTTTCTTAGTGCCCCTTAGCTAATTTTGGAAGCAGGGACTTTTATTAGATGGCTGGTTTTAACCTGGGAATAAAGCTAGCAGCACCAGGGCACAAACCCAAGTGACTCAGATAAGGTTCAAATTCACTTACAAACTTATTCATAAAATTCTACAATGAAGGACAAATCCAAACAACAATTAGCTTCTGCCACTACATGAATTATCTTTCTAACAAAACCACCAGAGCGTTAACTGTGATCCCAGGAACTGACAATTCATAATGATGACATCAGCCTGCAAAGGGACGGCAGAAAGAAATGCATGGAAAGTATTATTATCCTCCCTTATTCTCTAGGATTATTATTATTATTTGTGGTTTGTGGTACCATCGCACTTGGGACACAGCATTTCATTTGTAAGCTTTGCCATTGGATTTTATTTTTTAAGATGTCCTTATCAGGAAAAGACATAAGGATTCTATTTTCAGCAAAGATCCTGAGTTCTGTGGCTTTTCCACACCCTTTACAAATGATTCTGAAGTTTAAAGGTAAGTCAGAAAGCAAATGACATCTTTAATAATGGAGAGCGGACTCCAGAACACATGCCTGCAATTCTCATATACTACTGAAGCACCTATAGTTGCATATTTTCAAATACAGCAGGGACAATTGTTCAATCCTTCAAAATTTAACCTTATTTACACTAGCAAACAACTTGATGGCAGCTCTAGTGTGAAATGGGCTTGGCTCTCCAATCATGGAGGAGACCTGCAGGAAGAGGCTGGGCATACACCTTGCTGTGTGCCAGCAGAAACACTTCATTAGTGTAACCCCATCCCAAGGCTGTGGGGGAGGTCCCAATGCTTTGGAGTCAGCCTCAATACCATACTAGCTCTGGCATGGACATCTTTTGTCCCTGACCACCTTTTGAGATAACACCAAGTCATAGTGGCACAGATGGCATCTGTGTGGAGATGGACTTCCACAGTGGCACACTGTTTTGCATGAGGGAATTCCTGCTCTCCTTCTCATTACTCTAGCCTGCTCCTTGCTCCATCAGTGCTGGCCTTGGAATTGTCCTGCTCCTCTGTAACTTAGGAAATTTGGTGTCTTCGTGTTAGATGCCAGTAGAATTGCCTCCTGACCCAAACAGCCCCTCACCTGCCTTGCTGCAATGCTCTCCAGGAGACAAATGTGTGTCTGAGGGCTGTCCTGCTTGGTCTTGTAACAAAACTGCTCACTGTTTGCCCAGGACTGGGCTTAAGATCTCGGAGTATTGCCACCCTGCTGTCAAACACATCCCCCTGCCACCTCGTCTTTGTTTTCACTGATGTCTAGTACTTTAAAGCATTAAGTCTGTCTGGATATATATCGGATGTCAAGTGGGATGACAGTGTAGCAGTGCTGTCACCGAGGAAAATTAACAGCATATTTCTATTTTGGCAGAAACCAGTTGTCCATGTGGGACTGGAATCTCACTGAGTTGTGGCTTGTGCCATTTGTACCTTAAGAGCAAGCAGCACAGACAAGATACCTGGCTGAACACATGTGTCTGCTTAGCACCTAGACTTTAAAACACATCTAAGGGATGCACTAGAAGAAATACATGTTTTCCTGTGAACTAACTGTGGTGTGTGGATTCAGAAAATTCCCTGATGGGCTTTTTAAAATAGGCTGTAATATTTACATGCCTCTAAGAAGGAACTTCAAAAAACTAAAAATGGTTCTTTCTTGTATAATGATGACACAATGACACCAGCTTTCTTTTCCTGTTCTGAACTGAAACTCATGCNTTTTTTTTTTTGAACTTTCTTGAAGGCTGACACCAAAATGTAGTTATGCGGGTTGGGCACATTTTTTCTTGGAAGAGGTCAGAGGGGTGAAATCCCAATTTCCTCTGACTTCACTGTGGAAAGAGGCCACAGCATATTTCTGCTGAATGTTTATACTTTTCTTGGGAAATGTCTCTCTTTTTCTTCTTTAAACAATTTATGACATTTTCTGGAAATCGAGGGCAACAGCAGTATGTTCAGACCAGCTTGAAAAGCCAGAAGTTCACACAGATGTTGGGACAAAAGCCTTCCAGTTCATCATTTTGAAGCAAAGTCAATGAGAGAAGTCTAATGCCAAGCTTGGTTTTGTTTGGTTTGTAATTATTTGAAGTGCAGTGGCAGCCTCTCCTGAAGTGGAACCTGAGTAGAAAATGAGGATGAGGGAAGAGTGTAATTTCCATATGATCCCTGTGCACCTGCATGCACGCACATACACGCTGTGTTTACAGATGTGTGGCTCCAACTGCAGTGTCCCAGGTAGTGCACCCAAGGACTGTCCCTGATCCATGCAGGTCAAGAGAAGGCAAGAAGCAAGTTTGGTGCTGCAATGAGTGCACACTCTCCCAGCAGGTGAGGGCTTTCCAGAGACCTTCATTCTCCTTCCAGCATGGCTGGAATCTTCAGCCTTCCTGCCATGGGGCTCTTTCTCAACTCTGTAGTCCAGCCACAAGCCTGGAAAGCAATGCTAGAACTATTGGAAAAGGCAGAAGTGTTGTTGCAGTTACAGCTCAAAGCCAATTCAATCCACTATAGAAAACACTGTTTGTTTGAAAGAAAAAGCACGCAAAAAGTATCTGTATGTAAAGAAATAACTGAAGTCAGCAATAAAAGAAAGATTAGCTGACCTGTGATGTATTTACTGAATTCTCCCAGCTACAGTATACTGTTCCCTTGAATTTAATACCTTAATTGCATTTGCAATTCTTTGGACACAAAAGGTTAATGCAAGAATGCTATATCCCCTGGTGTGCAGGCTGTTGTCAGCTTCCATCTCTTCATCTAACCTTCCTAGTACAAATCAGTTCTTAGATATGGAAGAAATGAAGAAAGATGTGATTAATACTTGAAGCTGTTCTCTAGTTTCTGTCCTCTTGGCAGAGGCTGTAGCAGCAATGATCAGATCAGTGCCAGCCTTCGTACATCACACTTTGCACAACCACAATCCCCAAAGATTTGGTGCAATCTGTAAAAATCCTGGAAGACTGTATTTGAACCACTGATTTCTGGTGTTGCCTTTGGCCTTCGTTTTAAAACGTAAGCATTTGGATTTATTTTCAATACCATCACTAGCAGTTAATATAACTATTCTCTCAGTATAGGATGTGCAAACATTGGAACCAAATCTCATCCTGAATAGTTTTCATCTAGTGCCACCTTCTAGTCAAAGATTTCAAACCACTTTGCTAAGCAGTAATGAAATAGCCAAGACTCACAACAGTCCTTGGAGCTTAATAGGATTCACTCTTACATTTTCCGCTCCTTCCTTTCTGCATGAAGATGAGACACTGTTGTTATAAGCAATTTGACCAGCTTTTGCAGCCCAGAACAATGGAATGTTGTCTATGAAGAAACATCACCAAAGTGTCAATAGGTTCCTATGCTCCATATACCATAGCTCACACTCACTTGTTCATGAATTAATTTTAACTTATTCCTGATAGTTTCCACTTGCATACTGGTTTTAAACTAGACTTATAAATCTAGATAGGGCTCTATCTCAGTTTATCCATGCTTGGTTTCTCTCTACTTCTGAATAAAGTCTGTGATGTTATTTTAGACACCAAGGACTATGTTTCAAGTACTCATCGCAGCCATCATTTAAAATGGCTCTTTATTATTTGATGTGAACAATTAATGTCAACAAAAAGAGAGCTAAACTGATCAGCAACATCAAAAAATACTGAAAGCAAGCCTCTCATTCTATTCACATGGAGACATTTCTTTGGAAAATAATAAAGCAGATTTGACAGCTTAGAAAGAAAAAATTGCAGTTGAGAACTTTAAAATGAAACAATAAAAGTACAGCACAAGAAAGAACTGGGCTAACATTGAGGCCATCAGACTAAACTTACACATTGCACATAGATAATATTTTCTCCACTAGTAGAAATACCTCTCTGCACCACTCCTGATGGGAGAATCCCTTCCAAGTTACATGTTGCAGCTTAGACAGGAGACAGAAATTCTGCATCAGGAAATTAGCCAGTTAATTAAGTATTTGTCAATAGGAAAAAAGGCTACAGGCACAGATGGATTCCCAACTGAGATTTCAAAGCTTTTGGAATTAATATTGTCTTCTAAGCTGTTTAGAATCTTTAATGATGTGTTTGAAGTCAAGGGCAGTTAAAACTGAATGAATCTGATGGAAATACTGTCACCTTTAATGAAGATAAACCAGTGAGCCTGTTGCCATTTGCCAAGTCATTTCAATATAAAAAATACCTACAAATAATTTGGCAAACAGATTGGAAAACTGCATGAAGCACTTGATTGGCAGAGATCAGGTTAGTTTAAGTTCTGCAGGTGGATAACATCTGGCAGCTTATGGATTGAGTCGTTAAAGAAATGAAAGTGACACAATTAAATGCTGTAAAAGTTTTTGTTACAGTCTATGGGGATAATTATTACAAACATGACAGATAATGTAGAAAGAGCAGATCTGAACAGCTGGACAGCAGTAAGATGAGGCTAACCATTTTGCTTGCCTGAAGGAAGAATTGTACACATTGGAAGGAATGTGTAAGCAAAACTGACCTCTCCCTTCCACATCTGATTTTCAATCTATTAGAAAAGAACAAGTACAGCAGATCCAGAGCGTGATAAATAAGGAAGCAGCAATAATTAGCTAAGCCAGATGAATGGACAACTGCACCAATGCAGTTGTAACAGGTGTGTTAAATTAAAGTTTTGAAAAACTTGCTGACAAATATCTACTGATAGCTGACCAATAGCTGGTTAACACTGAAGAGTAAGCAAGTTGCCTTTTTTAGAGTACTGGCAAAGGACACAAGTATGTCCCTAACCCTAACACCTGACATGGCTAAACTGCTCCAAATTGTTTTAGGCTGATGTTATCCAAGATACAAAACTGCACTAGTGACTAACTTACCGACTATCTGGCAAGTACATCTCGGCTGGATGCAGCCAGTGTTGTCTCCATGACCACATCTTTTGCCTGTTCATATTCCCAAGTATTTTTAAGAGGCAAAAATAAATGCAGAATTGGTGAAATAAAATGCCACACACTTGCTAAGATACCAAGGAGTTTTTTATTACCTTGCTTTAAGAAACAAGAGACTTCACCCTATGGGATTTTCAAGATGTCCCCAGAATCTGTTAGAGGGAGAGAGGAGGGCTGAGATCCCAATTGTACTCATACCAGGATAAATAGAAATAGTGCAGCACTGCTATTCTGGTAGAGAAAGTCCTTAAATATTTCATACAGGACAAACAGTATTAACTGGCATTTTCAGAGGAGCCAAATGAACTAAATAGCCCAGATTCCATTAAATTCCAATAAGCCCTAAAAATTCCATCATTTTGTACAGAGAGATAAAAATCACTATTTTCTCAATTTCATTTAAAATTACATTGCATTTCATTGCATTGAAATTCTCCTCGAAGTTAAGAACTTTGCTGAAAGTCATTCATTAAGAATTTAGTTTCCGTCAAGACTTAAAGTTAAAAGACAAACATTATATTAGTTACACTTTAGTCCTTTCCTAAAGAAAAGTACTAGTACTAGAAAAGTACTAGTGTAATATAATGAAGGTATCCAGAAATTTTTATCAAAGACAAGGGAAGAAAAACCTTAAGAGTAAATTATTTTACCATGGTTTTTCATGGTTATGGTTGGAGGGATTGTTTTAGTGTTGTTCTTCATATTAAAAACAAAACAAAACAAAAATCCACAAACAAACAAACAAAAAAAACCCACAAAAAATGCAACCAAACAACATTTTGAGGACCGGGAATAATGAGACAAATACAGAATCCAAATTCTAATACAAATTATTCCTTTTTACTTTGGTAACAGGGTCCAGCAACCTCTTCAACAATTTGCAGTTCCCAAACAATACTGCACCTTCTTTTTTTCCATAAATGGGAAAAAGCAGGACTCCAAAGAACAAGAGAATTAACTAAAGGAAGGTAAGTCACTGGATTTTGAGATATCACAAAAGCATTTCTAAAATTAATTTGAAAATGCTGTTATTTCAAACATCAGAGAAAGGGTAGAGTTTGCAGACCACATGCAGAGGCAAAGAGGTGATAATTAATTCTGTGAGAGGACCATGGACATAATTTCAAAACACAGCAGTGAACCTAATAAGCCTGATACAGGAGATGAAAGTTAATTATAAGAGTAAGTAGGGGAAAGACTTTCCCCTTGTGTTTTGGACCGCTAAAGTGAAGGAGGGTGGCTTTCTCTGCAAAATTTTTTTCCTAGCAGTAAAAGAAAATAATTAAGTTAATAATTCAGAAGAACCAAAAACATTTTTTCTTTCAAGATAATTCAGAGAGAACTCTCTTCTGTCAGAGAGAGTGTGGGGTGAAAAGTAGGTAACTTTTATGCAGATATGGTAGATTCAACCAGGACATATGGACTTTAATTGGATGATAAAATGATGCAATATTGGATAAAAGGTAAAATTATCACTTCCTGCATTTACTGCTATAATAAGACTCATGAGTATATGCCATAAAAAGAAATGCCTTTAGCAACAAAATGTGAGTAATAAGCCAAATTTTATTAATTCTGGACAGTTAGCATGCATGTTGAACACCTGGGTACATAGATGGCAACTTCAAAGCTCTCTTCCAGAGAAGACAAAATATTAGAGCATTGCAGACTTACTCAAGTATTTTGATGAGATGGTAGCAAGTGAGGTTTTGTTGTGGGCATATGGAATTAGTTTGCATTAACAGAAGAAACATATGCAGTACACTGAGAATTGATTTATCCTGCAGTGCACATAAACACATGGGATATCATGATGACATCCACAGTACCCAAAATCTAATCAAATACCGAGTTGCAGATTGAGCTGACTCAGAGGAGAGCAAAGATGGTAAGCCAGGGCTATGTTAGAATATCCTAAACTCAACTGAAAATGGGATGCCAAGAAATTCCAAACACAGAAGCAAAATCTTAGAATTTGGTACATGCTACAAAAAAAAAAAATATTAATGGCACAAGCAGTAATACTTGGTTATTTTGCTTCTATCTCTCTATCTTATGACTTCATTAATGAAATTTGAAAGGTCCAGGGAAAAAAATAAAAGAGGTTAAATATGGAAGAGACACCTGTTTTAAAAATATCTATAGGTCTTGTAAGATAAGTTGGTTTTTTCCTTCGTGCTTCACACCTTTGTCTTGCAAATGAGATTATTGTTGTTTGTTTCACTTTTGAGAGTCAATTTGGAGTGCACACAAAGAACTTCAGTGCATTCACCACGCATGTCTACAGCTTGTACTTCCTCCACTGAAATATTTTGAAGTGCTCATACCCTTGGCCTTACTCAATATTTTCACCCTCCTCAGCTGACAAAGTATTTTAAAATGTTGCAGAAGGCAACATGAAAAGCAGAAGCCGATCTGAAGGAGTTTTCCTGACAAAGTCACTCTGTCACCTGTACAGCCTAGTATCTTACCAGGAAGTACAAGCTTCCATTTGTACAGATCACACTTGAGAGTGGTATACAAGATACTTTTGACAGATTTTTTTTTTTTAATTTTGTTATACGCTCCATTAAGAAGAGTGGCTTGAAAAGACATGAGAATGCAGGCAGCAAGCACTTCAGCCATGCAGGTTTGCTGCCAGTACACTAGGAATGCTCATAACCAGTAAAAAACTTTACAAACCACATTACAGACTGCACCAATTCCTCTTTGCAACTTTTTAATAAGCACTGTAGCCCTTGGAGTACATGAGGAGGCTTTGGAATTATTACTAAGCATCCTCATTCTCCTAATCAACCCCCTCCTTAAACTTTCCTGTTACCATGCTAACACTGCTCAGCTCGTAGCAATAAATAACATGTATTGTGCTTATTCAGTGCTGCCTGGCACCTCCCTGATCCCTAGCCCCAATCCACTGTACACACCTACAGGCCCTGACTGCTTTTGGTATTTCTGGTTTGGTTTCAGTGAGTGATTGCCCACAATTAGGATCACTCCTTCACCTTGTGGCTGACTCCACAGACTGAGACTACTTGGCCCATTTTATTTTTTCTGGCTTGCTACTACCGTGTCTCTAAGAAGCACCAGTTAACGAAGACACACTTGATAGTGGTCTTACCTTGTCAAGAAAGCTAGCTCACAAAGCTTCAGCTGATAAACACTGCTTACAGATTAGCAACTTACTCAAAGAAGCCAGTCCATTCCCTTTTCTCCTCTCTTCTACCTCTCCTGTCTCTCTTTTCTGTAGTGGATTCCATTCTGTTGAGCACTGCCTTCTGGTTTTCCATAAGATGTCCAGCAGAAACACATGAAACAAAGCTTTCATCTTTCAAAGTTAAATTGTTCCTCCTGTCTCTTAGGGCACTGCCTGACAAGTCAATCTCTAAATTGCAAAAATAAAGCTTATATTCTTTAACTTCTTTTGTTTCTTTTCAATCTCTTGCTCGTAAACACATAACATCTGGGATGTGAACAAGCTTAAGATATTTGTAAAGTGCCTTCACTATCCAGGCTGTAAAGGACTTCAGTGGGGTAACAGACAGTAGCTAACCTTGAAGAGAAATTCTTCTAAGCCTCTGTGCTATTCACCACCTTTCATATTTGCTTGTAATACCCCAGAATCTGTCACAAGTTGTCATAGTTACCAAGGGGGTAGATTTTCAAAGTTAAGTGCATGCCAACATCCATCTAACAGAAAGACATACTACATTTTAAATCTGTAGTTCTTTTCACCAGGAGTTAATGATGCAGCCAATTTGAGCATCAAAGGGCACAGAGACATTAAAAATATAATGGTTTAAGCAAAATAAATTATGACAAGGCAATTTTAAAAATGAACTTACAATCACTGATCTAACCCAAAGCAAACAAAACCAATCATTTCACAAAACTGAAGCATGCGCCACAAGAATGTTCTGCTGGCTGGTGTTTTCAAAAGAGTTCCATTGTTCTAAGTAGATGACATTGCCAAAAGATACAATAATTTTATTACATTTTCTTAGTGAACAGTAAACTTCTCTGTGTACTATAAAATGGAGGAAAAACTGCAGTGTTTTGAAAGGAAGTAAAATCTGCATACTAAAAGATCCCTGCTGCATGTCTCAGCCATGAAAACTTCAAAGGAAATACAAAATATAGAAATAAATTACTCAAATTTTACTAAAGGATCAACACCCAGTTGTTTGTTTCCATGATTAACTACCTATCGACAGCTACAAGAGCAGAAGTTTATAGGTCTGTGCTTAAAGTAATTGCAAAAGGCATGTAAATTTAGACAGCTAGTCAGTGGAAAAAAAGGAAGACGTGATTAATCAACAGGATTAGATAGAAAATTTCTTTGCATATAAATGTAAGGAGCAACTGTGCTTTAATTGTAGCATTGAGAGAATATGTCTTTCAAATGTTAAATTATTCATCGTGTTACATACTTGAATGATCTTTTCTTAAATGTTCATGTAGGAGGTAAAAATTCTACAGACAATACTTAAGGGAAGGTACTGTAGGAAAATTTATATGAAAATTTTAGAAGTTTCTTATCTGCCTAGACTGATAAATAGTAAATATGAAAAGATTAAAAAAAAATAAAAAGAATGAAAAAGAACTTTGAGAGACATCATTTGAGAAGCCTGTTTCTTAGAACAACAAATAGTGAGTCATCACAATAGAGAAAGAATTAGTCATTCTTTGCAATGCTACAGTACTTCCTCTGCATGAGTTATGCAGAAGATATGCAGAATATGGACTAGACTCTAAATCAGGACATAAATGGTTGATTTTTAACAAAGGTTCATAAAACAATCAACTGAAGGATGAAATCCTGTGCTTTTTAGTGTTCTGTAGCTGCAGCATCAAGCCAACAAAGGAATACAAACTCGATTCAGGCAGGAAGATTGGAGATGCAGTTAATAGCAGAACTTTATCCTGACATGTCACACATACCCTGGATTACACCAAGAGATCTTGTCAGATAGAGGATGACATGAACAGAATCAGGCACACCTTGCAGAAACCAGTCTACCAGCAGACAGACATCATCTATCAGGTTTACAACAGTAATTTGGCTTCCTGACACCATTTTTATTAGGCAAATTGGGCAAAATTGAGCCAAACCACTTTTTTTTTTAAGTGAGAAGTAGTCTAGATTAAAATATGTAAACAAAAATATTTTATTTCACCCTAAAACACCCCACATAAAGTTAGAACAAGTGCCACCAAAAAAATCATAGAGTTTATTAGTTATAAAGATAACTTCACTCTTCTCACTGAGAGACACAGAAGCAGCCATTTTTCGTCCAGATAACCTCTCTAGAGCAGTTTGCTGCCTACAGAACGAAGTTTGAGCTGGAATTTGGGATGTCATAAAGAGGATGCCAAGCCTACTGAAGGATGACGACTATCACCCACTCCTACTCTTTCATGTAGGGTCAAATGATGCTGTGACAAAGAGTTTCCAAAATACCAGAAGGTTCTTCATGGGTCTAAGAAAGATGTTGAAAGACTCTGGAGCACAGATACTATTATCTTCTCTCTTCCCAAGTGGAGGGCTGGAACCCATGCAGAGTTAAAGAAGTAGATAGGGTGAATGACAAAACGAGTGCCTGTTAAGTGCTTTGGATTCTTTGATCTGGGACACACCTTTGAGAGACCAGGGATTTCTTTGTCTGTGTAGGGGCAGCTGCTACCAGCATGGATTGTTCCTCTGGTTCAGCTGCAGTTTGAGTGGCCATCGTGCCTGGTGGTCTGCTTTCTTCCTTTTCCCCCTGAGGGTGCTGTCTAGTGATGAGCAGTGTCCAATACATAGTAGCCAGGGCACTGCATGTTGCATAAGTTTGAGCCTCTCTGGATCTACTACAACATTTTTCTTTCACATTTTTATCACTCTAACAGTATGTAAGGCCCCAAATGACTTGCTGAAAAGGGGCTTACAGTGGTTCCTGTACTCTGGGTTAAACACACAGGAGAAGTCCTGACTAGATATTCTCAAGAGGTCAAAACAAGACAGACGTGCACTGACAAACTGTAGAAAAATCGAGGAAGTTTGGCAAAAGGTTTACTGCAATATCCACTCAACATAAAACACTTCTCACAGCAGTAATTTGGCCCATTCAACTTAGCAACTTTAAACCTCTTCAATGTTGAGTTACTCAAACTGGTTCAAAGAGGAATTAGAAGGAGTGCAAGACAGAGAAGATATAGGAAAGCACATCATATAGCTACCATATGGCTCTTGGGTCCCAGCAGTGCTCAGAGACAAACTCCAAGAGGAAAGCAGAGTCAAGATGTGCTGGCCTTAAACACCCCTTGGCCTTCGTGGCCCTGATGCCTTAAGTTTTAACTTTTATATTTTTCAAATCCTGTACTGCTAATGTAACTCTGAAGTTTCCTGTAGCTTGNCAAATAAATACCTCCTTTATTCCTTTATTCCTGTCTAGTCTCTGTTTCTAGGTAGCCATTTAAGGCATCAGACCCTCCCCCTAAGTGGGACTTCCAGTCCTTCAGCCACTCAGGGGCTGGGTTAGGGAAGAGTGGAGCCCTGACTCCGGTGTGTCAGTGACTGGCAGCTCTTCTGGGCCATGATACAGCCTCTGTGGGGCAAGTCACTGTCTAACCAGAGCAAGGCCTGATGTGCCTCTCCCCCACACACTTGCATCCCAAAATGTCTCGAGACTTCCCTCCAGGCTCTGCGACAAGATCCTGTAGATTTTCAGGGGTGAATTTCCAAACCACTGGAGGAGGGAAGACTCTCAAATGCTGGGGCATTTACTCTCACATTCCATGCCACTCATGACTAGTAACCCTCAAGGCAGATCTCTGAAAGGCTTCCCTGAAAATCTTTTCTGTAACCCTAAACCTGGTGTGGACTGCACTAAGAAGACCTGGCAGACCTAGCAAAAAGAACATGCTTTCCTTAATATCCAAGGGAAATAAAAAGTTCTCAACAAGTGTTGTAACAGTCCTGAGGGAGAAAAAAGGGTGTGAAAAGCTGGGGAAAATAAACCTCCCCCATTCCCCTTACAGTCTGAGCATGGTCTGGACTCCTAAAGGTAACACCTGAGGTAAAGGTAGGAGAGCAACACTGAACACATATCCCAAATAACTCTCATTGCCTTTGATGTTATCATGTTATAAACTGGCATCACATCGTACAGCAGCAAAGCAATCCTGATCCTTCGAGTTGCTGCTCTGAAAGAGAACACCATGGGGAGCACAAACAAGAATATATACAGGGTTAGGTAGAACACCCACATGTTTTAAGTAGAATACCCACATGTTTTAGGTAGAATACCCACATGTTTTAGGTAGAATACCCACATGTTTTAGGTAAAACACCCACTGGACCAAGCAATATTGTGGCCAGTGCCACCCTATCTAAGACAAAAAATGTTTAGGTCAAAGCCATGAGATGTGTTGTTACCTCAACCCTTTGTGCTACACATGTGCTAAATAAAGTTGTAGTAGTTTAGGCATGGTATTTAATTTAGTATCCCACTAAAACCATTCATTGCTCACACTCTCCATTTCCCCTGCAGCACCCTGGAGAGAGGAATTGGAGGCACAGAAGGCAAAGATCACAAGATGAGATAAGAACAATTTACTGGAAACAGCAATGAGATATGAAATTGAACAGTATCAGGGACAGTACTAATGACAGAGGGTGTAAGAAAAGGAACGATTCACACAAACCTCCTGACAACAGGCAATACCAGATGGTTTCCTCCAACACATTTACTTGCCTGGACTAGAATCCCTCATCCCCTTCTTCCTGACCCCCAGCAATGACATGAAGTGGTACTAAATAATCTCTTGGTCACAGCCATGTCCCCTCCTCGTACCTGCAAAAATTAACCCTGTTCTAGCTGGAAGCAGGACAGCTGAGTATGCCTACAGAGAGACACACAGAATAGTTTCAAGGCAGAATATCAACCTGTTAATGTAATCCTTAACTTCCACATGTAACCTACATTAATTCTGTAAATAAGGACATTTGTACGCATTTGTAACAGTATCAGAAAAGCATGCCAACAAAACACAGGATCAAACAAAAAAAACCCAAAACATGCTTAAAGAAGAAATGATTCACTGCTCTGTTAGTGAACAAAAACAGGTTTGTCTGGCTGTGGAACACAGGTTACATCTTGCACTGCAGACATGAGCTCAGTAAAATACAATTAAACAATTACAGAACAGTTGTGGATCTATAACAGACAAAGGACACCCCAGAGCTCCCAGTCTTCTCCAAGGAAGAGAGATGCTTGCTTTTTAGGAATTTGTTGAAAGATTTTTGCCTTATTTTACTTTCATTGCCACTGAAAGACACTGATTATTCCTTCTTGTCACTCTGTGTTAGAATGCCAGAGTTTTCTGCTTGTTTCCACTAGAACTAACACAGTAAACAAACTAAAAGGCAGCTGACTCAGTCTGACCAGGAGTGCCTTTCATAAATTACATTTATGTTTATGACATGCCTAGGTTTATGTTGTGCTCAGGATCTGTTCCAAAATATTTCAGTTGTTAAAAAAGAGCCAAGTTTGCCAAAAGAACAGTTTATCTACATGAAGGGATGATACCTGGAAATCCTGCCAAGTGAGCAAAAGGTCATCTATTTAAACAAAGAGTGAAGTTAACAAGTCGTGCCCCCTTCGCACAGGCCTGTTCAGATCTATCGTGTGTGAATTGTGCATCTGAAGATGGACAAGCTAGCATTACCCTGGACTTGTATAACATAGCCATTTCACAGCTTTTTTTTTTTTTAATGGGGCCTCACTGTAGAGTGGGCATATTTCATTCTTATTTCCCAAGGCATTTCCTATTCTAACTTAGCTTTTTCTACAAGCAAAATTGTTTGAATCCAAGGGAGGCTAAGTGCCCTTTCTTTAAAATATGTCCTTACTTAAATGACTTTATAATCATACAATTTTTAAGAAGATAGACCACTGGAAAACTGCCTCAGGATTTAGGCAGAACATCCAAGACACCAGAGTTTGGGGCTCAAGCTCAGGTGCCAGAAAAGCCTGGAGCTACCCAGTTTGTTCTCTAATTCCCACATTCCCAGGCACCTAGAGCAGTAACACTGTGTATGGCCAAAACCACCCATGCCTTTGATGCCAAACTTAGCTGACCAAAGTAATAAGAAATCAAAAATGAGCTCTGTTTTTGCCCAAGGTTTCTGTGAGATGTGCATTACAGTAGGCATTCCTGGAGCTCACCTAACCTTTGGCAACAAGTCACATTACAGTATCCTCTTACAGTGTTTCTCTTGTTCCTAATGCTTCTTGTATTTCTTGCTTTGCAGGAGAAAAGCTTACACAGGAAGGGTGGGGATTGCCTCTAGCCAACTTCAGAGCTGGTCTGATGCTGACAGCACTTTCCTAGAAAAAAAGGTAGGAGATATTTTGACAGCCTCAGGCTCAGTAGGGTAAGTACACACACTCCTGTTTCCTAAGAGAACAGTCCAACCACCTGACTATTGTGTTTATGGCAAGCCCAGCTACCATCTTCCTCCTTCTCCATCCCAGATTCAAGTCCTTCTAAGCAGTCACTTTTCTCTTGAATCTGAAGAGAGCCCTAACCTGTGAATCTGAGAGAAATTGAAGAAGTGGGTGCTTAAATAGCATGTCTTTGCTCCTTGCCTGATTAGGATTTCCAGCATCTTTCTTTTTGTGAATCTTTCTGGTAGTTCTAGGAGGCAACTCGCTTAGTGGGAAGGCTGTAATTTTCCCCATGTGGTTCTTCCAAATGCCTGTTTCTCAGCGTGAAGCCTTTATAGAGCTTATATGCATTATGTAAGGTCTTGGCTTGTTTTCCCAGGCCAAACAAGCTGCACTACTGGGTGGATAAGGTGATCACCATCCCATGTGTCTCCCATCTCCCCCCATTTCCCTGGCTGCCATTGTGCATTTTTCCACACCAAGCCATGCAGTTGCAGCAGTGCATCTTTCTCCGTTAGAAGTGCAGCTGTGTCAATCTCAAAGCTGCTCAGCTAAAATGAGAGGCTTATCCCCAAGGCATTTATGAATCTCATTATTAGGAAAGTTCAAAATACATTCTTGAGTTCAAAGCTAAAAACAATGTACAGAAAGAATCCTTTACAAATTAAACTTCTTCTCAGACTGGATTTGACATATCATACAATAAAAACCACCACCCCTAAAATAGTGATTAGGCCAAATTGCAAAGATTTGATAGATTTCAGTGGACTTAATACTGGTAAATACTAGTTCAGGTTTTATCCTAGACAGCATAAAATATTAGGCAGACCACTGTGTTGAAAGCAGCAGCTAAACTTTGTGTGTGCATGTGTGTGTGAAATAGGAAACACAAATAAGATTTTGAGAATTAGAAAATGAGATTAAATTAAATCCCTCACTGAAATGTTAGTGCCCACTATGGTCAGGGTTGTGTTCCAGATTCATTATCAAATTCAGTACTTTGTACTGACTCCCAAAAGAGGATGGCTGATAACTGAAATCAAAATAATAATAAAGGAGCTATTCACTTGTGGTCTGATTGGAACTCCAAATTCTCATCAAATCAGGAGAAAATACAAAAAGTGAATTTGATCACTTCTATTTTTGGCATTTTTTTGATTTGTATTCAACAAGCATATATGGAAAGATGTTGTTTTCTTTTTCAAGAACATGACTCGATTTTGTTGATTGTTGAAAATTAGCTTCATGAATATTTCAGTATGGAAAAAGCATTTCATCAAGTATTCACTGACTTCATAGAGCTAATACACAATTGACTTAAAATAACTTATGTTTACAAGGCTGTATTACATGGAAAATGTGCAACTTACTTGGTCCAAGATGGGTTTTATTCAATCCAGATATCAAAGCAAAAGATCTCTGAGCATTTTGGAGCCAGTCAGTGGGAAAAATACTGCAAAGGGTATTCCTTAACATTTTTAGGAGTAATCAGTCTGAGTCAGGTCCTGAACTTCTGAACTGAGTTCCTCTGTGTGGACTTCTAGAATGCATTCCAGCATTTCGGTGAATGGACTACACAAAGACATGCAAAAAGCTAAAAATGTTTAAAGATTTAGTTTTAAAAACTTAATATTGAAATCAAAATCACATATTTCTAATGGTGCATAGACTGTATGAAGATTTCCTTGTGAAATCACAACTTTGTGACAGAGAACCAGAGCAAATTTGGCTATGAGGGATGATAAGTAAGTTTAAGCACTGCTGTATGACCAACTGCCATTGGAAGCCCATTTACTAATAGCTGTTACCATCTTTATGTTGATTTACTAAACAGGCATTTACAGAAATTCAGTTGTGTGGGTTTGAATTCATGCATCAAATTCAGAAGGTATACAGATTCCAAATACAGAGTGCTTGTCATGTCTCTACTGTTGTTTTGAAGATGCATGTAATAGAATTCATCAGTAACATGTTTACTAGGTTTTTTATAAAAGCAAGCCACCGTCGAATCTGCTGTCATAATAAGATTGTTCTGAACCTTGTTATAAAGGAGTAATTTAATGGCAAATCTAAAATTCCTCATTTTTACTTTGCATTTTCTCAGTGATAAAAACCAGCAAAGTTTCTAAGAATATCAGTGATTTTAACTGCTTACAATTTTAACCATTTTTACTTGTTACCTCTTAGATTTCATAAAAAGAAAGGCGTGCAAGAAACATTTTGTGCGTATACAATACATTATGGAAGGCCAGGGCAGACTCCAGAGATCTGAGGAACTAGTGTAGAAGTAGCATTTAGCATTTAGACTTGTGCTTTTGGAATAATGCTGCTGAAACTAAATGTAAATATGCATAATTTTTTTTTTTTATGTAAATCATATTACCTGAAAGTGTGGCAGTCTCATAAAATTATGAGTTGATCTTAAAATAAAAATAAGTTGATCTCATAAATATAAGTTGATCTTAATTTTTTGCCATGTTTTACAAAAAGATCTGTCTAGAAAGATACCCACTGTAGATAAGTACAAGTATTCAGGTTTACACCAGAATCTGCCCTAGCTTAAGTGAATAGCAGAAAAAAATCTCCCATTGTACATAAAACCACAACTCTCTGGATAAAAAGACCAGATTAAACCCAAGAATTATTTTAAACCAAAGGCACTACTTCTAGGATAACCTTAAGCTTCATAAAAATGTCAGTTCTTATCAAAGTAAAGGTTACATTGATATCTACAATATGTCATATTTGTGTGGTGCTACTAGAGACCTCTGTACACTGAAGGCCAACATGTCAATTACTAATGGTTCATACAGTGCAGCCATAAGTGCTAGGTTTCCCTAATGGAGTCTTTTTTTTAAATGAAGAGTGTATCATACAGACATTTACGCAAATTTCTAAGTAAACGTGTTACCCTGGATGATTTTATCAGTTTTAGATGTTTTCCATATCAAAGCTCTGCAAAAGCTTACTGATTGATTATCATTGGTGTGCTTGGCAATTGCTATATTTAAAATCTTATATTTCTGAGATTGTACCATGTCAAAATTTTTCAATTTTTATCTTTGTCTAAAGCATATGATTTTTTTCTTTTTCTAATTAAATGTGAGAAAGATTTTTGAGAAATATCATTATTCTCAGTGTGTTTTTGGCAGAATGACAAGGAAAAACAATGCAGTGCCCAAATATATTTCACAACTGGTATTCAGTTTTGTCACATGGGCTCAGCTGGACTCAAAGGCTGAGACAAGCAATTATCTCCCTTCTTCCCCTGCCACTCCTCAAAAATGGGGACAGCTCATGCTATCGGCAGTGGCAGCATACAACAGAATTCCAGGTATAGACCCGTGCTACCTGAGAAGATCACACCACTGCTATGCGAGAGCACAGATTTGCTATTAATGCAAACATGAAGTTTTTTTGAACCAAAAGAAGGCTATTTAAACACTAAAAGAGAGTTGATTTGAGATACCATTGACTAGTTTGTGTCACAGAAGTCTTTAATGAAAATCAGTTTCTTTCACAGCGAGTTCTAAATGTTATCAATCAAAATCCAGTTTGCTGTGGATGTGGACACCCTTTGAAATTACATGCTATCAGGATAAATAAGGATGCTTCAATTTCTCAGCATCAATGGAAAAGTGCTCAAAGCTTTTGGCTGCCTGTTTATGAATTTTAATGAGGCCTGGATTTTTCTCAGAAGGAGGCAGCTCTAATTTTCAAAGTGATTCAGACAAGTCAGTACAATATTAGAAAACAGTACAAAAGCATGAGCAATAATATAGTAAAGCACTTTGATGAAGCTATGTTGAGGAGGGGAAGGCGGCTTATATAAAAATCACCCCCGCTGTTTCTCCTCCTAAACTACAAAATTACCAACTTTAGATCTCAGTTTCCAATGTCATTTTCACCCTTTTTTGCTAAATAGTTTGTGGTATGGAATGAACAGTAAAAATAAAGGCTGATTGTTATATTTTAGTCTCAGACAGAGGATGATTTAACATTTCTCAGCCATCAGACAACTACAGGACAGACACAACTTAATTTTGGTTTTAGAAAATGTTTTCTTATCTGAATTAATTTAGCAGGATATTTAAATCCAGAAATTGATTAATCCTTAGCAGAAGCTACTCCATCATTAGCAAGACCTTCAAGGTTCCCAGTCCAAACTCTACCTTCCACATTTCCCAGACACCTGCTCACGTTTATGTACCACAGCAGCCTGGTAGTGCCTTCACCCCAACTCTGGCCACATGCGAAGGGAAAAGCTGCCCTGACAAGCCCCAGGATCCCATTCCAGCCTCCTCACCGTATTTCTTACATTTTCTGTGTGTCCTAGCTGCAGCCAGGCACATACATTGTGTTCTTATCTGCAAAATGGAGAACCTCACTGCCCAGTGTTGCAATAGCGGCACGAGGCTCATTTACACAGCATCCTTGATCTCGTCAACAAACCAGCTTTCAGGGCTCTGTGAAAACCTGGACTCTGCTTGTGTGGGCTTAGGAAGAAGCAATAGATGAGAAGAGTCAATATTTGCCACACAGAAATGACCAGCTCCTGCATAAGGTTTCCACATCCTAGTGGGTCATGTGGAGTAAGAAAGGTCATGACGACTCAATTCATTACAAACTGGTGGCTTTAGGTGAATGCCGAGGTGGCTAAAGAAGATCAGTGTTTAGAGCAAAGAGCCAGCTCCTATTTGATCACCCCCTGAGCAGTTGAAGAGTTACCAAAGACCTGGGAGATGAAGGAAGGAAGAGTATCTCTCATGGTCTTGTAAGAAAAAGGCAGCCCAGGACCTCCATGTGTTGGGAGAACCAATTTCTTTCACTCCTCCCAGCTCTACCACCTCAACTTTCAGCACAAGCAATATGGTCCTGTCTCTTCTGCTAGAAAATGTGGAATGGGCAGGTCCCTTATTCAGACACCCTTCTGCAGTTCTTCCTGCTGGATAAATGGCACTTCTAAGACACAGCAGGTGAGCAGAAAGGAAATAACACAATGATTTCCATCGATGATAGGGAGCAGAGCATGGTGTTGTTCAAAGTCTCTCAGAGAAGACTTTCCTTTGCTCTCTCATCTGAGCTACTTAGAACTTGCTGTACTTATCTTCAGGATCTCCACTTTGTGTTCTGAACTCAGACCCTTAAATGCAACAGCAGATGGAAGTCCCAGGCTTTTTGGGAGCCTGTGTGCATTTTCACATGTTCAAATAAAATTGTCTTGGTTCCTCTGTTGACCTTACTACCATGAACTTCTAAAAACCTTTAACATTCTGTAGAAAGGAATTAAAGTGACATAAACTCAATGTTGTTGTTCTCATTTTTATTTTCCATATTGTTATGCTTATTTTCTTCCATCTCCCTGTTTTATTCTGATCCTTACCTACTGGATTGTTTTCTTTTAACCTTACTCCACTTTCTCATAGTCTTTGTTTTCTTTCTTATGTAGCTCTTCAAAGAGGTATCTATTCTTTGAATTTCTATTATGTTTCATTTTTATTCTGCTCTCACTTCCCTCAAATTGCTTACTTATATTGTAGTCCAGCTTTCAAATTCTTTTTAATTCCCCCGCACTTATGCTTAATGCCAGTCCCTCAGCTGATCTATTTCATCTTGTTGCATTTCCCTCCTCTCTCCCATATTTCATATGTCTTTTGGGAAAGATAAAGGAGACAGTATTCTTAGAATGGCAAAGACATGAATAAAACAACTGCACATTTGAAAAATACGTGGTTTTTTTAGCCAGAAATGGCAGACTCTAAGCACGTATTGTCATAATATTATTCAAAAAAAGGTGAGAAGTAGGTGGGGAAAATTTGTTAAACTCGTAAGTTAAGCACTGGTTCCTACTGCATAAAACCACATGATATATTATATTTATTCTACTCAGTTAATGAAATCAGTTAATGGTAAAAACAACGTTTTGGTAGTGTACATTTATGCGATATACAAAATGCTTCGTTTTGGTGTTGAAACAATTCCACACCCAGAAAAAAAGGTGTTCTGCTTCTGTGCCTGGCAATACATTAACCATTAGCTTAACACCAGAGCAGTTGTTATCTAATCTGTTTACTAAATGGGTAGGTGACAGCCACACCTATTGATGATGAGAGTCCTTAACATTTTCCTGGAAGGAGCATAAGATAGTTTGGATTTCTGAAACTTTTGCCTAGTAAAGGACTAGGGATTTGTTACAGGCACATAGCAGACTTTTGGGTCACTACCAAAAAACCATGATCTTCCAAATTTTTTCTACCATTTGTAAATGGAAAATAGATTAAGGACCAACCTCAGAGCCAAGTCATTGACTCAGAATCAATGGTGTCCTGTGTAAGGAAAGTATGAGGGAGTATAAGGAAATATGCTCTGTCCCCAGCATCCCAGTGACACTTTTTGTTGCCCAGGAATGTATACCATAAAGCCTCATCTGACAAGAAAAGTATATATATATATGATCAGAAAGTTCCCTCACTAAAGAGGTTATACAGCTAAGCCACATGAAAAGGCTGCATATTGGTCCAGGAGACAATTAAGAGTATTTCTGTTTATATGAGAGTCTTTTGCTCAGGATTATGAATCTACTAACAAAAGGGCTGCTTAAGAATGCAGTAAAGATTACAAAATCAGATAAGAATGTTCAAAGATTTCAAGCACTGTAATAAAGATAGTAGTATTTATTAAAAGACACATTCTCATGCATCTGTGGACAACCCATCCAAGCAAAACAATCAAAATATTTAACAGGCATGTGAATTTGAAGCTCAGAGGTCTGATGCTATCTAACTATAGAAATGACATTTACTGTCCAGTAGATGAAAAACACATTTTATATCCAAAATGTCAAATCAGATCACTGAAATGCTCGTGAGGTATAATGCCTATTTTGCTAAGAAGGAAACAGAAGGTGTAGAATTTATATAATGACATGACACGTCATGCCCAAGCCATGGATATCATTGATGGTACCTGCGGTTATATGTTAGGCATTCCTGGGATCCAGTCCCACAATGGCATTTGGAAACTTATGTCCATGCACTGAAGAGTAAGCAGTAATAATAAGCCTTTGCCAGAAAGTTCTTGAATATCAAAACAGCTGTCAAGCTCTAGCCTCATCAGGTGAGAATGAAGTTCAAAACAGGAAAGTATTAAAAAGTACAGGCCCTAAAGCCACATTCTGTGTCTTGAGATAGATATTATGAACCACAGAAATCCTGTGTCAGCAGACCTCAAATCATGTCAGGCATGAAGGGAATAAAGAGATTATCAAAACTGGGATGAGCTAAGCCCATGACGTACAACCCTGCAAGTGATCTGCTATTCAACAGGTGCCAGCACAGAGCTTTCAACACTGGGGACAGATGTTTGAAATGCTTAATAGTAGAAGAAGCTCTGCCTCTGCATGTTGAACCTGCTCCTGGAGCATCCACAAGTGCTTGGCCAGGCAAGTTCAGCAGCAGTTTAATTTTGTATTCCCAGAATTATGACTTCCTATACAAGCTCTTAGATCTAGGTGAAATGCTCAGGTTTTATGCTTTTGAATAAGGAAGTCTCTGGCAGCTGCATGAAATTTGATTGTTTTTCATATATACAAAAAGGGCGACTCTAAGGATTGCAGCTAAAAGCAAAGATGATGATTTGTTACAGAGAATGTATATGCACAGACTACTAGGTACCTAGAAATTTTAATTACACTATATTAGGAAAAAAAATAATGTGATTAGTCAAGTGATCTATATCTTAATAAATATACAGTGGTACATATTTCTAGCCACTGCAAACACATAATATTAAAGATATCCTCTTAGATATTGGGGAATTGTACTCTATTCATCGTCCCATTTTACTGACGAAAAAATCAAGACAACAGCTTCTTGCAAAAGGAACTTGTCATAATTTACATCTAAGAGAAAAGTCTTTCCAGCTGTAACATTACTCCTGTTTTGGGTGTATATGATTCTTTCAGGAGCTTGAAATGGGAACAGGATGATTTGAGGTAAAGCTGAAATGATCAACTAACATAAATAAGCATACTTTCCTTGTTTGACTGGACCAATGAAAATGGAACCATGCAACCGTATGATCCCACTATTTTATTTTATGGGAATCTGAAAGAATTGACTTGGGAATCTGAAAGGATTGACTTCCAACCTGCCTTTCTTAATAATTATCATTAGGAGAATGTGTTTAAATGGATAACAGCATCAAAATGGTTAACTTTATTGGTCTCTAAACCCTGTCTATGCTGCCTGCTGATTTTTGTTTGTCATACCCATTGCTGGGAGGACTTTTTAAGGATTAATTTTTCTAGATAATGTCCTGGGTGGAGGTTTCCTTCTTTTTCTAAGTTCTGCCCCTACAGATTCTTCATCTTTATTTGGAAAGGAAAATTGAAAACCCTTGATTTGGTCTGAAAATTAAATAGAAAATAAGAAATGGAAAGAACATACAAGCACTGCCCTTCTCTCTATGTTATGTATTGAACTATCTGTGTAGCTGCATCGTGGCCACTATAGTTTGTGGTACAGATGCTTGTACCATAGCATTCTTGTACCAGAATAGAGAAACCAGGAAAATATTTCCCTTTTCAGAAGATTTTGACTCTGTACTTATAAGGGCGAGCTCCTCATCAAAGGAATCTTTGGTCACCTTTTCCCCATCATGATGAGTACCAAATAAAAAGAAATCAACATGAAAGAAAAATGGACAGACTGATATTCTCCCTAGCTGTATACTGAACTTCACCTACAGAAGCGTTGTAACAGTGTTTAGAAAGAGAGGACACCATTAATTCTTTTTGGAGTTTGTCTCCCTCGGAAAAAGGATGTTTGAAAAATGTTGGATTTTTCCTACAGAACTTTCTATGCCCTATCCATTTTGAAATGTCACAAAATCTACAAACTTCCTTAGATATTCACAGAAAAGTCAAAAAATCCTTCCTCTGGGTATTTGAATAGAGGTGCCTGGGGATCTTGAAATTTATGTAGAAACATTAATATCTGTACAATGAAAAGAATTTTTCAAGCTCTCAAATGTTTTTTCTAGCTTCTCACATTTCTCCAGACCTGTGATTCCAGACTTCAGTCATTCTTTCCCCACCTCTTAAAAACTAATGTATTAGACTGCATCACATTCTTTATTCCCCATTACAGGAAAAATGAATACAATTGCTCCTGCCTGAAATATTCTTTTTCCCAGTAAGCCACTCCTCCTCCCTGTCCAACACTGAATTTAAATCTGATAAACATAGTGAAGAATCATACATTTTGTGGGATCCCAAGTCATTAGGGAATCAGCAAGTACTCTTCTTGTATTTTGCAGCAGTGCTAACAAAATACATAATTGCCAGAGTTATTTTTTTCTTCTTTGTAATCAAAGGCAATTAAACATTATTTACTGTGTGGTCAGTATGAGCCTGAATAATATGAATTATAATCACAAAAGAGCTTTTAGGTGAGTAGAAAATAGCAGCCATGATTTTTTTCCTTCCCTCAAAAAAACTAACAAGCACACCCAGGAACACAACAAACACAATGCCACTTTAGTGCATTTCTGGGAATACTTAATTAGAACTACACAGAACAAGTCAATATTAAAGCTCCATAACAAATTTATACCTTTTAAAAATTCACTGGGATTCAATTCCTAACAAAAGCTGCTAAGTGACAGAGAAATAATAGAATTACAGCTGTATGCTAGGATACTGGCTGTAACAAAGAATCATGCCATTCTCTGTTGCCAGTCCCACAGAGGTTCTAGTAGAATTGCTTCCTCTTGTGCTACAGAAGCGAAAAACAAAACCACAAATATTTTTAAACCTGTTCCAGCTGTACAGGTGTAACATACTTTCTAAATGAAGGGCTCATCAAAAAGTTTAGAGGAGCAGATCCTATATTGCAAAAGAACAACACTTTGAACTAATTTATCTTTTAAAAAAAAAATTACGGGGATGCAATATGGCATACAAATGGCAAATAACATGCTGAAGTATACATTTAAACTGTTAACAGACCAAAATTTTAAGATCTCTTTGAGCTTTTACACAACACATCTTCATTAGCAGCCACACTCCTTCTACAGATACCTTCATTTTCATAATAATTGTTCCATTTTTTTTTTGATACAGAAACATATTCAAATTCAGTCAGCTTCATGTGGAGACAACCTAACATTTGTGTTACAAAGTAAGATGACCAGCAAGAAATCTGGTTCCAATTAATCGTGTCTGCAGTTTGGCTTCAGTTTTCTCTACATGATATTTTTATTACATAGAAACATTTTCCTCCTACCATCCCATCTTAAAAAGTATGTCTGGCCTATTTTTTACAGCTCAGCCACTGACAGATCTTTCTTGTGGCCCTTGACAAATGCTGCAACACACCTTCCACGTTCATTCACAGCTGCTCCTTCTGACCTGCCTATTTTTCTCACTGACCGTGCTTCACACCTGCTGTAGCTTTTCTTCCTCCCACACGTCAGCCAAAGCTGAGCTCCCTGGCTCACCTACAGTCCATCTTCTCCCTGTCCCTTCCTGTGTCTGCCTACACACGGCCAGCCACACCAGGCATTGCTTTTCCAGCCAGCGCCATCCAGCTTCTCCAGGTGGTCCTCTGAGATATGGAAGGAGTGCACAGGGAAGGGGCAGCAGCCATGTCCTTTGCAAGGATCCTTGGCAAAATGTTGTGTCCCTGCCACGCTCATCAGCATTGTCTCATCCTTATTCTTCTCCTTAACTTGCAAGTATTGACTCGCAAGAGAGACTTAGTGTTTGATGTTGTAAGACCCCACAAAGTGACCTCTGTGTTGCACCAGTGCAGAGTTTTTTAGCTGGTGCATGTCCCCAGCCCCCAGGGACCCATGATGTTAGTTGGCATTGTTTTATTGTCAAAGAACCCAGAGCAAGGGGTAGCAGCAACCCATGGAGTTCAAGCCTGATTTTTTTTAAATTCCAACTTTGGATTTCCTTTGATATTATTAACTTTTTAGCATAAAATAAAGCTGTTTTTTAAACCTGATGATGTTACAGGGCTATGAGAGAGAACTTATGAAAGTCACTATTGGCTTGCTACATGGTGCTCAAAGTACTTCAAGCATGCTGTTTGCACAGTTCTTCCACAGTGGCTGATTGAATGAAGATGTGACATAAAGGCCATGTTTTTAAAATGTCACATAACCAAAAATGTTGTTCAAGGAGTTACATGGCAGAAGCATGAAATGGTTTTAATATAAAACAAAAAAACCCTTACTTTGATTAGTACTTAGAATTGAAAGCTATCCTTAGGCGACTTCTTTGAAACACAGGCATCAGGAGAGCAGAACAGGATCTTCTTAGGGACAGACTAGGCAAAGAAGATGCTAAATAAGACCTTTACAGACCCTTGGTATCCAGTGCTTACGAGAAACCCAGTAAGTGTCTCAATCAGCACACCTCCATGGAGAAACAGCATTTCATAGTCCAGTGTTAATTACCCCTTTTTTTATATTAAATTCTGCATCAGTGACCCTGCTGGTTTTCAAAGGAAATGTGAATTAGAAAAGGTTTTGCATTCTTGGTAGCATTCATATTTCATACACGCCCTGAAGTATAAACATGTTTTTAAAAATTCAAGCATAACCAAGATGTGGCAAAGCAGATCATACATATTAAAGTGCACTGTGGATTGCATATACTGAAGTCTATGTATCTATCTAGGCACATAGCTGGAAACCAGCCTCTTGTCAGGGATGCTTTGACTAAGCACATGCATCCTAGATGTTTAAACATTTTGTGGTGTAGATTTTCACCCTTTAGGTTTTGGTGTGTGAATTTAATTTTCAAAATAAATGTTTGTGGATTAGTTTTGGCCTGCAGACTACAATTTAGCACATGGATGAAAATGAGACAGACTCAAATCTAATTCACACTATAAAATGCAGCTGGATGTACTGAAGTACAGCTGGGATGCACAGGCATGGAGTTTTTTGATGGTTACAAATATTGTGAGCACTTCCAAAAGCAGTGAATATAACACTATGAAACCACATTTTATTTTTTCAACATTCCATGTTGAAGAATGTAAGGTAGAAATGCAGTCTATTTGTCTTTCCCAGGAAAATATTTCTCCCTTTTTCTATACAATTTATATTTAAAAGAAATTATAAACCTGATTTGATTTACTTTTTTATGCACATAATATCAACACAATCCTGAGCTGAATTTTATGTTCCATAATCCCGTCCAGAAATGTTTTTATCATGAAAAAATAGGTGCCCTCTTAAAATTCACATCTATAACACATAACTGAGACATTAGAATGGTAAGAGGATATGTGGAACTATTTTCAGCTGGTAGCAATTGCACATGACTGTGCTTCTGAAGCACTCAGAACATGGGAATTGCTGAAACATTTCCTGAAGGGGATAGGTTTTGTAGAATGATTATTTCTGTAAAGAGATACAATGTAGATTTTTGCCTTCATTTTTCACAATGCACACAGTAATATTTGGGAAAGTTAAACACATTGTAAAGAAGGCAGATCACACAAAAAAAAAATTGGAAACTGCATTGTAAGCCCATTTTACATGGGCAGTGACATTGCTTTATATATCAAGAATGCAGGATGCACAAATATTCTCTCATCTGGCTCCTGAGCTGAAAATTACATGACTGGAAAAAATTGCTTATACAACTAAATTTCATCTGAATAGTTGTGTGTGTGATTCATGCCATTCTATTCAAAGTATAATTTTAGTCTTCTTTCACTTGCCCTAGAAAAGCTTTTCAAGAAAATCTTAAGAAAGTCTAAAGGGGAGGGAAAAGACAGGATGTAAAAAAACATTATCATCTTCATCCTCTCTGTATTTAAGGATGCACCGAAAGAGCTTATTGTGATTATAGGCCATATCCAGTAAGAGATGAACTACAAAGTAATTTAGCAACAGATTAGGTGTCTAAATTGTAATCCCAAGAGACTTTCCTGGCCAATTCTTCATCAAACACTCTCATGTTTTACGTGCAAAGCCACAGACTTGTCTTGTGAGCCACAGTGCAGGATACAACCTGTCCACAGCAGCAGGAGCGATGCTGAGGGTGGCACCAGCCTTGGCAGCTCATTCCCCAGGGGTGGACAACCCTCTGCCTCTTGTAGCATCATCAGGCTGCACAGCCCTGGTCTGGGCCAGGCTCCAAAAGCCCTTTCCTAAAAGGAGACCAAAGATAACTTTCTTACAAATTGAAATTGTGGATGTAACCTCAAAAATGTACACTAAAACACGCAGAGTTGGCAGCCCAGGATTACAGTCACTAAAGGAAGATAGGTTTTGTGGTGTGATGAGAAATATCTCCATCTTTCAGCAGAGCTGTGAAAGATCTCATCTGACCCACACAGATGATGCCAGCAGTCGGAAGACCAAGGAGGTGCCTGTCATGTCCCTGACTCATCCTTTTTCTGTACATGTATGCACACCTCTCATCAGCTGAGACAGGGACCATTTCAGCACATTTCCATGTCATCCGGATTTATTGAGGAAGGGAAAGTTGAGTATTTCCAGCTGCTTTTATGCTGAAAACTAAGGCCTAATTCCAGTGTAAACTTGTCACCTGGTTGTATTTTATTATTATATTNAATAAACTTGTGGTGAGCTATACTCACACTTTGGGTTAGACCCTGCCTACCTTTCACATAGCATCTGTCTACATTCCAAGGAAAGTAGCATAGGTGCTTGGATGGATTATCTGATAAAATAGATCTTTTCCGAGCAAAATGTGGTTTTATGGCTATTGCTCTGCAAAGTAAATACTAGACTTCATATACATTCAGCGTATTGCTGCAGATCAGTTTAGTGAATTCACTTTGCAGGGAAACTGAAATTTGTTTGATGTTTACAAATCACACAGCTTTGACTTTGTATTGATATTTATGAATGGGCACATAGAGTATGTGGAACCCAAACATTCTCATTATCTTCACTAAAACAAATGTTTCTCTTGATATGCTCCACCAGAATTCTCCTACAGGTTTCCCTGCTGATGCAGGTGAGTTTTCTTGCTGTTCAGTTTTGTTGTTGGGATTTTTCTAACACTTTTTCTTTCTATGCTTCACAATGATCTTTACAACATAACCATTAGGCCTTTAATGCTGTTAATCAATGAGGGAAAACTCACCAATTACAGGGACTCACATCTCTCCCCACCTTCCCTCGACATTGTTTTAGACACTAATTTCAACAGACATTAAAGGAAAATTCCTTTGAGACATCCATTCCAAAGCTGATAAAAATTGGCCAACAGACTCAAATTTCTTAAGCAAAAAGAAAGACAGACACGTAGAGATTGCATAATGATAACTTCTTCAGGAAACCATGTTAAAAACAGGTTCCTGAGTCCTTAGATATAATAATTGCAGTCATTACAACGTACTACACATTTCTATCAGCATTAACCCACTAAATACAAATAACCTTTGGAATTTCCAGTAGATAACACCCTTTTTTGGTCATTTAAAAAAGAATTAAATCTCAGCTAATTGCTAGTCACTAAACAGGGAGATCCAGTTTTCAAATCTGAAGGCAGAAATTAGCTAGCTTTCTATATTTATGTCTCTAACCAATATGCTAGATGATATTTTTCATGTGTGCAAGTATTCTGCTGGAAATTTCAAATTCCAGATATGGTCTCGGTCTCCTTAATTCACGCAAAGATATTTGTATGGCAAATATATATCACATTGGTTATAGACAGATTTCTACACAGATTCTCAGTTTAAGGATCTTATATTTGTCCAGGTATAAAGAACTATACTGCCTGCTTATGATAAGGCATGTAACAAATCAGATAGGACATATCATAATTTTATAGAATCACAAGCAGTGGAAATGTATTGAATAATTATTCCCTCTTGAAAAACTGGTGAACTTCATACGAAGTAGGTAGGTGGCAATTTCAAAGCAAAGAGGTGAAGATGTTTCTTCATGCAACATGTATGAGTCCAGTCCAGTAGGCTGAAGTTCTCTCTGGAGATGATTGAAGATGCTATCAGACAAACTGACAAAGCCACTAACGATCTGCAAGCCACGAACTACTCTGGAAAAGTATCTGTTTCATGGGCATTTGCTACTGACCCACATTTCTTTTTTTTCTTTGTCGTGTGAAGAAACAGGGTTTTATTGAGGCAAGTATCTGTGCAGTTGCATGTGTCTGCGAAGCATCCCAGACCCTACACACAGCAGCAGCATCCTCTCCTCTCCCACGCTGTGTGGCCAACACCACACCCTGACAGCTACTTGTCACTGGAGCTTGGGAAACATTCAGAACGTTGTGGCTGTCCTGATGTCAAATTTCAGCAAGCAAGCAGAACTGGGAAGAAAGAGACTTTTAGGTTCAAAACAGTTCTTGGATTCTTGTAAGCTCCTTGTAAGTTTTCAGTCTATGAAAGAGAGGCCCCAGTCTTCATGCCATACTTGTACATGGGACCTTGTACATCACTTTTAATTAGCTATTTCATATGAAAGGAGTATTTTATCTTGTTATTCATTTTCATACTAATTTTTTTTGTTTAATTTCTGCTCTTCAGAAGTCCTACCTCATAAGGTGTTATGTATATTTCCTTATTAAAGTTAGCTTTTCTCTAACTGCTGAAAACAAAGCAATCAGAAGGCATCAATAGCATTTTTTCATCAGAACATATTTCCTTCCTTAAATACAGCTTTGCAGAGCCCTTTCACAATAATGCTTTATAAATTATTCATCGTGAAAGGATGCCAAGTAGGTTATACATTTTCTTGGTAAGGGAGAAATGCAAAAGGCCAGTCTTCTATTTGCTCTAAAACATAGGCCTCCTGTTTATATCTTGTTGCCTATTTAATAGAAAATATTCTGTTTGTATTTTCAAGAAAGTTCCCATGCTATTCCTATGTTGCAAAAATGAGACACTTTCCCAAATTAAATGCACTTAGGTTGTCCTTGACTGAAGCATTCTAGTTAAGTGTACATCTGTAAATATGAGGAACATCCTATGCCCACAATTTGTTTGCACAAAGTAAACAATGTTTGGGCAAATAAAAGTGGTATAATACAATGCTCTTCACAAGAAGAAATAGGGAGCATTTTTCAGATGAAGTGTGCTGAAAAATGCTCTTTCACATTGATGATGAGTGTGCAAATGACCTCCAGCATAATAAATATCAAAGACAAGGGATTTTGAACATTTTTAAATGAATTTGTCATTAATTTCACTGTTTTGCCTGGAGAAATAAAAGCTTTTATAATTTCAATTAAAATTCAAATAAAAATTATTTTCAAAGATAATATTTCAGTTTAATAAGGATGAATTTTAGCTTGTCCAGATGTAAAATTTGCTCGAAAATGATCTACAGAGTACGGCTTATATAGGTGAAGTTGAAAGGGGACATTTTCATTCAACTACATAGAAACAACTTATTTATAACCTGAATGTAACCAAGATAAATTTCTAAGGCCTCACTTACCTAAAAAATACTTAGAATTTACTTCTGTAAAAGCCTAAATCTTATCTAATGTTCACTGATTTACTGAAAAGTGAACATACACGATATGTATGCCTAGAGAAGGTACTTGTCCAAAAATATGTGCAACTTAATTATTTCCTCAGGTCTCTCTAATTTTAGTGATTTATACATGCACGACACTCAGAGCGTATGAAATAATTTTAAACTCTACCTAATACAGATCGCTCTCAAGTTTACATTCGATCAAACAATTAATTTCTTGCAGGTCTACATTCAGAAAGGCAGCTTTTATGTATTGCAAAAGTAAAATAATATCGAGAGAATATCAGAATTGTGTGGAGACCCTACAAAGAACTGCAATAGAACACAAAATCTTTAAGCTCACTAAATTTTGTTTTAAAGTAAGAAAAAATACCTATTTTCTGCCAAGGTTTTAAAACCAAATTTCAGAGCCAGGCAGCTCCCCTAGTAACAGTGGGATGGTGAGGATTTTTTTTCCAATAAAGAGAGAACATTTTATTCAGTTTATCAAACTAATTCAGACCAAGGCCCAATACTAGTGAGAGCCTGAATGAGATATTAAGAAAAAAAGAAAGGCCACAATCTAGAACTTTTTCAGTTTGCATGAAAATAGACTATAGAACCTGAGATCTTCCAGCAGTAGAAGGTCTTGGTGATGAGCACAATCCTTTCATTTTTAATTTCTGTACACATTGATTAATTGCTTGACTAGGTACATTCATTTAGTGTCTAAATCATATTTTAACTTTAGAGAATGGATTACATAGCCAATACACTTATGATAGTGCTATTGCTTAATAGAAATACTTTTTTAAATGCCATTTAATTGAATTCCTGCTCTATTCAAAAAGAATTTGGTATCAGCCATAAAGAAAAAAATTATCATGGAGTAACTTAGAGATGCATCATTTACCTTTTTTAACAACATTAGCAACAAACTTTTTAATAAATATGTACAGGTATATAATTAGGTTTTTGTTAGATTTATGTATAGATCTCAAAACTAAGTTCATTAGTTTGATAGTCAAAATGTTTTTGTTCTTACCAAACAATAACAATATAATATTCTTAAAAAAACTAATATTAGTATTACAAAAAATAAACAAACAAAAGCAAAAAGAAATCACCAAAACTATTTCTATCAATTGTGCTTTCTTACTTGTGTAAACCAATCTATCATCAAAAAAAAAAAAAAAAAGGCTTGGATTACTTTAAGGTCTTGTGAGCTGATCCCTTTCTTTCTGATAAAAAAGATATTAATTTTCAGAGAAACCACAACCATGCAAATTTGTTGTTCTGTAGATGTAACAAAATGGTGTTGAATGTACAGTGTCTTAGACGGGTCTAAGGTAGGGCTATTATTTGGAATGTTTTCTGAGAACTGAATCTTTATAGATCATTATAACATGATGTTGGAATTGACAATTACATCAATGACTCTGCACCATGCATCGTACATGACCTGCATACTGAGGGAGAAGAGTACAAGCAGGAAGGAGTGGTTTTTGCACTTGCAGTAACTCATTTCATCTCATCCACTGTGGTCAGTCTAACTTGCTTCGAAGACGGATGTAAAACCAGCAGCACCCTACAATCCACATGCTACATGCTGTTACTGCCTGACTTCTCAAGAAACGCTGCAATAATGATGAAATAACCTGAGATGGGCTGCTGAAAAAAAAAAACAGAAAAAAATATTCTGACACAGATTCAGATTTGTACAAACGTTTGCAAGATAGTTAAGATTCAAACTTAGGTTTCAGATGGGTGAAGAAATGCAAGTGAAATACTTGAGCAAAATTGGCCTGATTTTCAGACACTCAGCAGTTTCAGCCCCCATTTAGTTCACCTCTAAAATTACATAAAACAGTCTATTTGTGTAATCTATAGCCTTGAAAAAAAGATCTCCTGTGATCTCTTATAAAAGATTCTTGGCAGATAAATGTGAGTAACAGAAGAGACATTGTCTCTTTCCTGAAAGTGAGTGCTGAAAAGTCCTGAAAAGTCCGATAGCTTTTCCAAACACAATGTTATAAGCATTTCATTCAAAGAGGATGAAACTATAACACTTTAAATGTTCTCTTTTCCTCGAAGTGGATGCATCCTTCTGTTTAGTGGCTTTCCTCCAAGTTTTTCCAAATTATGTTGTGAAGTGATGAGGAATACTTGGTGGAAATAGGAATAGCAAATACTACACAGAAAAGACAGCAATGACTCTGAAGTTATTGATAAAAGAAGTCATACCTGTTACAAAATAGAATTTTGTTTTATTTCTAGTTAAAAAGAGCAATGTTCTGCTTCAGAATGTTTTGTCTAAAAAGGACACACTGTATCTTCTAGGTGAGCAATTGGCTGGCTTGAAACACACACTATACAAGTGTATATTTATATAAATACATATACATGTCAAAATACATGCACATGTATGTGCCGTATATTTATATCAGTGTATACTTAAGTGCTTCCCACTGAAAGCAGTTCAGGGTTTACTGCTTCAAAATTTTTTATTTTTACTCTTACTTCCACATTTTCATTTAAGAAGCAGAAGTCTCAGTCTTTGAGCACAGAGTCCATTGCAGACTCTGAAACTCAAGAGTGTGTTTCCTCTTGCCATCATTAAATGACCTGTCATTAATTAAAGGACTGGGAAGCTATGACATTGTCTACTAGATACATAGACCCTAGGTATGAGTATGCTTTCTCACTTTCAAATGCTCTTCCTTTGGACCCTTTCCGTAAAGGGGAACAGCAAACTGGAAATGGAAGTGCAAAATAACTCACCGAGGGACAGCCATGTGCCAGTACAAGAGCCGAGAATTGAAAAATTCTGCAGGGCTTGGGGAGCAGCAGAGGAGCTTGGGCAGCGCTCAGGGTGCCAAGGTTGTAGCATGGGTGCCAGAGATCATGAGCTAATGTGCCTGTAAAAATCTCTTCCCGCACAATGCCCAGGGCTACAGGTTTACCTCTGCCTTGTGATGTGACACAGAGATTAAAGACAGGGTGTTGGAGAGTCACCTGGGCAGCAACCAGGTCAGACCTCAGCTTGTCACTACTACAATTATGGTTCCCCTCTCATGGGATGGGCCAACACTCCAACCAAAGCTAGTCCCAAAGATCTAATCTTCATCTTGCCAGCTGATAAAATTTAAAAAAGAAACTTGCCTGGAAGACCTTAAATGTGTTTTAACACAAAGAGCCCAAGAATATTTTACTGATTGGTACCTTTCTTGCAGCATCTGGAGAAAAAAATCAGTTCAGAGTAGACTTTAGTTTAGAGCTCCCCACTGGGCTATGGGAGATGAATGTCAGTCTGTGGGTCACAACAGGCAGGGGAGCAACTTGATCCCAGGTGGAGCAGGTCTCATTGCTGCTATCCTTTATAATGGAAAGAGAAAGAGCACAAAGGAATTCAGTTTTGTCATAATGCAGAGGGGAAAGGCCAGAGTAGAGCAAACCCTTGCTTCCTTTCACCCCGCTAAGGTCATTCACATCAGTGCAAGCTCTAACACACAGGGCTTCCTTCCTGCCAGCTCTGCTCTCAGACCTTGGAATGTAACACAAGTAACCAATTTCATATTAATCTGTATTGGAGCACAGAATGTTAGAATGTTAGTCTTATTTACTTTTTATAAACCCATAATAAGGGCATATAGGAAGACTGGATGAAAGTTTAATGTTCATAAGTGCCCTGAGCCCAGGATATTCTGTACCCAGCCAAAACAACACCTAGCTTGCAGGATCTACATGTGTGAAATACAGATGGAATTAGAAAAGCTTGTATGTTCTTATTCATATAGTCACCTCAGAATTCCATTTTAATGGAATGAATCCCAAGTACTAGATAAGACGAATAAGATTTCCCCAATGACTACCTTCAATCTTTGTTTACAACATCACCAAAAAACCTCCAAAAACATATGACTCAATTATTTATCTACCCATGATTTATTCATTCACCTAGTAGTATCTCAGTAAACTAGCATGTGGTTCCTCTGCTCAGTTATCCCCTAAGGATTCTGGCCAAACACTCCTGCACAAAGGAAAGCCAGAGAGTATTTTCATTTGAAAACACAAAGAAAGCAGGCATATTTTTTCTAATCTCTTTCACTACAGCTTTAACTGGTCATGGACATATTCCAGACAGTCTAGTTCAGGCTTGGTTAAAGTCTTCAAATATTTGGTGACTTCTGAAGTACCCTTGTGCTCTATTGTGCTCCTGAAAGCAGGTCCCAGAAAAACTCCTTATCTCTGGAACACACTGAAAAGGTGTATTTGGTTACACATTCCAAATACAAAGAAGAAATGAATGTAGGTTTACACACACACACATATACACACACACACACATATACAAGCACACACACACGTATACCCTTGTTCATGTAAGCTGAACTGGTTAATTTGAGGATATTTTTATTCTCAGAAAGTGTAATTCACAACTTCAGCAGCTCTGTCTCATTTTGAGTTCCCCTTCTTTGATTTTTGCCTGAGAAACACAGCTCCTACCCTAACTATGCAAAACCTGCTGCTTTCACTTCACATCATTTCCCCAAAATTCATTTCTCTCTCTATCTTGTTTCTCTTCAGTGAAGAGAAAAAAAAAAAATAATCTGTCACGATAAATGAAGTGTCAGGTTCTGTATCTCACCATTGTCAAAAAGGGCAAAATCTGTGGGGAAGGAAGGTTTTGGACAAAATTTGGTCAGCTTCCAGTAAAGAAAAGCATTCAGGAATGTGGTGAAATCCTTCCATAAACCTGGGCCAGTCTTCCCCATTAAAGGATCTCACATCTATAGTCTAACTACACCCTCTTGTAAACAAACCACTTACAAGTAGAGTTCAGCTTGAATGCACCAAAGCTCAGCCACCACAGCAACTACCTAGTACAGCGAACAAAGAGGGTAAAAAACAACCTCCACACACATCTTCAAACTAAAAGAAATCAGAAGCTGTTGGCTGGAAAAAACCAGCTCTCAGTGTAATTAATGTAGTGGGGAAGGTCTAAGGGGAAGTGATATGCCTTCTGTACTGAATAATAGAGTTGGTAAAAGGCAGAAAAATCTAAATAACCTGAGAAAGCATAGAAAAAATCAATTTGGTGGAAGGATGGGGGTACATCTGAGCTGTAGTCAACAACTCACTTAAGCAATCCGTACTTTTAACACAAATGTTACGTTCTGAGGACAACTATGGTTCACTAAGACTATATTATTTGGGTATCTAGAGGCTCTGAAGTATTAGAAAACTCTGTCAGTCACTGTAGTATGTAATTAATGTTATCTGTTTAATGGGTTATAAAAATCCTGATTTAAAAAATGTTTTAAATTTGACTTAGAAATGGAAATCTTCAAAATACTGAAATAAAGAGTAAGAGAGCTAACTACAACTCTGTGGAGTACGGCTTAAAAAAAAAAAGGTGTTTTTCAAGTCATCACCTTCACAGAAGGAGACAGTAAACATTATGGGAAGGCACAGGGAGAGAGTTGTTTTCATTTATAGCAAGGCAAATTAATCCATCTACATTCATTGTGACGCTTGTCACTTCACTTCCCAATCCCAAGGTTTAATTGTAAAATTTCTTGAGATCTCAAGAGATAGGACAAGGCACCGAAGCCCAAAGCACTACGATATTTTAAAACTGCAGTGAAAATTAATTTCATCACAACTATAATTTAAATCAAATTTTAGCACTGAATGCCATTCTTGTGGCAAGGTGGTTTTGTCTTTGCTTTTTGTCCAAGGCTGATATTTACTTACTGTATATTTATCAGAATAAAAAGACTATGTCTAAAGTACTGAAAGAATTTCAGGATTTGTAATAAAACAAAACCTCTCTAATGACTCTGTAATTAGTCTAATGTAATTCGGGAATTCAAAAGATCTAGAGATTTTAATAAACTGAAACAGTTCACTGCATTTGCTTTTGTTCAGGCATGTCCTGCATTTACTTTCTCATAAATCCTCTTTAGAACAGCAATTTACCTAAAACTAGCATAATTGAGCATATTTGTAATAATACACATGGTAATGCTTCTCACTAGGGACTAATACCTAAATTTTCTTATTTCAAAAAAAGAACAATTAATGAATTTTTGCACTTCAGAAGATGTTTTTCACTCATGCACCTCAAAGTATGACACCATGGTGGTCAAATATAAGCCATATGACAAAATTAATTTCTAGATGGTCATGCATTTTTGGTATGAGCTAGTATGATATGGGTTCGTGACCCATTCAGACTCTGCAATCAGACCAGCAACACCAGAAGAACTGGAAAAGAATAAAATAGCATATTCCTGGACCACAGAACAAAAGGGAGGCTGATTTCTTCCCTTGCCAATATGACCATTTTTATTAGTCAGAACAGTTGCAATAAAAATATTCATGTTCTAGTGTTTTCTGTAAAAAAAAAAAAAGTCCCTTCACAACCTAGAATATGCAGAGGGGAAAATCAACTTGCCAGGTACCAATGTCTGCAAATAGCTCAGTGATTATGTATCTCTGAAGAGAAGCCTCAGACAGTCCACCTCAGAGAGATTGAATAAAACTTGGTCACAATCCACTGCGATTTCTCATAGATGCCATTTAGGCCATGCTTGCAGTTTGCCAGTTATAAATTGAACTCTTATCAAACTCTTTGCTATTCCTTCAAACCATTCTTATCTGACAAGGAAAACCAAGGCATTTCATTGTAGCCAGTTAAGAAAGTACCTTTCAGTGGAACTTGCAAAGAATTTGGATTGAAACTGCCACTACCTATCCCTTAATTTTTTTTTTGTTGTTCCCTCATAAACTCATTATGCTTAATATTTCAACAGACTCCACCAGGGATTTATTACAAATTTTTGTATCATAGACACATGAAGAGGGATTGGTTTGAGAGGGCTTTTTTAGATGTCATTTTCTAATTAAGCATTAAGTGTCCATTGTAGCACTAAGTCCCTTATGGTATAACAGATGCCTTTTGTGTTTTAACTCATGTAAATTACATGAATATTTATGTATATTAGTTAAAAACAATTCAGCTACAGCAATACTATTCTGTGTTCCCTAGTCAACAAATAAGAAATGCTCCCCTTGCCACATGCTTATCTCTCAGTTATTAATGTACAATAACAAATTCCAAGCTCTCAGCTGGGAACATTATACTGTAATTGCTTAGTAGGCTATTAGGTCATACCTGTCTGTCAGAATCAAAATACAGGAATTAGCACTCCTGGTATGGGTAGAGAAAGATTGATTTCTTGTGCCATCTCGTGGAAAAGTTATTAATTGCAAGACAATCTTAAACTATTTCACATGGTTCTGCATATGAAGAAATCTGAGGAATGTGATTCAAGACAGCTTTTTTTCCAACACAAAAAAATATGCTTCTTATAAAGTAGTAATCTCGTTTGTTAATGTCTTATAGTGAAATATTTTCAATTAGTCGACCTAAACCCAGTGGCTTATCTTCCAGTATGCTGGGTGGACCGTATTTCATCAAGTTTTGATTAATTTTCTTTGATTTATATTTCTTTCCAATAAACTATTTTTAGATCTTCATGTTCAGATGTATACAGAAAGATACTGTGCTTCTTTTAAAATTCATTGCACAACAGAAGCATTTGTTTTCACCTGGGCTGCTGGTTGGAATCTATTTTTTTCCCCAGTACTTTTTTGAAAATCACAAACTGATTGTTCTGAAAATAAATATTCACTGATTGCTTAATTAAACTTATTAAAATGCAAATTAAAATCCCAAACTAATGACAATAATTAAAAAAGAACACATTACCACAATGATGAAAGATCAGATTTAACTTTTTCCATTATCCAATATAATGTCAATTAAGTATAATTGGAAAATGAGAAAGCACAAAAAAAGTCTGAAAACAGCTTTTGCCACAGAAACTTAGCAAGGAATGAGTTATACTTTTGTGTTCTAAGTCCACTTGCAGTGCATGAGAATTTGAAACACAAGCTAAATCTTTCTGTCCTCTCCCCTCTAGTCATGATATTTTGGCAGTAGGAAACATGAACAATTTTCTAGATCCCATATCTTTAATCTATAACCAATCTATAACTACTAAACTATATTCACAGAAAAACACAGGTGATAAGCTCCAGGAAACCCCAGCAGGTGCGTGGTAGAGTAATAGAGGATTTAACCATGCATCTCTTTTTAGCATTAATGTGAGTCAATAAAGTTAATCTCTATATTCCACTTTGAAACTACATTAGCAAGGGTCTGAATTATTTCCTTTTTTTTATGGTTATCCTTTGATATCCTTCGGCATGTGAATGCTAGCAAACAAGATGACAGTGGAGTTCAGCACCATTTACTCATTGCAAAAGAAATTAAATAGAATTCTCTGGATGCAATCTAATCCAGCAAACATTTCAGGATATGCTCCATCTCACTCTCAGAAGTAACAGGATGTTTTGCTACATTTCTGGTTCTTTCTAGAGCAGATATCACTCTCTTACAGTGCTGCATTATATTTCAATTGGTCAAAACTCCTTTACAGACAATGTCAAGACGAACAAATTGAGCAATTATCTAAATAAAAGCCACTTGACATGGCAAGCTACTGTGCTAACATATTACTGCACAGACCTCCTTGAAACTGTACTATTTAAATTCCTCTGGCCTCTTAAATGCCCCCTTATGCTTTGATGCTGCTGCAATACCTGTGCTATAAAGCACACTGGATCTTTCAGAGGGATGTCAGTCCTTGTGGAAGAGAGCAGTTATTCTGTCAAGCTCTCATTAAATACGGGTCAATCACAAAATGGGGAAACACAGAAGCATCAACTGTTAACCCACTGCTGTGAGTGGTCTCAGACAAAAAATAAGCCCCTCTTATCCTGGTCTCAAGCATGTGGTACATTAGGAGACTAATGTATGCCTTATGCTCCTACCTGAGTGCTCTCACCACCTTCATTCCATGCCCTTGTTTTCAGAGGCTTTGCAATCTCAGTAGCAAGGCTGCAAATAGCAAAGTGTTGAATTACAATCTATCCGTACAGGCCTAGTCCAAGTCACGCTAATTCAAGAGCTGACATGAGTCAGTTTTACTCTGACACAAATAATTTGCTTCTTAACATGGTTCACCACTTAAGTGCTGTTCTCCATACCATAAGCCTGTGGAAAACTTTGCTCCAATGTCATCTTTCACGTCACTCCAAAACTGGACCTGTTGTAGGTGGTTATTGTTGACTTTTTTTTAATAGGAGAAGTGAAGTCATATTCCAGTCACATAAAAATTAATGAGACTATAAAATTAAGTGTTGACAAAGTACAAAAGATTATGCTCTCTTCCTTTCGGAATGTGTAATGTATGTTATTTTGTAGCAAGGGCTCACATAAACATGCTTTCCCATTTGTATATTTTGCTGCTACTCTTCGTCTGTTGCAAATAACATTGCTTTCTGGTCAAAATCTCTCACTCAGTTATTCAATTACTACAGTTAAATGTGCTGTCAAAACATTATCCCTGATATGTCCTCAAGAAACTTGCCTGCCTTGCCTCAGAAGTAGCCCCCAGATCTGTACCTGCTGAGGATTCCTACAACACTCAGCATAGTTTCCGGGCACCGGATCCATTCTCTTGACCACGTAGACTCAGATGGCTTATGGATTAGATAAGTGAACTGGCTACCTGGAGTTTCTTGTGTTGCCAGCCCTAAGCATACAGAAACATGAACCACTGAAAATTACGAGATTTGAACAAATGAAGTTGATTCAAGGGAACTTTCTCGGGTTTGAGGTTTCAAAATCCTGTTAAATCTTGTTTTCCAAGCTGTGTTTGAAGGATTAAGTACTGATAGTTTCTTTTCTCCAGGTTTCAGAATTCTGCCAGATATTATGTGTGAGACCTGGTAAAGCTGTAGCTCACACAGTCCATTAAAAATTAAATCTAAGTTCCCCTAACCTAGTGAAGTCAATGAAGTTTTCTGAGGTCAGCTTGAGTCAAAGGACAATTTGGTAGCTATGTTAATGGACCTATATTCAAGGAACTGAAGTACATAATCAGCAGTAATAACAATTCTGCAAGACAAATTAGATGGTTAATAACATGTAAATAGAACCACGGTATTCATATTATGTCATTAGTAATAGCTGTGCAACTGCGGTGTCGTCAGAGGGAACGCACACACAGACCTCAATGGAAATTGCCAAACTGTTTTGTTGATAGCAAAGAAAGGGAGCAGAGCTGGATTGCGCCCTCACAGCTGTGTTGGTTGTATAAGGTTAACAGAGTGGAAAGCAGTACAAATTTAATTTTACCATTGGAAAGCCTGCCAATTTTCCATATTCTTTCACAGACAATGCCTAACTCTTCCTCACTGCTCTTTTACTCGCTGTCAGGCATTCTCTTTTCAATTCATTCCTGCAATGCTTCTTAACGTGTTTTGTTTCTTCTATTTAATCTCTTTGTACATAAAGCAGTGGTGGTATGCAAAGTGTCATCACTTGCCTCGGAGAGGACATGGAGGTCACTTACAGTTCCTCGCACAAGGAACCAGAACTCACTTTGGTGTCTAACCTGCGTGAATAAAGAAGGGGGTATGACCATCTATGTCTCCATGGATGTGATACTGGCCGCAATGTCCTCATCTGCTGCAGTGGAAATGGTGTCAGCTTCAAAGTTAAAGATTATTTTTATTATAAGCCTATGCAATGACAGGACAGTAATGCATATTTACTGAGTGTTTTGGTGATCCTTTCTCAGACAGTTATAAATTATTTCTTAGATGAGAGCTTTTTATACTTGATGAATAGCAGATGATTGTCACTACTTTACTGTTTAATTTTTAAATTAGTTTGAAGTATAATTCTCCAACTATAAAGTGCTCTGAGACTACTAAGAAATTAATCACATTAAATGAACATCATTATAAATCATCATCCTTACATGACTCTCAAAATAAGGCACTGGAAGAAATTAATGCATCAAAGCAGGATTCTCAAGGCCTCATTTAAACAGAAAATGCATTTCAGAATTGAGGAAACACTAGGTATGTATCAAAATTGTGGATTTTTGTGGGGAACTCCTTTATCAGTTATGTAAAACCCAAGTTTATACTTAGTAAGAGCATACAAGTTTGTAACACCCGTGAAGTTTAAATTTATTCATTAAGTTAATGTTTAAAAAAATTTAAAAAGCTTATAGATTTGAGCGGTGACCTACAGTCTTAGTCTTATACCACTGACAAGCTTCCAGTACTTTTCCAATTACTTCCAGTAATTAAATTTAAGAAGACCAAAGAAGTCGTGCATGAATAAAGGCAAATATATTGCACTTGCTATGTAAAACCATGACATTTTCATATTGAAAAGAAAAACACCAAACACACAAAATATAATTATTAAACTTACTTGCAAATGGTCATCAAGCTCACTTCTTGTAAAAAAAAATGTACAAAGTTTAAAGAGACACTGTAAGATAAAGTATGAAGCGTGTATCAGAAGCTACAGTTTGTAACCATAGTTTGGTCTTCTGGCAAAATCCAATCCTTTGAAATGAGAAAGAAAAAGGAACAAACTTCTTCTGAATATGGGGCTGCCAATTTTTTATAATGATATGGATATTTGCAAGTCTTTACTGCAATGTCAGTAAGCAAAGGCAGCAGGCTGAACATCCAAGCTATTCAGCTGAGGCAGCCAGGCAGAATATTAATACTGAAACAGGAAATTACAAATTAAGAAAACATAACTTTTTTTTCAAATACAGTTTTAAATAATCTTTAAACAAAGTGAAGAGGGTTTGAATTTGAGTAGGAGGGTCCTTATGTTAGTCTTTCTGCTAAATGCTCAACCAGACAGAGGTACTATCCAGTGGCCTGCACTAAACTCCAGAGACCACTGTTATGATTAGTTTAGGAACTTGCCTCTGCTCTACTCATCCATTTTTTCTAGCACCTGCTAGGTTGGGGTTTTTTTATTTTACCACACATAATAAGAATAGCAAATATAAGCCAAAAAAGCTAAGTTTGTAAAAACTTTGTAAATTTTTTTTAAAAAAACAAACTAGTCCTGAGAATGAAATGCTACATTGGAATGTTGGAAACCAACACAAATTATATTTTAGACACCACTCATCTCTTCAGAATTATTTTAAAGAAACTGATATACAATACACAGATTTAAACCTGAAATTGCAAATTTGACCTTTTTTTTTCACAGAACTTTAGTGTCTTATTAGTAAAAAGGTTTGCTAAGGCTAATGAAGGGGGTTGCAGATCTATTGAACATACAGGGAACAGAATGTAAAACAAAAATTATCTAGACCCACACTAACTAGATTTAAACTTAATATGCAAGATAATTCTTAGACTTCAATAAGGTTTTAGACTCCATAGAGTTTAAATTTTTATCTAGCTGGTTTTTGAAATTTCGGAGACATTTTGGAATTACTGACAGACTTTCCATCAAAAAGCCAAAAAGATTCCTCAGTTTGAGTGAACTCACTAAAGTATCCTCATTTTTAAATGGTTTGGGGAAGAATGGAGTTAATTCTTCTGCACCCTTATTTTGTTACACGTGAGCAGACATTTCATGGTCAACAGCTAAAAGCACAAAATACTAATGTACAGAGTCCAGACAGCACAGTCTTAAATGGTTTGTTTTCTTAGCTGGTTTATGCCTACTTGATGAGGCAAAGGTCTACAGAATGAGTATTTTACCACCCCAGACCAAAAAGAAAAAGGCAACTTTGCAGCCTGTGACCCTATGCACCAGAAAGAAAGAAGTAAAAAAAAAAGTGTGGTAGAGGGGCTGCCTTCATTTTGCTCCAAAATAAACATTTACTTGCTTTTTAAAGGAGAGAGGGAGGAGGGAAGGAAAACATTGACTTAATGGAGCATAAAAAAACCAAAGTTTGTTAAGTTCCTTTGTCCCTCCCTAGAGACCTACCTCATTTAAATGCAAGACCCATTTACAGATAATGGGAAAAATAAAAGCTTTGTGAATGTAGGCATGAAAAATTCTTATACTTGCAGAAAACATTGACGAGTCAATATCTATTTATTTGGTGTAATAGATAAGTACTTTAATTAAAGCCTCCATCTGTGGAAGTTGACAAACACTGCACCTTTGCTGTTTCTGACTATGATAATGCTGAAGGGGAATGTTTCTTTGCAATAGTGTCACCAAGGTGATTAAATGGTATTTAATTATTATGTTGAAAAAATGGAGCATCGCACACTTATCTCTGATGTGAATGTAAATGTGACCTTTTCTAAAACTAAAAAGGACATGAATATAGAGAAGGAGCAACATATTCCACTTATTCACAGTATTTCAGCAAGAAGGCAGATCTAAGCCAAGAGTTACAATTGAATATGACACTGCTGTAAGTGTACTTCAATTTATAAAAAATAAAAACAACACATATAAACTCTATAGGTATATGGGTATTGATATCCCTGTGTATTCTTTTGGATTATGTTTTCATTGTATTTTAGTTATGTTTGCCATGTATACTGAAACTGCTTAACAGAATATTCCTTTGTCACCAGAGAAAGTGTATCATCAAGGTGCAGAAACACAAATTCTTTAATTAAAGAGAAGTAAATGGTAAAAACAATGCCTTATAAGCAAACCTACTGGATATACAAGGAAAACTGTAGAAGAAACATCAAGTATAATATATGTGGATTGCAAAAATATGTACCCAGCTACAAATTAAATTTATGAGACTAGCAATAAAGGTCAACATATACCAAAGCGTCATCTGCAACAACAGACCACTGTCACTAGCATGAGAGAAAAGGTGCAAAGGGGAAGGCAGAGAAGACTGGTGTACAGGTAAATCAAAATTACTGCTCAAGCAACAATATCACCCAAGTAAAGAGCTTCATTTTAAAGGAGAAAAACTAGGCAGTAAACGATCAGCTAAATTACCTAGTTTCCCATAAGGTTGTCATACAATTGTCAACACAAGATGTTTTGTTACATAACAAAAGATTCCAAATAAACTCATAGTTACAGTGCCATCATGGGTAACACATCTTAATACTCTGCTGTTGGCAATGCTATGCTCATACAACACTTTAACCAAATCAATAAAAACCTTTGAGAAAGTGTGAAATGAAACATATGGGCAAATCTGTCTTACTATCACAACTCTGGGATATTCCAAAAAGCATCTGCCTTTTTCAGTGCCCTTCATTTTATTAAGTCCTAGACGTTCTAAGTGTTCTTTTTTTTAAAAGAGTGGGAAATCAATTGACAACATAAAAATATTGATTTAATTGTTTTTAACAACAGTGCCTAGTTTCAGGATTACTGATAATAAGCTTAAGCTTCTGAGAAAAATGTGTTAACTTTGGTCTGTTAAAAAATTTATTGAGAGTCTGCTAGTAAATCAAGGCATGCTGATTCACAATTATGCGAGTGGTTTCATCCCATTATGGAACACTGTAATGCAGAACTTTGAAAGTCCTCAATTATATGGAAGCATATGTGCAAACTGAATTTCGAAAGTACAACCATGAAACATCTCACAGTGTATCTCTCTTAGCCTATTTTGCACTTGCAAAAAGAGCTGGCACATTTCTTAGAAGTGTTTCTGAGATTTTTGATTTCTATAATCCCTTTTTCTTCATTGCTTCTGCAGTTACTTAACACTGTCCTCTTGCACTCATACTAGCAAAAGTCTTGCCCTGCAGACATATAACAATGTTTAAAACATCTCTATATTTCCATGACAAATAGTTTCAGTGACACTTTTTCTTTGTTGCTACAACTGCAATCCTACTTCATTTGATAGGCAAAAAATTCTTATCCTCTCCAGCCAAAAAGTCACAGGTCAAAGCTGCACTTACGGTTGCAATACATCTTGAAATACATCACATCCTCTAGTGATGCCAGCAGAAAAATAAAATGTTGCTACAAAGACTGTCACTGTCTCTAACTACACATCTCTTTCCCCTAGTTTGCTTATGTGACCAATGGCCCATGCTGCTGCCTGTGGCACAATAAACAGAGAAGACCAAGAAAGCGTGGCCATTTCTTTTAACGAGATGTAATTCCTGCACTGGCAGCAATATTCAGTAATACACGCTCAGTAACATTCCAAGGTAACGGAGAAAATTAATTTTTTAAACACGTCTCTTAGGACATTGCCCTCTCTTATTACATCACAGGTCTCAATTCTGAGGATTGGGTTTAGCATTAGTGGCAAGGAATAGCCCCAAGAATTAATTTTGTATCTTCTGTTAAATATATACTTACAAGTCTTACCTTATCTGAGCTTTTATGTAAAAGAATAGCAAAGAATAGATGTCAAACATATCAAAGAATCTCCTTTCTCCTTATCCTTTTCCTTGAAAAAATTATACCAAAAAATGGTTTTGGTGGAACATCAAGGTTAACTCTTTAAAGAGTCTTCTATCACATCTTCTAGTGCTATTTTATTTCTGAAATGCCAACTCCTTTCCTTTTTAGCATAAACTGAAAATCTCACTTCTCTTACCTACCAAGCCTTTACTTAACAACCTGGACATCTGTAGGCCTGATATGTAAGATGTTGTAATAACTGTGGGCCCTTAGAGAAGACATATTCTAAAGTACTGCTGCAGCCAAGACAAAGAGGCCAAGGTCAGAGACCAAGACCAAACCAAGTTTTGCACTGAGTATTCTTTATTTGATTTTCACTTCCAGCTGGAAATTGAACTGCAATAAAATTAACCAGCATAGTTTCTCTCTACTTATAAAGGAAATTTTTTCTTAAGTGTTTTCTTAGAAAGGAAATTCGGCTGTGAAAATTGGAAGATTTTCAAACTATATCTGATTGACCAGAAATGCCAAATCTTGTGACAGTCAGGATTCACTCTAAAGAAGATAGAGCATCTTGTCCTGAGTTCAACAAAACCAGAATAGTTACAGCAGAGTTTATCAGTTCTTTTCACTGCTGCTTCTCTCTTTGTTTTGTCAAATGTACCTGGGATCTCCTTACAAGGATGAGACCATGGCATTAGAAGAACAATGCAATACAAAAGAAAATGATTCTTGAGGTTGGTTCCTAAATATGCTGGATGAATTTGTATATTCTAATTAACATCAGTGCAGAAGACTATACTGAAAAGAGAGGCTACGATATATAAAAGGCCAAGTTAATAATTTAAAATTTCCTTAATTTATAAGAATTTATAATGCCAGGTGAAATGTCAATGTACTGCTCAAAACACAAGAAATTCTTTGCCAATAGTTCACTGGATTACATTTCTGAAACTTACTGCTCAGTCTTTTCCTTGAAAACTTCCAGGGACATTCTTTAATTTTTATATACATTTTAAAAAGCATTAGTTTTAAAATGCCTTTTAAAAAGTGCTGAAAATACACACTTTGCCAAAACAGAATTGTATTTGACTGTGTTATGTGAACATGACATTCAGTTTTTCAAGACAGCTCTAAAACCATTGAAAATATTGAACAGTTTTGCAAGTATGTATTCATTCAATAGTCTGCTCAGCCCTGTGAAAGTATAGAAGTATGCACATGCATGTGTGTACAGCAGGAATCTAAATAAATAAGAATTCAATGTATGTGCAATTCATTTCAAGGTCAAGTTTAAAATTACCCTGGTTTTAGTGAAATTTCTGTGAAAAAATATTGAAGAGGTTTAGCACTTACTCAGAGGCTTAGCAGAAATATTAAATCTTGTCTTGCAACCCAGTATTCACAGCAAAACAAACCAGGAAGCAACACTAGGTGAAAGTGTGCCCACAAGAACACACATTGATAACAGTGTCTTGGAAAGTGGCAAGGCAAAGAAAATAACCTAGGTAAACATGGAAGTTATGTTGTCGAAAGTCCACAATAAGCACTAGCATAATAACCTTTTGTATTGAACTAACAAAAAGATAATGTAAAATGATTTTTATAAAAAATTCATCAACTCATCTAAACCCTGCATTTTACTTGCACAAAATGCCTTCTGAGACCCCAGAAAGCGTCTTCTCACCTCACTATGGCACATTTCCCTGCTTTCAGGAGCCATCCAGAAGCAGAAGTGCTGGAGTAGCAGGAGAGGGTTTGCAGGACTGTACTTCTGTCCTGGAGAGAGGAAGCACTAACAACTCTGCCCAAAATTTGCTGGCAGAGAAGATCCCTGGCAGGATGAAGACAAGCATCTAATCACTGTGGGCACATTTTATGGAGCGGGCCAGGTGAAATCTCACCAGCCTCCGCCATGGGGTCTGTGTCCCTACCCAACACGACGCCTTGCTGTGGTGCTGGGCAGCTGCTAGTGTCCATCACCGCATTCCCTGGAGACACAGTGTTCCACAGTGGCCACACAGTGCTCAGTGGGACACACAGCAGCTACCAGGAGCTTGGAAGAAAGGAATAATGGCTCCAGAGCCAGAGGCCAGCAGGGGAGGGTCCAGACTGGCTAGGAGGTACTTGAGTGGCATGTGGTGCCTGTTTTATCCCCTATGCTCCCAGACCTACAGACTCCCCCTGTGATGTTGTCTGTTTTCAATAAAGGCTGCCATGGGGCAAAGGAAAACCTTGCTCTCTCCATTGCTTGGGCATAGTCTGTCAGATCTGCAGCTCAGACTGGAGGTGGACCTCTTCCAAAGAGGCAGAATTCCAACTCTCTCTCCCCCTCCCCCAAAAGACCCTCATACGTTAGCACACTTTAGAACAAGGTATGTATATTAACTCCCACTTATTAAAACCAGATAATTGCAAATATGTATGTGGATTTCCAAGCAAAGTTGAAAAAAAAAAGAGGTATGCATGAATGTTATTTTGGCAACTATTTTTCCCCAAGGGCATAGGCTAGTGAACAAAACGATTACAAGAAATTACAGTATGTACCATGAGTACTTTTTGGTATGCACAAAACAATTTAAGGCATTATAATGTCACACTGTCACATGGAAAAAAAAAAGAAAGAAAAAACCACAGATTTTTAATTTACTCAGAAAATCATACTCTCTTTACCATCTGATAGAGAGACTTTAAAAGAAAAATAAGATTTTTAAATCATACTTCGAGTACAATGTCAATTACCAGCTGGAGAGTGTTTATTTAAAAAAAAAACAATGTGAAAATTTCCTATGGCCTTAATCTAAATCCCTTTGAAGCTGAAGAGCTTTTCCCAGTGACTTCAACTGGCTTTGGTTCAGGTCTCAAAACCATTTGTCATTAGAAGATGTACCCACTCATTTCAGAGCAGCTCACCTCGGAGGAGGAGGTGCTACAGCTGCCCAAGGTGTATCTGTGGTCAGGCAGCCTGCACCAAGCCCAGGGATCCCAGCAGCCTGTTAATCCACTGATCTCCTGGGGAACATAGTATGCCTTTCTGTAATGCCTTTGTGCCATATTTTTCATGAAGTCTCACCGACCAGTAAGAATTCTCTTGTACCCCATGTGTTTCCCTACACAATGCCTGTGGAAGCACCCCCAAGTTTGTTGTTTACGGGAGAAACAACAACAGAAATCTGAACAACTTACATGGGCTCCCACACGGTGCCAAGTGACAGACCTGGGCATTCAGCCCAGAATTAACCCCATTCCTCAAACAAACGAGATTAGGAAAAATACTCAGTCCCAGCCTCCTGCCCTCATCCAGCACTATCTCAGAGTCTTTGCACCTCCAACACAGTCCACCAAAACTACTGACTTGAGGCTGAGGAGGGTAAGGAGTGTTTGCACCATTCCCTGCTGTGGCTTTTGCTGGGTGTCCCAGAGCAAGGAGGAGGCCTGAGCTCAAAGCATCCCATCTGTTTTGGAGGTGAATTCTTCATTGGTTTTGCTGGATTTGCTTCTTTTAAATGGGGGAAGCTGTCTCCACAAAAGGAGCAGACACCAACAGCAGAGGACTGTTACAGCAGATACCTGAATAAAAGAACAGAAAAAGAAATCACAAAAACATTCCCTAAGTATAAGCAAAGATGCAGAAAAATGTCAATGAACATCCAGCACTTTCATTTTATAGGATGCAAAATGGTAGGCCACAGAAAAGTCAGGAGCACTGTGCGGAAAACCAAAGATCTTTCTTCCACACACCCTTTCATTTGGGAATGTTTGAGTATGCAAGTTAATGAACAACAAAATTCCTCTTTCACTGACTCTTTCACTGGCTTTTCAAAATGTCAAGACTGAGTCTATTCAAAAATATATCTATTTATAAATATATAAATTTTGTCTTTTAGTCTGTCTTAAGAGAACAGTATTTCAAGTCAAGGAGATGTAGTAGCAAATGCTGTGGTTGTCCTTTGAGAAATATCTAAGAGAGGACAAGGGAGATGGATATATTAAAGGCATAAGGAACAGAGGAAGCAAAGACAGCATGAAATACCTTCCCTTCATAAAGAAATAAATTCTTTATTCCCAGTGCTCTCAGTGTTAGCAATATACAATTTGAAAGCCTTCCTCAGTAATTTGTTGTGAAATTATCAACTGAGCGGGGAAGAGGATTTACTGAGGAAACATTTGGTGTGGACACAAGACAACGGAATAAAAATGGTGCACGACGTCCTCTCCTTGGTACGAAAAGCACATGGCCGCTATCATTTTGCCAGATATTTCTCCCTACGCTTCAGGTTAATTCTCATAAAAATATTTAATTTAAATCTGATATGAAAGTAATTAAATGGAAAACCACATCAAGTTATGAAAAAATATCCATAGGATTAACAACAGAGCAAGACAATGATCTTTATCATAACTGTAAAACCTCAGACTACATTTGAGAATAATCAGCCTCAGCTGAAGTAATATTATATCTAAATTAAATTAATGTATCTTAAAAGTTTCTGGTTTTAAATTACTTAGAGACAGTGCCAATTATTTCTTTAGTTTGCTGCCTGTTTTCCTACCCACCACCCCATCTGTTAATTATTTTGTCATTCTGAGAGGAATTTTTTTTGACATTGCTGGTGTTTATCAAATAGCTACTTCTAAAGCAGACAAAGAATTAAAGTCAAACTTTTTAGTAAGATTTTTAAAACTGATTGTTATGAATCAAAACTTCAACAGCTCTAAACATCTCCAGTGACTAGTTTATTAGCAGGAGGGTGGCTCCTACAAAAAAATTATTATTCAGTAATAGATAAAAGATATGGAGCAACAAAGACACTTTCTGTGAATATCCATGACAATTATTTATTACTTGGTGTATGGAATAAACATTCAATTAAATGAATGTGGTAATTTTAATTTAAATTCCCTCTTCCAATTCCACTGCTTTTAAAGTTAACAACCTACAGAACGGATGGATTATTTCAGTTTTAGACAGAGGTTTTAAAAAGGACAGTTAAACCATCAGGTACACTGTAATCAAGATAAAGTAAAGTTCCTCTTTCAGATCAATGGAAATGAGAAGTAGCTACATGGGATTCTGCGTTCCCTCAGTATTGTATTATTTTAAATTCCGACTCTCCTGGAGATTTACAGCCCTGAGAACCCCATACTATTTCCAGCTCCTGCCATAACCTCTGTTACATTACTTCCCCCTGCTTGTGCAATCTTGAGGTATTCAGCTAAGATTTAGAACCATATTTCTTCATTTTAAGCAAAAATGGGAGCTGGATGAGGCCTGGATCAGAGAGTAGACCAAGACCCTCAGCATGGGTGTCATAGGAAAAGAGGGACACCATGACAGTGAAAACCCTCTCTGCAAGTTCTATGTGGAGGCAGTACTCCATGGGTACTGCTACAGGATTCCTCACATAAGGTTTGTCCTGTGAATCTGCCCCTAGGACTGTGACTGACTGGAAGCAGTGCCCAGGGAACACTTCACACCAGGAGAATCTGGATTTGGGTTCAGGGCTGCAAAAGATCTCACACAGCCCTGGGACAACAGCACATCACAGAAGGCAAAGAGAAAAATACCCTCCAATGAACTGAAACCACCTGAGCGTGCAGTGGCCACTGCAGGTTCATGTCTGCACGTGCTGGCGTGCACATACACCTGTAAGAGCGTTCACACATTTCATTTGACCCTGAACACAGAGCTGCTGCCTTATACTCCAGTATAATTTTTCTTGCAAGTTCAGGCATGTGTGCACACAAACACATGAAGGAGTTGCTTTCTACTTGAGGTCACAATGCAAGCCAGGTGGCCCAGTCTTCTGCAGGGGCAAGCCAGTGTTAGGAGCCTCCACTGAGTATCTTTTAAGAAGGAGCAGCTGTTATAGAGTCCAGACGCTACAACTCTACAACATCAATCATAGCTCAAGCCAGGAACAGTAGGTGCAAAATATTTTAACAGCATTTTTCTGGAAAGGAAATCCTGCTGAACCAATTCTCCTGTATTTTATCACAGTAGACACAGTACATTTTGGTCTAGAGAAAGATCTGACTGACCCAGATACCACAGATTCTTTATCTTGCCAAGTGAATATATTTACTATTGCTTAATAGTCCTTAGATTGTTTAGCATTCATAGTGGTGATTGAAGGAGACAAAAACTTGTCATATCTGGAAGCTGTGGAAAACAGAGACTATGCAAGGTCCCTTTTGAAAAACAAGAAACAAAATTCAGTTTTCTGATAAGGTGGAACTAAAACTCATACAATGGGCCATGTCAGTGTGCAGCATGCTAATATTTTTCTAATATCACTTTCCCACTGTTTGAGCAAATCCTCAAAACTTGATTTTAGTAATGGATTCCACTAACATTTTGTGGATTTATTTATAGAACAGGAAAATACATTGTTCCTTACAATATGAATTTACTCCCCTTCCTCAAAAAGAGGATGGTTTTGCCAATTGATTTTTTCTTCATATTTTGGGTGACTTAAATGCTGTTTTGGAGAACAGTTTGGGGTAGCATTTGCCTATCTAAGAAAATAATTACTTTCTATGCATGGCGAAAGTATGACTTAGGCATTATTTGAAGATTCTACTGTACTTGAAGCTGGATGTTTCTCCTCTTTACATCTGTTCTGTCAAATACCTCAAGGTCTGACATCTTTTGAGAGTGCTCCAACTCAGCAAATGTTCCTGAGCTCTCTTCCAGAAAGCATCAGACCTTTTCCCTTCATTCTGACATAGCTGAAGTGAGATGATTCCTCTGAACACAAATGCCACTGATATCTGATGAACTCCTTAGATAGAAAGTGAGAAAAAATTCAAATACATCTCTCTAATAAAAGTTTGAGGTACTGTTACCGTGAACTAAATTCCCTATGACTCACTATGATGTTCACAGCCATGGCAGACACAGGAAGCAAAGGATTCTTAGCAGGGAGGTGTTTCCTCTGGATGAGTCTTTAGGGAAATCACTAGATGAAACTAAGAATAGTGACATTTAGAAGAAGGAATGAACCTCGCTACCAAAGTTTGTAATAACATTTGTTTGTACCCAGCGTTGCGGGTGCATCCTCTGTTCTTATACAGCTGCCTATACTGGACTCTTTATACCTTTGTCTTTCCTATACACTCAATGAATAAAACAGAAGAAAAGACCCTGCAATAATGCAGATCTCAGACAATATCAGAACAGGAGTAAAATTGGAGCTAGTAACAGATCTATAGGCAGTTTCCCCATTCAGAATAGGAACCATTACTCAGTTTTCCTGCCCTGCGATTGCAAATCCCTTCTCCATCTACCCTACATGCCTTTGTGAACGGGAGCCTTCCTGCCTCACCAGTTGGCTGCTGTGGACAATGTCAATGCTCAATCCATTTTTTCTAAGGTCAGATCCAGTCTTATGAAAATCATATAGACAGAGAAGGGTACTAGAAGCAAGAGAAAACAATTGAAGCACTGCACAGTCTTCTCAAAAAAACACCTTGCCCTTTCCTGGCCATTCCAGACATTTATTTGCTGCCTAGAAAGCTGTTCTGCCCTCAAGAAAAATTCCAGCTTGGCTAGACCTGACAGGAGGAAGTACCTTTACAAGCCCAACTGAGCAGTATAATGCTGGTTTTGTTTGGTCCCAGACTTAACCCCCCCCTCACTTACTGCCACCTTACCACCTTGTCCCATCTACTTACCTCCTCTCCCTTCCCTGATCTCCCTTGGCCTTCGTTCCAAGTCTTGGGGAAGAAAGGCAGACTCTGACACCGGCTGGGAATGTGCATCAGATATCAGACAAGAGCAGTCTGGGAAGTTGCAGAACAAGAAGTTACTGACAATCCGTATGACTTAGAGTAGCCACTAAGATGTTGGCAGTGGTGCCTGTGCAGCGATGCTCACCTGAAGTGCAGAGGAGGTGTTTGCATGCCGCCATGGCTCCAGTCCTGGCAGCTCAGACGAGTTCACCCACATCCACAGAGGGAGAATGTGGTACTCTCCAGTACTGTGTGTATTACCAAGGCTGACCTAGAAAATTATGTATTGCTCCTGGACCAACGCTTTGAGAGCACTTCCACACTAAGTGGGGATGGGAAAATCCGTATAGAAATCTGGCCTTTTGTTTTCTGTCTGTAGTGACTTTATGAGGCTTAAAGAAGAGAATTAGGAGTTTCCCAAACTGTATTCAAAGCACACAAAGTTGTAATGCTCTTTGACTACTAGAAACAGCCTGAACTTCAGGCAGTGCTGTACAGAAGCTTCCATTAACTGCCATTCATTTGCTTACTACATCTTTTCTCTCACTGACAAATCTGTGGTGTAACTGGACCATTTGCCCACCACTTACTTGGAAGTAAGTTAGCAAAGGAACAACGAAACATAATGTAGTTGATTTATCAGGTTCATTTATCTGAGATAAAGAAACCTAGAAAAAACAAAGAACTTCATGTAAATAAATTCCACCTTTTTTTTCTTTTTTATTTATCCTTTATTTAGTAAAAGCACCCAAAGCTGCATTATATTAACACAAGTAATAAAGCTTTCATATTTTATTTCTACCAGTGCATTTCCAAGTCCAGGTGAAATGCTGGAGATAAGTAATGCTGCCATACCTTGAACACAGGGTGTACATCACAGATACACGACTTACAAGTGAATCCCAATGTAATAAAATAAAGGTTGTCATTTAGGTGTGAAACCTGTAACTTAAGCAATTGTGGCCATTTCTATTTCCACAAAGTACCATAACAAAACAGCGGCTGTAGGATAACATAGTTCATCATACTTTTTGCATCACTTTATTGAATACTCCATGTTGGATGTACAACTTACAGCTATAGTGTGTGTTGGCTACAATGCTACAATGAGAATGTGTACTGCTTGTTTTACAGAAAGGGGTCATGAAATGTATGGACCTGTCTGCGTGTTTAGCAAGATGAAACAGCAATACTGTAAAACTGCACCACATGTGAATATTGTAAATGGTTAAGTTATAAAGTCATTCATTCAAAAGTCCAAATATTTCAATGAAAAAATGTATATAAAATGTAGTAAAACATAAATTACATTTAAAAGTCTGTACATGATTCATCCTGCAAATAGAAGCACAAACCAACGCCTTGTACAGTATTGCTTATTTTGGTCTTCTAAAGTTCAAAGATCATTTTTAATAAAAAGTCAGGAAAAAAACATGGTTTCACATGCAATCCAGCAGTAACTGTGGTAAATCAAGTAAGTCTATAACCCCACACAAAACCCAAAACTTTTACAATGCAGAAACATACATGTGGAGCCCTTTTCTGTACTTGATAACCAATACGCAATAAAGTTGGATTTATTAAGTTAGTGCACACCTATAATATCCCCTACAATATCCCCATTTTTGGTTAACAGTGTATTAAGGCTGTTTGCTGTTGAAAATACACAGCAGAGAAGGAATACTTTCATCCACAAATGCCGTCAGATGATCTCATTGGGAAGCTTCTGTCACAGTCACTCACCCGCAGTGATGAAAGAAAACCATCCTTTCTCCTCTCACGTTATTCCACAAGCTGTTGTGGATACTCTAACTTTATGTGAGTTCAAAATCATTTGGATAATTCATGGTAGAAAATTCCATCAAGGGCTATTTAGCAGAAAAAAAAAATACACTTCTGGCTTGGGAAGACCCTAAGCCGCAAATTGCTGGAGGCTGAGGAAATACCCTGGGAAAATTCTATAAGGGAAGTTGCCCTTGCAGTCTGTCCCTGGGCAGGCATTATTGATGGTCTTTCAAGACATGCTACTGGGCTGGACCGACTCAGCACAGTCAGTTTTATGTTCAGTTTCCCCCTTTTCTTGTTATTGTAATACAAACACAGATCATTATTCTCAACTTAGTTTTTCAGACTCAAAAAGCAAACAACAATCTTGTGTCCATTGTGTTGAAGAGATAAATACTACAAAATAAGCTCTCCATCACATCCACGGCACTTCTTTATGCTTAGAGCAGTTCTGCAACCATAGCTGGATTCCTTTTTGTGTTATTGGTTTAAGCCTAATTCACAAACGTCTCACTCACATATCATGATATACATGACTTGTAATGCTACTCTGCATTATGTTGCACAGCAACAGTACATATTTGAAAAGCAGCTTCTCTCAAGAACTGTAGGACAGTAAAAAGACTAAACTCAGCAATTCTATACCATCATATTTGAAAAATCGGATGGTGGCAATGGTGATTAAACCTGGTATATCATTACTGCTGCACTTTAAATGGGTGTTGCTTTTTATATTTTTCTTTCTTTGAGTCAGATCAAAATCACTCTATTAAGCCAAAGGATCTACTGTCTCCATGCATGGAAGCAATGTGGAATTCTTAACAATGAGGCCAAATTCCTTAGGCTTCTGATTGAATTTCTGCTTCGTCCATCTGAAGTGTGTCATTATCACCCAGCAATTCTGTTTCAGGCACAGAGCCCTCCTCTTCCTCCTCCTCCTGGACAGGGTTCTGGGCAATATCTTCTGTTCCATTGTGTGTATCATCTGTGCCTTCTGACAGCAGAGCAGCCCTGTCGGCCACTGAGGCATTGGAAGGTGCTGTTGTTACATAGCCTGTGCTGGTAGATCCACTCCCGCTGTGGTGGGAGCCTGGTTTGGGAATGATCTGGGGAGGTATTTGCTGAGGAGCCATTTGCATTGGAATTTGGACAGGATAAAAATTTGGCAAGTAAGCGCCATAGGCAGGCATTGGCTGGTAACCATTGACTGGAATGTAGAGCTGAGGAGGTGGAACCATTGGTCTCATCTGGCCTTTCATTTGTATGAACTGAGGCTGAGGGAAGGCTGGAGTTTTCTGCTTTGGTCCAATGTATCTAGCATTGCTGACGTTGCTAACGGGGCTTGTGCTGAGGGAACTTGTTTGTGTGGTGTTGCTTGCCCCAGATGTTTGCGCTGAGCTGTTGTAATTAGAAAGGTTTCCCCATGTTCTTAGTCTGTTATGTATATCTTTAAATCTTGGTCTTCTGTTGGGAAATTCGTTCCAACACTCCAACATCAAAGTGTATATCCATGTGGGGCAGTCATCTGGACATGGCAAAACCTGTCGGTTCCTGATCATCTCAATGACATCCTGGTTAGAATAACCACAGTAAGGTTGCAGGCCATAGCTGAAAACTTCCCACAACACAACTCCATATGACCATATATCTGAATCAATCGAAAACTTGCCATACATAATAGCCTCAGGGGACATCCACCGGATGGGAAGAAGGGAATTTCCCATCAGTTTGTAGTAATCAGCAGCATAAACTTCCCTGAAAAGGCCCAAATCAGATATCTTCACATTCAGTTTATCGAACACAAGTATATTTCTAGTGGCCAAGTCCTTGTGGACAACATGGTGGCTAGAAAGGTATTCCATTCCTGCGGCTATCTGAGTCACAATGTGAAAAAAGTCTGCTGGTTCCAGAGTGGATTTTACTGTCTTGTCATCATCAGTGCTGCCAACATCTGAATGGGGAGATCTCATCACCAAGAACTCATGGAGATCACTGTGGGAACAATAACTAAATATCATACTTATAGGTTGTTCCTTTGTCACTATTCCCAGCAAACAAACTATGTTTGGGTGCTGTAATCGTGATCTCATCATTGCCTCATGTTTAAATTCTTCCCGAAGAGCCAGTTCTGCTTTGTCTTTAAGCGTCTTAATGGCAACAGCTTGTGTCTGTTCACCTGGTGCTGTACCAAAGAGATGCCCCTTGTAGACTTTGCCAAACCTCTCCTCTCCTAGTTCCTCCATAAACCGCACGGTGGATAGATTAATTTCTTTAAGCTTAGCCTGAAATGAAGTAAAGACAGTCAGTAAAAAAATCACAATGTTTTCTGAACAATGGAATCTCTTATTAAAGAAAATCTCCCCGTGGTTAGACCTCCAAATAGAAGACAAATTGGGCCAAAATTTCTTTTCAGGTTTTTCGTGTGCTCACATCAGTATATTGATTTCACAGTTAACCTTGAAACGAGTTACACTATTATCAGAATTATAAATTGAATTATACTGCAGGATAATGGATATAATTATTTTTACAAAGGAATGGCCACATTTCCTGCAAGATAAATGGATATTGGGTTTGGAGTAAATCTGTCAAGCAATGACTTCTGTTCACTGCATCTGTACTTTCCCTGCAGACCAGCCCCGAGCTGCCCAGTGGAGGTCTTTCAGAAAAGCAGGGAGGCTGAGGAGGTGGCAGCCTTGGAGTGAACAGAAACATCCTTTCCAGCAGAAGAAGGAACAAAACCTCTCTCTTTCAGGTCTGCAGTAGTAGATAACACCCTTTCTTCTCTGCTGCACTACAAGAAAGAGCCCCTGCCCATGGACAGCAGAGTACAGTACCCCTGCTGCAGAACCTTGAGTTTGCTTCAGTAAAAAGGGGGGGGGAATTGGAGCAGAAAGAAGAAGGAATTTCTCTCTGGTACTTGGAGGAAAAGGTTGCAAACCCAAGAGTGAGAAACTCCCAGAGCCTTCCTCCTGCAGCTGGAAGTGGAATCAAGGGTATTTGTGATGGTGATGTAATGAGTCTGTCCTGACCAGCATGGGATGGAGGAGTCCCTGACCAAGAGAGGTGCATCTGGCACAGCTTCTCACACACAGCACCACAGCAGGAGGCAGCAGGGCAGGCTGGGAAGACATTTTAGTAGGTGACTTGGGAACAATCTCTGATTATAGCATCCAACAGGCTGTAGACTGGGCTGGAAAATTTTCAGCACAGTTCAGATGCAGCCTTTAAATATTCACATTAACACGCAAAATCAACACAATTTGTTACAACTGGTAATATTCATCAAATATTCTACAGTTTCCTGAGCAGATGTTGCCAATTGTTCCAAAGTAAGCATTGTTTTATAGAGCTTGCATCTTGTAAATGCTGTGATTAAAAATTCAACATTAGCTCTGAGCAGGATTTTAGTGCAGAGATCAGTTAGCTGAACCTGAAAATCCTACGCAGGAGCTGACATCTGCAGACATGAGCTCAAAGCCATTTTCCTTTCAACATCCTCTGTGATACACAGCCTTGGAACAATGTTGCATCCCATCTCAACTCTCCACTCACTCATGGATCAGAACACCAGAGGTCTTGAGCTGACGGATTAGAACAAGAAACACCACCACGCTTTAGACAGGCAAACAGGTCATTACCAGGTGTAAAAATGAGCTGCAGACTGAAGATTGGATCGGGAATAACCACTTTTCCAGTCACTCAGACAACAGGCAGAACGGTGATTGATGGGTAAGGACAAATGCCATTAAATACTGTGTAATGAAAGCTGTTGTCCCTGGCCAGGATTTCTAGACACAGCTACGAAGTGCAAGACCTGGTTTTCCCTGAAGCAGATGGCCTGCACAATATGAAAATTAGGTCCCCAACAATATGGCTCAGTTTGAACACTGACAACCTGAGACGCTGAAAATCATGACACTTTGGAAATATGGGGGCCTAAGTAAATTGTGTAAGAAATACCTGTTTGTGCTGGTTAATGAGTGGCATTTCCATGTCTTGGCTGGGAGATGCCATCAGCTGGCGGCGCTGTGGTGTAGCAGCAGATGCCTTCTGCTTGTTCCTGCACATGCAGACCAGGAAGAAAAGACAGGCTATCACCAGAGGGATGGCTATGCTGGGAACAAGGATGTAGAGGATTCCCATTTTGCTGTTGTCACGTGGACCTGTCAAGCACAGAAATGCTCATTACTTAAAATAGGTATTTTTAAAGTATTTGATAACAAAGAAAGTTATTATAATTATTAATACCATATTTTACAGAAAAAGTAAACTATACCCTGAGAGCAAAATTCACACTACCCTCTCCTCCTTCTTCATAATTTTCCATTACATATTTTAAAAAGGCTTGTATGGACATAGCAATTAGCAGTATGAAGAAAAACTAGGAGCCCCACATTTAATGTGTGCCCTGTAACAGTATGTGGTTAATTTTACTTTGTTTTTGAGGCTTCCCTTTGAGGAAACTGCAGAACAAAGACCAGAGTATTATTGCATTATCCTGTTCAGGGTACAAAAAACAAGTGAGCACTCTCTATCACAGTATATAAACCAATGAACTCAATATGACCCAGCAAAACAACGCAGTCTGACCCACTCTCATATCTTCGGCCAACACCAGGTCCACTTTTTACCTCCACTGGTGCTACTTCTGCCTAGAACAAAATAAATTTCACTTCTTGTTGGTAGAGGTATAATTTGCTCTGTACTTAATAGAATGGCAGAGCTTTTATTTTAGAGTGAGACAGACATGAAAGATATAAATACACTTAGTTCTGGAACCTCCCTGAAATACTTTTTCACTTAATACTTAGAGACTCTACAAAAGCACAAGGGTGTCCAAAATGTTTGCTGGAACTGCCTGGGATGTTTTCTGCAATCTGTGGTTTTGCTATTTGTGGCAACTGCTTCCACCACAACCACATCCCAGCGTTATCTTTACCCTTTAGTGCATTCAATGTAGATATTTATTATAAATGTCAAATCATGTTACTGCAAAAAAGTGAAGTAACTAAGAAATTTCATATTAGTTCTGAGCAGTTTTTAGAGATCCACGTAGTCCGCTTTTATGGTTTCCATGACACATCTGTATCTTGCTTCAGGAAACATACTTCTCTTCCTAATGAAGCACAATATTAACTGTCATATCCAAAGACACTCTCTTTCCAAAGACCATTACCAACGCGTGAAGTCCGTAACAAAACAGGGAAATGAGCAGAACAGTACTAAGCTGTGAGAGCTGTACTTTTTTTATTTTTGCAAACAGTTATGCAGTACAGAGCCACTAGCAGCAAGTGTAGGACTTTTCTGATAAGATCATCTGCTACGTGACCTTCAAACTTCTCTATTTCTGCACTTCAGTTTGTTTCCAACCAGGCATGGTGCTGTATCTCCCCCTATAGGATTTGAAAATCCTTGCTGCCTGCAAGATGTCAAGCAGAGCAAGAGCAAAGTACTCTTGAGCAGCATGAGCAAACCAAACATGTACAGGTGATCTGCATGTGCAATCTGTCATTTGAGAGGTCAAAATACAAACGGCAGCATTATCATTACTTATTACCTCAGACTAAGCCTCCAATATATAACAAAAAAGTGTCACAATATCTCACAAGCTCTGATCTCCCGAAAACATTAACACAAAACAAAGCTGCTGCAAGTTAAACATTTAAAAGCATAGCCCTCTTAAATGATTTGTACTCATAATTATCAGGAACATTCAAAATTACACAGGATTCAGGAAAGTAGTGGGGGAAAAAAGAAAGAGAATACATACTACAAGAAGGTATGTCACACAGTTCCATGCGTACGTTTTTATTCTTTGTAAAACACCAGGGACCATCCATTTGACCTCCAGGATTTCGACAATACGCATGTCCTCCACCTAGCTCTGGGAACTGTGTGCTTGTCAGATCATGGTTGTGAGGACTCTGTGAGTCCCAGAGTTGGCAAGTGTGGCCAGACTTGGTAACGCTGACGGTCCCTCTGTAGTCGGCTCCAGAACCGTTGTAGCACTGATGATCTAAAACACAAGGTTTGGGAAAATGTTGGAAAAAACAAAACAATCAAGGGACACCAAGATCAAAACAACTGAAGTCCACAGAACATGCATGCAAAAAAGTATTTAAATTTAGGTACTTCAAGACTTAATGAAAGATGTTTGTTTTGAAATTTCAGTTCTGTGGATATCTGTATGTCTACACCCAGTTTTTTCTGGATGCTGTCCTGGAATGTCTCAGCTCTATGGTACACACATGACTTGCAATTCTGCATTCAAATTGAGACTAAGGAGCATGTATGGACTTTTAGATACAGAACATTATAAGTCAAACTAAATTAGAGATAAGTGTTTCTCTTCAGGAAAAGTCCTCAGATGTCAACAATGGAAACTTTTATTTCTTATAATCTTCCCATCTTCTTCACACTGCTCACTTGCTATAGAAATTAGTTCTGTATTTTCTAATAATTGGCTATCTAATAATTTTTTAATACTTGCCTGTTTTTCCCTTTTTTTGTCTTCAGAAAGAAAGGATTCATAATTCTCTTTAGAAGTATCATTTTCATATCTGCTGAACTCATATATTTATTCTTTGTTTTGCTGCTATCCTCTCTTCATGCTTTTTGAGTGCTTGTCTTCTATATGCATCATCTGAACTGAATCATGCATTTTTCTGTATGTTTGCAACATCACCTTCTCCATTTTTCTGTTCTCCCCTCTGCAGTACTCAAGAATCTAGCTCTCTCAAACTCCACAAATATTCCAGTTACAGGTGTTCCACCAGCAGCAGCACCACTGGCTCTGAGGATCATGGACAACTTTCGCCAGACTTTTTATTGCTTTTTTTCTCATGCCTTTTGCTCAGTACCTCTTCCCTGGCTGATTTGTCACTCTCATTGTATTCTCAGTTACTTCTGCTTCTCAGCTACACTACATAAGAGCTAGTGTTTCATGGCATGGCTCCTGCTCCTAACTGTGGATTCAGACAATGGATATTCAAAATATTCTGAGCACACTTTGGTCTCAGACTTTTAAACATCTTTGGTCTCTTGGACTTTTCTTGTTGAACAATGTACGGGGTTGTGATTAATTGCACTGAAATGGAGTAGTCAGAAAGACTCTCCACATATAATTAGTGACAACAGAACAACCCTTCTGCTCCTGGGTGTAAATATAAATTCATGGAAGCAAGATCAATGCTTTTGCCCATCCCGTGTGGGTAAAAAAAGACAATTGCACCCCATGTTCAATTTACAGGATTAATAGTCTTGTGGGCTTCCACATAGGAAGAATGAACACTAGGTGTTTCATTTCCTAACAGATCTTCCAGTGAAACTTCAATAAATTGTTTGAAGTTTATTGATAGGTAAACAAAACTCTCAAATAGATGTATGGGGAGGCTCAGCCAAAAAGGCAAGGACTGAGCCACAGGTAGAGGCAACACACTGTACGTCTTCACCAAATCAGCCATGGGAACACAGATTTTTATAGCCCAGGGTGGTTGATATAGCATACTCTGGTACAAGCAGCATCCTTTAGCCATCCTAACTATACCTTACAACAGTGCAAAATTATGGCCAGTATTAACAAGATAAAAACAAGCAGTTCAGCACTTTCCTTACAAAAAGAATGGCTGATAAAGCATTGTCTCTCAGACTCAATCCAAGGAAGCAACAAGCTGTACTTTTTCCCAGGGATGAAACACCAAGACTTACACCGGCTCAGTCTCTCCACAGGGATCCCAATTCTTATGCAGTTGGCAGCTTCCAAGGTGTCAGGGCGTGGAAGGTCCTCACACTTAGGCAGCTGTAGCTGCATCAAGATGAGAGGGTTTGACCTAGCAATGTTGTACTCCTGCCTACAGAGATCATTCTCCAGAACTTCACATTCATCCCGGCACAGCTCCCGTGGCTTAGGGGTCCGAGAGCGCTCATCGCACAGGGGAAACACAAAGTGGCAGAAGGAGGGTATGGCGAACTGCGAGCACTGGTCAGACAAATGTGTCGAGGTACCAATCATGGTGAATGCAGCTGTGAAGGAACAAAAATACTGGTAAGAGTTGAGTCACAAACAACACTAGAAACAATTTTCATGTCATTTGCCTTCAATGTCTTTTTCTTTCCTTGAGGGTCTGAACGCCTACTGAGCAACAAGTAAATGAGGTCATTTCTGCTCTAAAGGAGAGCTGACAAATGCAGGAAGAATACTCAGCATCCCAGGGTCTCTCTGACCTCTGTTCAGAGCTTGTAGAATCTCACTTCCCAGGAAGTAACTCACATGATTACCATTGCTCAGACTACGGGCAGTTGGCTAATTTTAACTTAAAAGGATCAAGAGCGAAGGCAAGATACACCTGCCAGGATACTGGTATGTATTTCCAAAGTTCCAAATTAGATAAAATCTGAACAAGGATCACCTATCTTCTTATTCCTCTAGACATTTTGATAAATAAATGAAGTATTTTTCAAGTCTTCTCAGGCAAAAGGAAGTGTACCATTAATATTTGGGGAGACATGGCTTAAAACAGACATGAGAAGCCTAAAAGGCAGCAACTTTGGGAAAATTAATGTAATCAGTCTCAGCATGCTGATCACATTCAGAAAAATGTCATCATGAGTTAGGAATGTAATTCTCCCCTTCAGCTCTCAGCACCTACACAGTAACATTTATCTCAAAGTTTTCTTGCACATTGCAAAGGAAAGAAAAATGTGCGTGTGCATGATGCATCTGGTGCTGAATCAACCTTTAAATGTAGGAAAATTCACTCCCCCAGGAAAGCATCATTTGTGAGTGAGAGTTGCTAGACTGCATATTCCACTGACTCACACCATAAAAAAGAGATTAAATGTCATTCAGCAGTCTATTTGCAACCTACAAATAAATTCTTTTTCTCTTGTCCAGCTCTCTCCTTTCAGTCATCTATTTCCTGCGGGCACTAGCTACCAGAGTCTCTTCCTGAGAGACTCTGCAACAAGTAGCCCCAAATCCAGCCTTTTAGACTGTTTACACCTTTGCTTATTTTAATTCAGAAATATTAATGCAGGAATATAACCATTTATCAGTCATGTTGGGAACACTATGTGCAAGCAAATCATGAGGCCTCAAAAAATAGTTGTGATATGCTTGTTCCAAAGACTACCAGGGAAAAAATAAAACTGAAGGACTGAAGTAGTCCAACACTTTTGGTTGTTTGAAACTCCATACTAAGTTTTGGGTAGGCATTGCATTACAGAATTTAGATTATCATGAGAGAAGAGTGCCCAATTTACAGTCATATCTTTATTTTGATTCAAGGTAGCAAAAGCCAGAAGTAATGTGTGGTAGCATATAAGGGGTTTATATTTTAGTTATTAAACAGATATTAAACAGCAAGGCAGAGAGCTTGCTAGCCAAACACATATACACACATCAGGCATCAGGTCTGTGCACTATTCATTGTTGGTCTTCCAGTCTTCCGAGCCACGTCTAAAGTTTTTCTTTGGAAACATTGTTCTTTTTTAATCAAAGGCTGCAATTCTCACCTGGCCAGGACCAAAGAGCATAAGGGGCTACACAGACAAAGAAGATGTACTTCTTACATCAGTACACCCAGGAAATGGAAATCCAGAATTAAAATTCCCCAAAGATGTAACATTGCTAGATGATCCTGGTGTTGGACAGTAGGTGTCCTCACTTCCCACACACATTGTAACACAAACACCTACTATCAAAAATTGCTTTTAGGAGGTATGGGCAAAACTATCAGCAAAACCTCAGCAGCAATTATTAAGGGGTTTTTTCCCATTCTTCTGTTACTGCAATTTCAAAAATACCCTCTCATTTGGGTATAGAACACTCAGTCTTTCAATACTTGTTTTACACATTTTATATGACTTAAAAGAACCAGTAATGCTATGAAATTCTAGGCATAATTTTGCATAAGATATTTGATCAAAAGTATGGAGTTTGAAAATGCTGTATTATTAACAGACTGCTGTTACTGCCTATCTAGGCACTGGGTAGCTCTATAAGGTGGTTTTCAGTGCCTTCCTGAAAGAGAATATTTTCATCAGAAATTCTCCTCAGCTCCAGAACAGACAGTTCCACCTTAGCCTTGGAAATCTAACTGATAATTAGGAAAGTATTAGGAAACCAGTGGGCAGGTCATCAGTGCCCGTGTTCCATATTTCTGAAACAAGTACAACTCAATCAATTAACATTTTCTGGATAATATTATAGTTTTTCATTGCTGGGTTTGGTTTTGGTTTTTGAAAACAACATTATGAATGTAATTCACAGAGTTACAGATTTAATCATTTCGAGTAGTTGAACATTTCCATATTGCTGAAGAACATCCAAACAGGACAGAGATTATGTAGTTAGGGAAAAAAATGTATCAATAGTATGTATTAATTAATGACAAAATGTTCAAAGAGGCTGGAATTACAACAGAGTACAGGAGAAGGGTGGAAGGAGAATGTGTTGTAATAACATAAGTAAAGGTCAGCACCTGGATTTTGCCAGTCCCAAAATCTGGTCACAATTTCAAGACCATAAAAAAAATGGACCTGGATTTTTGGCTTAATGATGAAATGATGAGTCTTTAAGGTAATGTCTTTAGGGAGTTAGAGCTGACAAGAGAAGTTAATCTTTTTGGCAACTAGTTAAGCTGAAGTTGGAGAGTCCATTAGTGAGCTGTATCTGGCCAGATACAAATTAGCTCCTGCTGGTCTGAGTTAATTTGCTACCTATTATGACAAACAGTTTGCTCTATTCCATGGGTTCATTTACTTGCTCTACTTTCTGTACATCAGAGTCACAGCTGCTAACATCAGCTAACTGAGATCCAGTGAAGAAAACCCATGCTGATGTACAGCCCATTAAAAGTCATTAAAGTTTTGGATGCATGTTTGTAATCGTACACAAGCTATGTTCAGAGAAAGATTAAGCATAGGCAGAGCACAGGAAGGTCAATTCTTGTTTTATATAAATCAGCGTGAAATCCAGACTCTGCTAGAATTATGCAAAAAGGAAAGAAGCCCAAGGGAAAGGACACCACACATTTTTTCAAGAAAATAAAAAATCAGTACTTTTTCATGATATCACAGATCCATTAAAAAAATTCAAAGTCTTATTTCTGAATTCATCATGCAAAAAGCTCCAGAAGAAAATAGAAGCTGTTAAAAGTTCACCAGCATGACATTTTAGTTAAGGACATAGAAGAAGCTTTACACATTACCACAGATACTCATCTTTCTTGCTCCAAATTTTACTCAGCTCAATGGGGAAACAGACTCACCCCGTCTAAACCTTAATATAAAGGTGACTGACCAAATAAGAAGGATAATGGCACTGTTTATACTTGAACTGCATACTTGTATGAATGTTTCTTTCTCCCTGCTAAAGAGATGTTTAAGCTTACCAGTAATTCGGTTTTCAATTTCCCCTTGCATCTGGAGGGAGTCCACATAAATGGTTCTGTTTCCAATGATTCGTGCACACGCAATTCCCCTATATGGCTGACAGAACCCATCTTCATGGTAATCTTCTCTGTAAAAGACACGTTATGATTTTATATGCAGATGTCTCTCTGCTGCCAATAATTTTTAAAAAACATATTCTTATAAAAGTGGAAAAACTAGAAATACTGTAAATCTGAAACTGTCCCATTCCCCAGGTGCAGCTTTTTCTTCCAATTCTCTCTCACCTTAGAAGTATTAATGAAGGACCCTTTAAATAGCTCATTAGAGAAAGAAGAAAACAAAACTCAACATTAATTTAAAATAATAAACTATTAATAATGGAATTTGACAGATAAATCTATTAAAAAGCCTTTAGACTGAGACAGCAACATAGATCTAGTTACGTGTCCCCATGCATTTTTGGCATCCAGCTGTACCCCATAAAATTAGGCAGTTTGTTCTCTTCTCCCACTTCTCTCTCCTGCTCTTCATTTCCTGTAGTGGATAGCAGAAAAGGTCTTGCCAAGCTTGAATTAAAATATGGAATAAGAGTAATCAAGGCTATAACCTCTCTTCTTCTCCTCTCTAGTGAGAGTCAGTGCCAAATTTCTCTTTCAACATATATTTTAATACAGTTTTCAATTCAATGAGGCTTCACTCCCTTACATCAACATAAATATTTTGGCACCAAAGCCCTAGCCTAAAGGCTCAGTGGTTCAACACTTCATCCCCAAAGTCCCCTGTTAATAATACAGAGCTGATCTGGAGATCATAACTGTCAGAGCACTGAAAAGGGACTTCAGAGTGAGAGCACTCTCAGAGTAAACATCCAGTATGCCATGTGTTTCCTCTGGCATGCCACAGCCTCTGTGCTAGGATTCACTAACCTGACAGATTCACGCCATTTACTGTATGATGGACCAAAAATAGGTATAAACGTAATCTAAAAACCTAATCAGGACGTCTAAAAACCTAATCAGCTTTTGTAACTAAATGGTTCAAAATTCTGAGATACCTCTCCAATATTATTGAAGTATTACTTCAACTATTACTGCAACTGCTGAAGTATTCCTTCAATGCTTCTCTGCGTTTTATACTTTATCATCTTTGGATATCAACACCTGGTTTGGTCACCCATGTTCCCCAATCTCTTACTAATACCTCCAGCCTTCTTTCAGGTACCACGTGAGCAGGATAAAACTGTCAGTAACTACATGTAAAACCTCACAAATTCAGGCGGGAGAAATCAGCATGGAAACCTGCTGCCTGACAACAGCTAGCCAACACCACCCAACACTACCTGTGCCCCTTATACTGATACCTTACTCGGCCTTAGGAACCTTCTCATTTTTCCTCTGCTGTGTCTCCCTGATAAAGACCATCTTTTAAGGGAAATGTTACCAATATTTCTTACACTTTGGCAGTGGAAAGCTGGGCAGGACTATCTGTACAGGTAGCCAAAAAGTAGAATCACCAATAACCAGTTGAGCTGCATCTCCCCTTTGCCTCCCAAAAAGACAATGACTTAGCAGGACTCTTGATAAGTCATGGATACAAAGTGTATCATGCAGTTGTTATCCAGATATAGCCTTTATTTCCTATCACAGTATTATTGTTAAATATTCATAAAGCAACATTTTGTCTACAAACTCTGAAAGAAGTTCTGCTTCCTCAAAGATATGCAAGTTTTTGATTATGGTGGGTGAATTGAAAGAGGAGTTTTTGATTATGGTGGGTGAAGTAAAAGAAGAGTTGATGCCTTAGGTTTTAACCTTTATATTTCCCAAATCCTGTACCGCCTAGTGTGTAACTCTGAAGTTTCTGTTCTCTCATGCTGGTTAGACATAACAAACCCTGTCTAGTGTCTTCAAAGACACTTTATTGTCCCAGGCCCCAAAACATGCAAAATAAAAGCCTTATAGAGGAGGGGAAAACTTGGGGTAATTACATCATAAACTGAAATTTTAATTGGAGAATTAACCCTGATATGCAAATGGACCAAACTTATAAAAGTGTGAGGAATCCCTGACCCAGCGTCCATCTTGGGTGGAGGATTTTGACTGCCCAGGGTGTACCTTTGAAGGCCCTTTAAATAAATACCTACTTTTATTCTCTTAATCTTGTCTAGCCTCTGTTTTCAGGTAGACACTTCAAGGCATTGGAGTCTTAGGCTCACCTACTCCCTGCAGTGATATTCTTTCATTCTTACAGCAAAACCTGTAATTTTGCAACAATTGCATCATGCCTGAAGGGACAAAAATATCAAAGCATTTTGTCTGTGCCTGTTTTATGTTCCTTGACCACCTCAGTAGGAAGTCAGCAATTCCCAAAAGGAGCTGAATGAATATGAAACCTCTGTTTGACCTCTTTCTTGAGGGTAAATTCATACCCCTATCCTGCAGAACAAAGTCTGCAATGTATCTTACTGAAACTGTATCTCACACTTCAGGTCTCAGTTCAGGGCTCTCTTGCCAGTACCAAAAAAAAAAAAACCCCAAACAAAAAACCGCGCTCCAAATAGCATGGGTTTGGTGACAAAAGCAGTGTGATCTCTTACTTAGCTCCGTTTATTTATTTCTGTCAAGAACTTTTAAACACAGCTTTTATAGTGATAAATACACACATATGCTCCCCTCTCCCGTGTTATAGTCAACTGCTGATTATACTAAACTGGATATGGCCATTAGGATGGACACAAGAAAAGTAAACAGTGACCTGATGTCAGTTACTCCGGCAGAAGTGGGGCTGTTAGTCTACATGCATCTTTGCCAGGTCAGGAAACTCAGTGAATGCGGTTTGACTAGTACTAGTATTGAGAGAACAAAATTACATTCGACTTCGTAGGAAGAAAAATTGATTTCAACAAAGCTGTAGAAGTGGCAGCAGTTAAGAGTCACCTTACAGATTAATCTGTCCTTCAGCTACATATACGTCTGGGACACAGCAAAAAACCTGCAACAAAAAGCAGCCTGGGGAGAGTGTGATGAAACAGCATAGGAGTGGCATAATGCTCAGTTCAAACACAACCCATCGGAACCACGTGAGGCTTTGAATCATGCTCCAAACCACATGCCAGTAATTCAGTTGCTGATCACAGAAATAATTAGAAGCTGCTGAAAATGGGCATAAATACTGACTCTTCAATTTCCTGATACTTCAGCTATAATGTCTGCTCTGATCAAGAACCCTGGTGAAAGCAGAAATCTGACTCCACAAAAGGAACCCAAAAGAGTTAAATTTGTTCCACTTGCAGAAGTCTTACAAGCTATCCACCACAGGTACTTTTTTACATTTGTTCTTTAGTTTGTACATATTTCAAGACAGCATTAACTTTTCTTGCTAGTGATTTTCTTCCATTTTTATAGAATTTTTTTTTTTAACAAAATAGAGTCAGGCACATGGTAAGTGTTGGTCTTTTTTGCACCTTTGCTGGAAAGCTGAATCAAAGACAATGCGCCGGGAAACGGAAATTTCTCAGCACACAGAACGGAGGTAAAGTATTCTGTTACTGTGTGGAATCTCCTCCTCTGTTCGACCAGAGTTCAGATTTAAAAATAAAATTGTAAAGAATATGACTAAACACACCTTCTAGTCCTAAAACCCCAATTTCCATTTCTCAGGATGAGTGTTGTCAGTTTACCAGGCCTAAAAACTGAACTTCTGCCAGAACAATTCAGTTAAGAACTAGGCTTTCTAATGAAAAGCAATAGCAGAAGAACCTTCTACCTCAAGCACACATAAATAAAACAAAAATATTGATACTATTTTTATGTACCACATGGAATTTCCTCAGGTTTACCAGGTCTGGAAAAAACTTGACGAACCAAGAGCTGATAAGCATTTACAAGTTCCTTATCACACATGCACTCCAACACCTTATAAAATACAGTCTGCCTTCAGGTTTGTGGGCAGAAGTCCGTATGAAATCAAGAAATAACCAAGCAAGCAGAGCAGAAGAAAGATGCAGTTTCAATTGTACAGTGCGACTCCTTCCACTGATAGAAATCATAACTTCCAGGAACATCTGGGTCTATAAAGGAAGGATTGGAATAACAAGGTGCCTCTGAAGAGGAATAAAATGTAGCATGATGAATAGAAAACTCTCTAGATGGAGGTCATGCAACTCTTCCATAAGGTACCTTATCTGCTCTAGAAATATAAAAAGAAATTTCTAGGTGACTAGGAGAAAAAGTAGTGGACATCATTACCCCTACCCTCTCTTTACATGTTACTTTAATTTCACATATGACACAGAAAAGACACCAAACAAAATACTACAGAAGGAAATACATTGGAAACAAAGAGGCTTTTCTTCATGGAAAATGTGAAATGCTGAAAGAATACGTCTCAGTACAATACACTACACGCTATCTATGTAACACCAGCTATTGTTTGCAACTGTCACAGCTGAACAGACCAGAGGGCATATGAAACAAAAAAGTCTCAGTGAAAAAAGAGGCAACCATGGAAACTCTGTTTAGTACTAAAATCACCTTCTGAAGCACCTAAGTCTGACGATGGTTTTCAGCATGCATTTGAAAGCCCAGTAAGTGCAGGCCTTGTGGTTTTCCTCAGAAATAGAGAACACACATGAAGCTCTAACAGTTTTTAGCAAGGATTCATGAAGTAAGTTATGAAAGCAGAATTGAGAGGTACCACATATTCATTTTCTAGTGAGACACCTTTATTCTGATTGCATACTCCAAGTTCTACTTAAAAAGACAGCAGAAACTTCTATGTTAAAACTATTTTCCTGAAAATAGAAGAGACAAAATACCATGCACCAGCCATAGAAACTCAGAAATTCTCCAGAAAACTCAGAAAAAATAACTTTTTCAATTTAATACTTTGAAAAAAGAAATCTCATTTAATAATAACCTACCAACCTACCCTAGCAGTTATATGGACAGACACATTCTCAGCCTACACTTTACTAAAGTCAACAACACTAAGCCAGTTCATACACTATAACAGGATATTCCAGAGTTTAGCTTTTTAAAAGTAGCAGAAACTTTATTACAGAAAGTTTCTCACAAGAAAACTAAATGCAATTACAATTTCCTACAAATTTTCCCATAACAAACGAGAAACCTGAAGCTTTGACCCTCTGTTTTCCAGGGATTAAGCAGCTTTTAATTAAGAACTGTTAAATACTGAGAATGTTAGACCTCCCCCTAACATTCCATTACAAGCAGAATGGAAAAGCAAAGACAAATGCAGAAAAAACCACAGACTGTGATAGATGCAGGAAAGGACAAATTATTTATGTCAGCCTATTTGCTATTTATAGAGAAATACAGCATTGGGTATACAGTTGCTAATCTTGTCAGGAAGTCTCAGGATTTTTGATAGTTACAACTTGATAACTAATGTCAGAAGCTATTTAAAGAGAATGATTATGATGGACAGTAAGATAAGAGGGAAAAGGACAGGCATCATATTTTGGATTCTGAGTTTACTTAGCCCAGTGTGTGGCTACTTCATAAACATAAAGCACACAAGTTAAATGACCCAAAGTACGAAAAAGAATAAAGGAATAAAGGGTTTCTGCTTAGCCAAAAAGAGGCAAATCTCTTTGAATTATGCAAGAAGCATTATAAAGGGCTGCAGTGAATCTCAAAATGAGGACCTCTTATAATGTTGCACCACAGTCCTTGTAATTTGTTACCCTTACTTTTGGCATGTATTGTAACATCATAGTTCTGGGGAGCAAAATCTCTTCAAAAGAGGATCACTTTTCAGTGGTTAAAATAACTTTAGATCCCCAAATATTCCCTCCCTCAACAGGCCACAGATGAGATCTGAGAGAAATATATTACCCTTGTCATATGCCATATCACATCTATAAGATTTGTCTCCTGTCAAAAACACAGTGAGTATTTATTAATATTACCATAGAAAAATATTTGGTACCTTCTGGACAGGTTTGTATATTTGCTTTCAGAGAAAATATCAAATAAAACATTCCATTTCTTGTTTCACCCTGAAGTAAAAAAAAAACCAAGAAAGGTTGTCCTTTAAAGTAGTAGTTACAATGAGCTTTAAAATTGCTCATTTTCATAGGCCTCCCATTGTACACAGATCATCAGTGGAAGTTTTACCACTGACGTTCAAGGCAACAGAATTGGGGTATAAATATTTGATGGAGGAAAAGAACATAATTTTTTTGAAAGTATGGTTTGAACTATTACTATCCATGGAATGGCTGGGTTAATGCCAGGTTCTTCTGATGTCACCCATGACACAAGGCAGAAATTCAGTAACACACACAAATACGTTGTTTGTTTTAGCGTAGTTTCCAAAACCCAGGTGTACGGGAAAACCTCAAAAAAACCCCAAACCCACAAGCCATAAAACACCCAAAACTCCATATATTCCCATCTGTGTCGTTCCTGCTGCAGCCAAGAAATGAAAGGGTGGCAGGGACAACGTGGCTGCTGCATCAGGCCCCTGCTTGGATGGAGACTACCCTGCACCCACACCATGGGAGAAAGGCCCAGGCTTCCTGCCCGACCTGTATCCATCCTCTGAACAAACAGTTTCATCCTCCGACCAAAGGTTTCAGCAAATAACCCACCTTTCCGGCACTTAAAATCATTGTTTGCACATCTTCAACTGTGTCTAAAGATCAGTGCTCCTGGGATAGCGGGAAATTCGCATTGAGGTACTTAATTCCTCAAAGAGAGACTTAGAACACTACAATATGGGAGTAAAACTTTTCCTTTGCACTAAAGGAATGTAAGAAATATTATCAGAAAAGAGGGGAGTCTAGTGTTAAAAAATAAATAACTAACAGGCAGGGGAATTTGTATAAATAGTCATAGCTCACTTGAAGTTAATGGACCTATGACAATTTACACTCACAATGGATATGGCCCATGACTTTTGCGACCAGATGCTTAGTAACAACAGACTCAAAGAGCAAGATTCTCTTACATTTACCATACAACATAGACAAATATTTCTTGCTTTTTATCTGAGAAGTAGTACATCACAGAATCCCTAAAAGAATTTACTGAACATTCCAATTAATGAACAGAAGAGTTCTGTTGCATTTGATTTGAATATTTATCTACTGATTACTAAAAAAGTTCAGTGTGAACTGAAACTCCATATTCAATGCCTAAGATCACTAAAAAATAACAGTTTATTCTATTAGATTATGGATTTGTTCATAGAGACAGCATTTTAAGCCAGTTAATAGAGAAAGTGACTAATTGAAATGTCATTAGTTAAAACACAGCTACGAATGGGCTTTAGTGACAAACTAAAGAAAATACATTGTTTGTCAAAGAGCAGCTTGTAAAGTTTACAACAACCTAATATTTAGGCTATTAAAAATACTGCCAAAAATTATTATAAAGTCAGCATTTTTAAACACAGAACTCAGGCTCCAAAGTGCATCTCCAAAATATAATCTAAATAATGTTTAAAACATATGTTCCAATGTTACTGTGGAAGGAGGATTATTTTGCTACAAAATATTTAAAAATCATTAAAGAACAAGAAAGGACTGAATCATGACCAAAATTGGCCTCCTCAGCAGGCATTGCCTTAAGTGGATTTTGGCACTCTTAGCTCAGCTGTGTCCTTGATAAAAGATACCACAATCAATTACTTGTTGATAAAACCAACAGAAAATGGTGTTGCCTTTCTTTCTTTCACACATTCATCCTCCATCGCTCCTATATCATGAAAAACAGCCCTTACAGGCAAACATATACAAAAGAAACAAACACATAAAACTGTGGTTGGTTGCTCATTAGATAACGCTGCATGTGCTGTGGTTTCTTGGTATCATATTCATTCAGGTATTTATTATTGCTTTGCATCTCTAGGAAAGTTTTCAGTGTACCAAAAAATGCTGCAGTTCCCAAGTACAGCACATACAGAATCATAGACATAGGTGGCAGGTTTGCTTTTACTACAATAACCTGGGTAAAACAGTTGAGGAAGCAAAACTAAACAAGGACGTCAGTGTTGTGAATTTCTGTAAGAAACAGAGGATTGTCCCTAGCTGTATAACCAGCCACAATCCTCTTGATTAACACATGTAACTTCAAACAGATGATCTAATATTCTGCCAACAACATTCTAACTTCTGCCTACAAACTCTCAGTTTACTCAAAGAACATTTTTGTAAATTCTCTCTCTGCAGGCATTAGCACGTTGGGATGAAATCTTAAAATCACATGGGTCAGCTGGCAATCCAAGGAGAGCTGCAGATCTGTTTTGCTGACTGTCAGATATTTTTAACAGAAACACGTCTGTTACAACCACGGTTGCTGAAAATTTGAAAAGAAAAACCTTCAGAAAACTAATTTCAACATGAACCTGGCTATGCAGCATTCCAGCTTCTCACTCACCAAAGAAACCATTATGAGTCTTCTTCCCCACCTCTTTTTTTAAGGCATGTTATCCCCCTCAGTGTGTTATGACTGTCTAATAAATTGTCTTTCTCTGACATCTCCAAGGAAAGTGAGCAGGGCCAACAGACCCTCTCTGAAGAGCCTCTAACAAGCAGCTCCCTATTCCCTCTGCTGACAGAGGAAAGCAAAATTCTTAGCTGCTATCCTTCCTCATCCTGCCATGCCACCCTGAGTGAGTACACATAGTTCAGCTCCAAGAAGAAGAGTCCACCAGCTGAAAATGTCATTATAATTGCTGCTGTATCAGGCAGCAGGTGAAACTGGCAGGGAAGATCCCGGGCAGCACCGGGAGGGCTCAGCAATGGGGTTGCGCGCGCCTTGGGTTCAGTGCGGGGGACCAGAAGGCTCCACCTGGGTGGCTGGGCTTCAGCAAAGGAGGGGTGTGACTGGCAGGGATAAGAGGTCATGTTGGTTGCCAGGGGAGATTTGGTGCGGTGGGAGTGGGGGAAGGGATATCTGGCCTCACCAAGGGGACTGGTCTGGGAATCGGGGTCAGTTCTCGTCCTGCGAACAGGCGAGAGAAGGAAAGCCCACCTCCACCAGGCTGCTCTGACCTTGTCCGCTGTGATCTTCACCCTACACCATCAGCTATAAATTGGCTACGTAATTATATGTACAATCTTCACAGAGATTCATCTTCAAAGTCTTTTGCAGAACACTTTTATTAAATCTCTGTGATGCCACCAGGGATAAGCTCAATTTTTTTTTTTAAAAACACTTTTTTAAAGTTTTCAGGTAGACAATAATGCATCGTGGTTTACCTACAGAAGCAAGTTTTATGCATAAACAGGATTTTTTTATTATTGTTCAGTTGATTTAAATCCATTGACAGAATTTTATATGTATGCCAGGAAGACAGGTAGAAAGTAAAATCCTGAGAGAAAAGATTGTGAAAGCATGGTTGAAAATTGCCAGTTATAAAAATCTAAAGAGAAGGAAAGGTTAAAAGAAGGACAAATGAATAATTTAAAATGTTTAAAAAAATGAAATCCCATGGAAGTGTCCTAAGCTTTTCACTTTGGTTGTTTTCTAGTTTTTTTTTCTTGAATGATGGGGAGTATAAGCTTTCTACAAAAGCTTCCTGGGTTTTTATTAGAGGTTAAAAAGTTAAAACATTTTTGTAGAAAGAAAAAAAGTCAAAAGTCACTATTAATATTTTTCCAGCACTAAAAATACTTTAACTGACCATGCCATTAAAAATGTGATCATTTATGGAAGAATATGAGCAAATGAAAAGGTGAAAATAATGGTACTGGCATAATTTTTTTTTCTTCTTTCTTCTATTTTTTTAAACAGAACAAAGGTGGCTTTTCTATCTCAGTTGCCACAGAGATTAAACATCTGATAGCAGAGAGGTTTGTAAAACAGCTAGAAATGATCATAGCATCAGCTATAAATTTGCTACGTAATTATATGTACAATCTTCACAGAGATTCATCTTCAAAGTCTTTTGCAGAACACTTTTATTAAAGCTACAGAAACATCAAGCATTTATGAACATAGAATACTGAAATGTGAGTTTTCCAGTCTTAAGGGAAATCTAGCATATTTCATCTATCTGAAAAACTTGACATCATCTAAATTATGTCTTTAAAAACATCTAGGCGACAATATGAAATTTTTATTAGTTTCTCTGCTATTTTTTACAGACGTAATATGAAATAATTGTTGTAGAAAGTTAAGAGTTTGTCAATAGTTCCTAATATTACAGACTATTATCATAACTTCTCTTTGATAGGGCTTATTTGAGATGAAATTTTCTACAGTCCAAAGATAATTTTTGCTGTATTTTTTTGTTACTTTTAAAGAAATTGTTAGATGTTTCAAAAAATAAGTCCAGGGAATTTTTAAATATTTTGTTCCTCTTTAGAAAAAAAAACAAATTAAAACCCCAAACGAAACAACTACTGAGAAAAGGAGTAGCCACTTGGTTGTGATGCTATCATATTGTCTTGCTATTGAGCAGACACTTGAGACTTGTTGGAACAGACTTTTGATTGTTCCCATAAAACTCCGCCTGAATTTGTCCAGATTTTTTTTTTTTTTAATGTAATTTCCACCTTAACGCACTTATCAGGTCTACAAGTGGTGTACTGATATTCTCCAAATACTGTGTCTGCTGCAGGTTTTGCAGCGCTGTGTGACAAAATAAAACTGCTTGGCACCCATGGTTATCACCGAAGGAGGCACGAGGCACAAGGAGTTTGCGGAGGACCCAGGAGGACAGAGACTGTGGAAGTGGAAAGAAGAGGCAGGTCAGGGATGCACATAGTGGCTACCATCAGGGGAGCACATGTTCCCTCAAATCTGGAGCAAAACCTAATAATTTTTGTGTCTCACCATTTCTTTCTGTCAATGGATGAGTAAGGAGGTGTCTCCTCTTCTGGGCTGGTCCGTACTAGAGACAGCAGTCTATTATTAGGGCTGCCCACTTGTCATCTGGCTCCAGCAGCAGAGGTCTGGTTAGTATGGCTAAGGAATCCAGAATTCATGAAATAATTTTGGTGTGTCATCATAATTTCATGTAATAGGTTTGTTGGTTTTTTCCAAATTAGGAAAATTAGCTTTTTCTCCACAGGAGATTCTATGCCAATTTCAATCAAGGCCCCTAGAGTTCTCAAAAATTAAAAATAAACAGACACTCTTCCATTTCAGCCACTGGAAGAGGGTAGAAATGAACAAATTCTATAGCTTCTCTTTTCTGGAGCTGGAGTAAGAGTACGCTGAATCACATAAATCTGCTGGGAAGCTGGGGTGTTCATCCAGCCTTGCCGTCATCCCAAAGGTAACTTCCTCTTACACTTCTTCCTTTGGACTTAAAATTACTTACTGAATGTTTATTAGACTGTATTTTCAAAGACTCCTCTCTTTTACTTTCTTTTTTCCTGTGCATAACCAGTGGGTGCTCCACAGGCAAAATATCTCACATTCCAGAGTCAGAATTAATTTATTTTCAGATGCTGCAGACATGATGCTATGCAAACATCATTAGCTTGATACCCTGTGAGTGGCAATTGTACCAACACAACAGCTCTGTAAATTAATGTAACTGAGTTTAACATTAATAAACCCTTCACAAATCAAAACGTGGAAAACTGAATTAGGAGAACAAGTGCTTCACCAAGTTAGAATTTCAGCATTTAGTTCTTAATGCTTAAAAACTGAGATCCTGTATATATTGATATGTCTGTCAGTCTGAACCAAAGAGAATATAAAGGTACAGTGATCACCCATTGCACATTCTTGATGGAGTGTCTGAATCCTGAAACTACTAGTTTTGTGTTACATTTTTGCTTTTCTCTCCATTCCTCAACCTAATATTAAAAAAAAAAAATCTAAACTTTATTACACACTGAGGTTGTCTTTTCTACATTAATTACCAAGCACAGTATGAAAATGCTACTTTGTAGCTTTCTACAAATGAATACCAAAACAGCAGTTCCAACCTGAAAAGTGACTACAGCTTCAGCTCTTGTAACATGGCACATCTAGAAGCCTTAGCTCTAAGATTCAAATTCCTGCATAGTTTAGCAGATTTTTGAGCTGAGAATATTTTTTCAATGTAATGTAGCATTTTACAAAGGGACTCAATGAACTTAAGGGTCTTTTCCCACCTGAATGATTCTACAGCTGGAGAGCAGCTCTGCAGAAAGGGATCTGGGGGTGCTGGTGGGCAGCAGCTCAGTGTGAGTCAGCAGTGTGTGCCCGGGCAGCCAGGAGGGCAAACCCCATCCCGGCTGCATCAGACACTGCAGCAGCAGCTGTGATTGGGATCATCCAGCGCTTTAAAAAGAGGCATTTGAACAATGCCCTTAATAACGGGCTTTAAGTTTTGTCAACCCATGGAGTGATCAGGAAGCTGGACTAAATGATCCTGGTAGGACCCTGCCAACTGGACCTACTGTATTGTATTGCACACTATGGTATTTTATTGTATTGTATTTTATTCTATTCTATTATTTTCTATTCTGTGTGTTTACTCCTCTACTAATTATTTTGCAACACGGAACTACTTTATTGTCATTAGGCAGGTGGAAAAATGGAGGTTTGTCAACATAATTTTGCAAAACTGAGTCAGATGAAAGTACAAGAATTTCTATTTGCAGGTCAGCCTGCTGAACCTAGAAGACATTTCCCAACTTGAAGGAAAGTGTGGTGAGGCGGGAGTAAAAATACTTCCTGGCATGCAAATTGAACATTGTATGTGTACAATGTGAAGTGTATGTGTATGTATGTGAAAGTATGTGTATGTATGTGAATAAATATTTATAAAAACAAAGATTCTGTGATATACCATTGTTTGTGTCCCTTTACCTCTACTATGTCATTATCAGAGCGAACAATGAGAAATGGGATGCTTAAGATTAAGCTTTTCAAGGAGTAAGAGAAACTGCTGATGACACATGCTTCTTGCAGCCTTACTTTTAGAGTAGTATTACCTCAAATACTTCAGATTTTAAACTCAACAGAGTAGTTCCAGTTTTAAATAGCAGATTTCCTTCCTGAATTTTTTTTCTTCTTTCCAAACACCAATCTCTTCCATCCCTGTTAAAGCTATTTAGTTTTGAATAGAATTGTTCAAATATTATCAGTTCGTACCATCTGTTTGACGTTTTCTCAAGTACACTAGATTAGTTGCATCTAGTTTGTTTGGCTCTTTCGTGCTGAAATAGAGAACCTAATAATACAAAAGTAGGGAAAATCTAACCATAAAGCCATAAAAATTGAAAGGATGATTTATGGTGTGGTGTTCCAGCATTATCTCATTTTGCTAAATTACCTACTTTTCATTAGAATAGTGTTCCTTTATCTTTGTGCCTAACCACAACATTCATCCTTTCCTTGTATGCACTTAGAGGCTATTCAGCACCCTAAGGAACTCTAATTAAACTCAATGTGGCATCAAATGCCTACAGGAAGTCTCAGGGACATATAACTGTCCTTTTGTAAGACATACAATAAATACTTTGAAAGCCATTTAAGCTACTGAACAAACGAGAGTAGGGGAGGGAGAAAGGGAAGAAGTAAAATCTAAACACATTAAAGATTTCTGGTTATATCAGGGACGTCCAACAGCTGCAGTAGCTACTTGCCAAAAGCCCAAGGGCCATTACTACTTTGAATATCAATTTACATGTATCCTTAAAGGGAATAACAAGTGTCTTACTTTGCTTGCAACTTCTTTGGTAGTTTAATACAAATTGTTTCTCTGAGCAGCTAAAACCTAAGCACCTGCTGCTGATCTGGAATTTGCTGGAAGAGGGCGTGTTGGGGTCACATATTTACAAAGAACTGTAACTGACTCTTTGCCGTGCATTGCACAGCTTGAGTGGCACCTTACAGCTCGCCTGATATGACAGCCTAGGCTTTTTTGGTTCTAAGAAACCTAACCACCGCTCTGCAGAGTAGGAAGCAGGCTCTCCCAATATACAGGCTGTGAGCGAATTCTTGCCCACAGAAAACATCAACTCCCTAAAATATTCATATACAAGCTAAAGGTCTAAATTTTGAAAAAAGAACTCTTAGTAAAGTAAGTGCTTATGTTGTTTGGTGTACTGCATGCTTGCAGCCCTACATATAAAGAATTACATTCAGTACAATGCTTGATCCAACCCATTTAAAAGTATCTTAGCTGCACTGCAAATCACTAGTGGAAAGATGCTTCCTACGTTTAACCTTAAGTTAGCTTAGCTGTAAGAAATGTAACTAATTACTACTTCTTCCTAAGGTATTTAGAAACCTTGTCCAACTATAGGTTGAGTCCTATAGGGTTGCTTTTTTGTCTTTGCAACCAGTCTCTCTCAGTAAAGCAGGGCATCTGCATTACACTTTAACTTACAAAAGAGCATTTGATTTATACAGTAGAAAAAAGAAGGTAAAGCTTTCCTGAAGATTTCTTTTCAGTCACCTATGTTGTGCTTGGCTTCCTTTGTTGTTTGGGGGGGTTCTGAATAATATGGGTTAGTGAGCATAACAGTTCGAAATAGACTATTATTTTTTTTTTACCCCGTCAGTTATTTTCTTCAGCTCTTCCCTTCCTCTAACAGAAAGGAAAAAAACCTACCACTTGTAATAGTTTCCCCAGATAACATGTTGCAGGAATACAGACACTTGTGTCTACTCCAAGATGCCATGTATATTAGTTTAAATATTCATGCGGCTTTTAAAATTCATCAACTTTGTAAGTACATTGAATTTATATTTCTATCACTAAATAAAATAAAATGCATTAGATGTTCATCATTTATTTACTTGTGATTAGCAAGCATTTAAGTGGAAGACTAAAGCTCAAGTAGCAATGTCGTGTGGGAAGAAGTTGTGATCTGGTGTGATGCAAAGTAACCCAAAACAATATCTCCAGTGCTCTTTAACGCTGTCTTAAATTACACATATTCTGGGGTTTAAAATGAGGGGAAAAAAGTAGTTTTTGAAATGCCTGAGTAACATTAAGATAAAAAATTCAGGTTTTATTACAAGACAGACTGTCAGCTTCCTCTGAGCACACCTTACATCTCTGGGTAGAATAGAGCATAAATTTTAGTTATATGTTAATTTGTGATGTCGTAAGCTTCTGAGCCTTTCTAGGCTGTATCCTACACAACTAGAGGAAAAACTGAAAAATTGCAGGCTGAAGTAGATAAGAGAGGAAAAAATTTAGTGCAACCTTGGTTTTACTTCTGTCCAAATTTCCTGTCTTGGCCTGAAAAACTGTCAGATATTTAAAGTTATGAAGTCAAAAGCAGATCTGAGATAGTGGATCAAAATCCCCTGAAAGGAGCCCCAAACCCACAGGAGGGTGAAATACAGCCTCCCCCTCAGCCTTGAAAGAAAAAAAGGAAACTGACACACAGGGGCTAGGAGGGAATTGCAGCATGTTCCAGCCAGATCCCCAAATTGGATTGTCAGGGAGTCAGGAAATCTGCCAAGACAAACACATGCTGTTTAATGTAGACCAGCCCAAGATAATCTGTGCCTCAGTTCCTCACTCATAAAACAGGATAACATTCCATGCTTTATGAGAAGAAGAATGTAGCCGAAACATTTTGAAATAATCTGATCCTGTAGTGGGGAAAGGCAAAAAAATCCCAAGATCCACCATCTCCATTTGATGTACAAAACATGGAGAGACAAAGGTTAAACAACTTGCTGCAATCACACACAGAGGCAGGAGTACAGTCAGAAATTGAATCCAGACCTCTGAAATTGCAGTCCAGTGTTTTAATCACAAAATTCTTCTTTCTTCTTGATTAAAACAGGAAATGAAAACACAAGTATGAGCTTATTCTGTAACTTCAGCAAGCATCTTAGAAAAACATACATAGTTCAAATATGGTTGTCCTAGCCACATGAATATTTTGATGAAACAAAAGGCTTGCATGTCATCCTGGAGAAAGCACATCATCAAACACCTGGTACTCATGGGCCTGAATAAACACTGTAACTTCTGACTTGAAACAACCTCATATTGTTGTAGAAACATTATCTGTTTATGTGAATTTCAAGATAATCGTTATCAGTGGCTAAGATACATTGAGACCAAAGAAATTTGCCATACCATCTAAGGAAAGGAGGAAGATACAAGCGGTGCTATTTGATGGTAAGGAAAGCATTCTTTCTTTTTGGTGTGATGTTAGATTCCTTTGGTTTGCCAGAGAGATTGAGTTTACAAAACTATTTTCCCCTCAGCTACCATCTTTTACGTGGAAGACCCCAGTCAGGGGTAGGGAGGTGGCCTGAGGGTGAAGTGTTCTGATGATCCACTCCTTTCTACCTTCTTTCCCAACACCTTATATTCTCTTTTCCATCTTGTAATTACACCAAGATTCATTACATGATGAAAATACATCTGTTTCCATTGTAAATATATATTAGTGCCCCTCACATCAGGCAGAAATTTCCCTTTAGGGTCACAGAAAAAGTGTGCTTTGGGATATGTAGACCATGGAGAATAAATTGGTCAGGAACCCAGCCTCAGGGTTACTTACTGGAGTTTTAAGACAGCCTCATTACTGACTTTTAAACATTCTGTTTTCCACTGTTTGAAAGAACTGGTTTTTTCTCAACTACAATTCCTTAATCATTTTTCTTCAATGAACTGAATCTTCAAATATTTACTGTTGCCCCAAACTACTCGAAAATCAGGCATGAGAACATGCAAATTTACTCTGAATAATTAATACCCCAAAAATTCCTTCACAAAGTAATGATCACTTTTACTTGGTGGCAGTGTTTCTTCTCATCTATTTCTTCTAAATGTCCATCATACAGGCATCAAAGGCTCCAAACCCGTAACTGATCTTGATATTGAACTCTGATCTAGTCAGAGTTCAATAAAACAGGGACTTCTGAAAGTTTCTTGGAAAACCCAGTTCCTCCGCACAGGACTCTGGAAGGAAATGTTCATCTCCTGGCATCAGGAGCAGACTGCAGAAAGGTCGTGTACAGAAAGGCGTAGTAGCGACAACAGACATGTTTCCCATACACCTGTAAAGAACTGAGCTTAAGGGCACTCTTTTCTGCCTGAATTCTGTGTGCCTTCCTCACTTCTACAAAGGCCTCACCAGATTTTCCAGAAGCCCTTAAGAGCCAACAAACTGAATATTCAAATATTGGATATCTTCTGTCCCAAGCTTGCTTCGAGGTGGCACTACTACAGTTAAACTGCTTCAAAACAGAAATTTTCCCAATGGGTAAAATTTAATCTAACCATTCAATTCAGAAGAAAAATATACTCAACTAGACAACCTGCATTCTTTTAGAATGACATTATCTTCTAAGAGCAACACTTCTAGAAAGAAAGACAACTGTTTCTGTCCTTCTGCTCTTAGATTCTAATATATTAATGACAATTGTTTTGTTTTAAATCATGGTAAAAAAAGCATTCTCTGGTATTTGCCAAACATTTATGTTATATTCACACACTTGTATCTTTCTGAACAGAGACGATGTCTCTCTTTTGAGAGGCAAAACTAATAATACTATGATACAAAGGTAAAAGCATAATGCAGTGAAAGACAGGATTGCTGGGTTGTACTCTAGTAAAACAATCCTTAATAGAGCAGTCCTCTGGACAGCAAAGGCTAATCAGAGACTACTTTTTGACTGTGTTTTGATTTTATTTCCTTTGTATATTAATCTGCGTTATCTATGACTGTTTTTGATAATTTTAACAGTTTTGATAAATAGGATAGATGGTAATTCTCCATTTCTACAGAAAAATCTCTTGAAATTTTTACACATACGGATCTTAACAGAAAAGAAAGACATCTCCAAATAATTTCCAGCAACTTAAGACTGTGTATTTGGTTGAATGCTTTTTCATTTGGATTTTTATGAAAACATCTCAACTTCATTACCTGAAGGTCAGGACATTTTTTCGCACTGGCAAGTCTGACTGCATAGCACACATTTTCTCTCTGGCAATCTTTAATTGCAGACTAATTCTAGAAATCCACAGCATGGATTGCATAAAAATACCTCTCTAGATGGTATCTACTTAGGTAATGTTTCTTATCCTTTAATATTCATTAGGTATCATTTTAAACCAAGTCATCAATGGCTTTATGTTTCAGGTTTCCTCTGAAGCATGTCTTTTTTGAAGCATGAACACCAGAAGCAATAGGTCTCACATGTCTCAGTGCAAGGCTACACTGTGCAGACAGAAAATGAAGAGCCCTTTGCTCCATGAGAGCTCCTTCCAAGCAGTTAGGTATTCTTTTGCCTTTTTTCACTCTTCCTCTTTTCTGGCTTACAAAATGACCTGAATGATTTTGTACAAAACACTCAGTTTTAAAAAAACCATAATGAGTTTCTGAAAATAAAATAATTATACCACCAAAACATGGCATTTTATTTGAAGGACTGATTTTTCAAAAATTGAAACAGAAATAAGCATGCAATGAAGCAAAGATCTCTAATCCCTGAAAGCTCTTGGGCCTCATATGACAAGACCCTCATGACTTCTCACTACACCTTTGACCTGACCTTGTTTTTCTGAAGTTTCAGGTTACTCTTCAATCTAGTGGATATTAAAAAAAATATCTACCAACAGTGTACTCTTGACTTCACCTTTTAATGGGAGGTCCAGAACAATGATTGCACACTACTGCTTCCAATACCAAAGGGAAAAGACCCATTGTGAAGTGTCCAAAGCCGAATGACAGGATTTTTTTTTTTTTTTTAGTTATTTTTTTTTTTTTTTTAACTAAGGGTCTCAAACCAACAAAGTTTGCACAGCAGAGCATTAAAATCCTAGAAAAAAACAAGACGAAATGCGTCTTGGGAACCCTACTTACTTCCACTTGAGTGAGAGTATGTAATCGAAAACTACACATCACATACCCAGTAATTTTATTTTTCACTATATCAGTTGAAATGTTTCATTTATGTTGATATTTGTGAAATATTAACAAGGTCATTTTCAGTACAGAAGAAGCACTTGGAAAATATTAGGGAAGTCAAAAGAAATATAATTAATTACTTGTTCCATAACAAAAGTGCATCAATGTAACACTTGGTTCCCAGGTTTATTGGTCTGACATAGGTCGGAAAAGAAAGGTCAAGGAGAATGCACCCCATGATAAGCAAGAAGGACAAACTGGTGGTGACTGACAGGGAGAATGATAAGGTATTTGACTTCTTTGCCTCAGTCTTCACTGGCAGTCACCCTTCCCGGTTGTCTCAAGTCCTTGATCTTCTGTGTGGGTGTGAGGGAGTGAACTCCCTCCCACTATAAGTGAAAAGAAGGTTTGGGATCACTTGATGAAGCTGAATAGCCACAAATATATGGGACCTGATGAGATACATTCCAGAGTCCCAAGGGGACTGGCTGATATTCTTGCCAAGACAATCTCCATCATATTTGAAAACTCAAGGCAGTCAGGCAAACTCCCTGTTACCCGGAAAAAGGAAAAATCACTCCCATTTTTAAAAAGAGGAGAAAGGAAGATCTGAGGAACTGCAGACTGGTGAGCCTCCCCTCTGTGTCTGGGAAGATCATGAAGCAGATCCTCCGAGAAATTACACCACGGCATATAAAAGACAACAAAGTGACCCAAGGCAGTCAGCATGGAGTTACTGAGGGGAAACTGTGCCTGACCCATTGGGTGTCCTTTTGTGATAGAGTGACAGCAATGGCCAATAAGAAAAGAAAACAGACATAATCTATCTAGACTTCTGTAGGCTGTGATACCACATCACATGACACCCTTATCTGAAAACTGGAGAGTGTCTTGGGGTGACTTTATGATGTGCATCCCATATCGCCCAGATATGAATCCTATGCCTTTCTCTGCCTTTAAACTGAGCCCAAAAGGGGAGAGACAGAAAAAGAGCCAGATGAACTTTTTCAGAGCAGTTCTGTACTTCAGGGTCACTACTCTTCTTTGTATTCTCCTGCTTCTGGGAGATAGCTGCTGCTGCTGCTGCTGCTGCTGCTGCAGAGAGGGGAGGAAGCATCCTTCCTTGCTTTTCAGCTCTGTTTCTTTGGACAGAGATGGAGAGTCTTCCTTTTTTTCTGGGACTTTGGTTTCTTCTCCTTCTCTTCTGGACTTGTTCAGAACACCAAAACATTAGAACCTCACCAGGAAACCTTCCACTGGCCTAGAGGGGAGACACCCATGCCAATCCAGCTCCGAAGAGGGGAGAGAAAAAAAACTTTAAATCTTCCCAGGTTTTCTCTCCAGAGTGAAAGGTTTTATTATTTAGTATTATNACTTGCTTTTGAAGAGACGTTCCTTTCAGAGCATTTCCCTGAATTTGTCTCAAACCAGGACAGAGAGACATGGATTTGATGGACTGATCAGCAGATAGAGAACTGGCTGGATGGATGCAGCCAGAGAGTTGTGGTCTAAGGCTCTGTGTCCAGGTGGAGGCCAGTGACGAGTTGTGCCCCTCAATCAGTGATTTCTCTTGGGACAAGAGCTCTTCAATATCCTTATCAATGATACAAACAATGGAATTAAGAGCACCCTCAGCAAGTTTGAAGGTGACATGAAGCTGAGCAGTGCAACTGGCACAACAGAGGGACCTGGACAAACTTGAGAAATTGGTCCACAAGAACCTCATGAAGTTCTACAAATCCAAGTGCCAAGTGCTGCAGCAGGGTTGGAGAAATCCCAGACATGAACACAGACTGGGAATTCAAGTCATTGAGAACAGCCCTTTGAAGAAGGACTTGGAAGGTCTTGTGGGTGAAAAGCTGGACATGACCCAGCAGTGTGAGATCTCAGCCCAGAACAATTGTATCCCGGGCTGCATGCAAAGCAGAGTGCTCAGCAGGGCTAGGGAGGGGCTTCTACCACTCTATATGGCCCTCCTGAGACTCTGCCTGGAGTCTTGGGTCCAGCTCTGGGTTGCTCAGCACAAGAAAGATGTAGACCTCTTAGAGTGGGTCCAGAGGAGGCTATGAAGATGATCAGAGGGCTGGGGCACCTCTCCTGTGAAGACAGGCTGAGAGAGCTGGGGTTGTTAAGCCTGGAGAAAGAAGATTTTGGGGAGATCCCACTGTAGCCTTAAAGGGTTGTCATAAAAAGGAAGGAGGGGTACCTTTTACACTGGTAGATGGTACAAGACTAGGGGCAATGGCTGTAAAAAGGGCAGCTTTTGATTAGATGTTAAAAAGAAATTCTTTTCTCAGGGGGGGTTGAGGAGCTGGAACAGGTTGCCCTGAGAAGCTCTGGAACTGTTCAAGGTCAGGGTGGGTGGGACTTTGAACAACCTGAAATAGTGGAAGATGTCCCTGCCCATGGCAGGGGGGTCAGAACTGGGTGATTTTTACAGTCCTTTCCTATCCAGTCCTTTCTTATTCTATGATTCTCTTTTCATCCTTATGACTGAACCAGCAATAGAGCCCAGGCATCTAACAGAAATCACCAAATCACCACTCAAGTTAAAAGGACACTAACAGAGGTTTTGCCCAGCTACTTAATGACAGGATTCTACTCTGGTTTTATCTGACTTTTCAAGTTATAATAATATAACATGGGAAAATTAGCAACCACAGCAACCTAAGCATGTTACCCACTCATTTTTAACCATTCTTCCAGCCCATACTTGCCCCATAAACAATAACTGTTTCAACGAGACTTTGTGGTAATTTGCTTGTTCAAAATATGAAATAAGCAGGCAGAATTTGCTCAAGAACAGTCAATCAAATCAAAACACACTGTAACACAATGCTACCTCTGAAAAAGTTGCATCCATTCTGTGAATTTTTGATCAAATTAGATGCTTTTAGCAAGAACACTGTAGTTGCAGGCCATGTTTATTAAGCTTATGAACTAAATCCTGACAGAACAAAAGTAGTCAGAGTACATCAAGTAATTTTCCAAACAGTACTTACTGAAGATTGTGATTTGGGCTGTTTGTTGGACCTGCAAACATAAAACAAACAAGTATTGCTGACAAGTTTAGCTCAAGGAAAACATCATAAAAAAATTTAGTAGCAATCTATAGGAAATTGTCTCTTTAAGCAAGATTCAAACAAAACCCTCCGCATTCCTGAACATAATTATATATTGTTATTTTCAAAGCCACTAATAAAAATCACATGAATCTACTGTCTGTGCTAGCAGCAACTTAAATGGACAGAGTTTTGTTTATAAAACATCTTCCACCACAAAAACACAGGCAGTAAAACAAGACATTATCTAGATGCATCACTTGCCTTTTAATAAGACCCACCTGAGTGTTACTATAAGAATTTATGATGTGGCAAGGGGATGATCAACTTTTGTCACAGCAGGAACCAAGTTAAATACCCAGCACTTCACTTCAATACCCAATCACTACAAACTAAACTGTGGAATTAATCATTTACATTAAGAAATTAGACTAAAATTTTAGAAAAATGAATCTGGAATTTTTTCTGCCATTGCTCCAGAGGCAAACTAAATAAATGCTGGCTTCCAGATGGGATGATCAAGTCTCAAAAATGCAATATGAGCACATCTTGAAAGGTGTGGTGTACCTTCACGTGTCAAAGGACAGAATTTGAGGCCAGGTTTCACGTAGCAGTACGTAATTGATATTCACTAGGATGGGCCCAGAATTATGAACATCACACAGAAAACCGCTTCTCATTCCTCTCTTCAGTTTTTGTTTTTTTCACAGAGTTCAGCAGCAGAGTGAAAACTCCAGGCAATGAAATGTTACCTTTTTGTACTTTATATTGGCACTTCTTTAATTCTTTTTCTTCACTGTGCATTTACAGACCTCTACATCTGTATTTACTTTCTTTTATTACCAGTAAAGGGGTATCAAGTTCAACTGAGAAGTCCTGTGCTGGGAGAGAGGCCCCAGGCACTCACTTTATTTTCTTTTGTGCTGAGAATTTTTCTTAAAACATTAAATTCATTTCTCATTATACTACGGTCAAAACTAATACCTAGTCTATAAAGCAGTCTGAGTAGTTATAAAAGCCAGGAACTCACCAAGCCTGACAAACAGAACTCCTGTCGCAGTAATTGTCTTCATCCCATTTGAAGCCACGCACTGGTAGTATCCTGTGTCTGTGGTATCCAGATCCTGGATTCTCAGACGTGAACCATAATCTGTTTTTCTGATGATGATCCGTCTTGGCTCCTGAACCACTGGAGCATCATTTTTTAGCCATTTGACATTCGGAGATGGATTTCCTGCTACCTTGCAGTGGAGGATTGCTGTTTGCCCCTGGACTACAGTGATATTGTTTACTGGTTCCAAGAAGGTCAGGAAGTAACCTAAGAGGATAGAAGGTCATAAAAGACCAAATTTTACTTGGGTTGTGGTAAAAGCCTGTTCAAAGGCACTTAGTTCTAAGACAGAACCTTGGAAGCAATTTCAGTTTTCTTTCAAGCACCCAAAAAATACTCAGAAAAATGCAATACAGTGTCCTAAGAACATCATAGTATCACACTCCAATTTATGTTTCATTGCTGACTTCATGTTTGTGTGCAGGTAGGTATGCAGATTAGAAGGCCAATCATTAATTGATACCATTACACTCCTAACTGCCTATTTAGACACGTATTTTGAAGCAGTAGAGACTTTATCTACCTCTGACATGCTAAAACACAAACATCTCAACATACCTCGAATGTTGTTCTGTTCTAACAGAAAAATTCAACTTTGCTCAACAAAAGAGTAATCCCAGTTGCAACCATTTTGGAAAACCACTGTAATTTTACCACATAATCTTTTTACACGATTACAGATTTGTTCCAAAAAGAACTACAACCGGAAAAGTTACTTTTAGATATTCATTTGACTTGTCAGTTAATCAACAAAATCTTAAAATTAGGACAGGCTTATCTTATAATAAATTTTAAAGATGATATGTATGACATTAAATTTAAAGAAATAATGTCCCAATTGCAGAAGTAACCTGTGATACCTGTGATACAGAGGGGACCTTTAAGCTGATTATAGACTGGCATTTTGTACTTGAAGTCAAAACACATGGCCAAGTAAAGGTCTGTACAAATATTGCGTAATAACATTTTGTAGTTATTTCATAAGTGAAAACTACAAGCCCTAGTTAGAGGTTTGTTGAAAGCAGAGGGCTTGTCAAGAAGGCTGTATTGGTGATCGCTAGGGATGACAAAAAAAGAAAGAACTGATGGGAGAACATTGTCAAAACCTGACAATCAAATCTTTTGTATGTTATTATTTATAAATTTAATTCGGTGTTAGGAGTCCCGCAACTGACACACATCACAAACTGAAAGCTTGACAACATGTAATTTCACTGAAACAATAATGTTGTTACACTGCCTTACAAAACAAGTAAGAAACTATCTGGTGTCATGCTCATATTTTGTTTGTTTCAGTGAATTTAGACCATCTAGAGGTAAATTATCAGGAATTCAAATTACACTATATTTTTATATAATTAATCAATTATATAAAATTATATTATGGCAGCTGGATCCCAATGTCAAATAACTTTGATGGATGACATTTCCTATCTGTCAGATTATTTTGCAATTGTTTAATTAAGATATAGCATAAAGAAATTGTCTACATTGATAGTCTAATTGCTGAAATACCTTAAGAAAATTGATGTTCTGCTTTGATTTATATTTGACAGGACCATGAAAATCAGTTCCTCTGTAATGGTTAAATATAGCACTGGAGAAGGGAGCAGTAAAACACAGAAACATAATAAATGTGCAAGGCCAGATTTTGCCAGAAAACTGAATGTTCCTGTGTATTACATTGTTCTCTACCTTTGGCCTTTCAAAAAAAATCTTGTTTTAATGAATAATATGAAAATACAATGTAGGCAAGGGTGGATTTATTTTGCCACTAAGTACTAAATAACTAATAAAACTAAATAAATAAAAACTTAATAAATCCAAGTATAAAAAATCTCCACATAATATTGAAAACTTACAGGAAAATTATTTTATTTTTTTTTTCATAAAATAATAAATTATTGCTTATGTAATTTTATATTAGTTTTCACTATTTTTAACTGAAAATATTTAGCAGACTTCAAAACACTTTGATGACAGAACACAATATTTACTTTTGAAAACCTTATATAAGAGAGAGAAAAAGTATATTAATGCTTTCAGCAATGTCATGCCGCAACAGTGTCATTTGTTATGGTTTCCAGTTACATTTCATAGCTGAAAAAATAGAAATACTATGATGACATTCTGGCAGGGAACATAAAGCCAGTAAATCACCTTCTTGCTATAGGAAATTGAAGCCATTGATTAAAACTTCTATTTAAGCCAACATTTTACATGCATAAGTATCTCTAGCAACACAAAAGAAAGCATGATCAGTCCTACCACAAGTTAGAAAAGGATTTTCTATGGCTATTTCACTCTTAGTTTTTTATTTAGAGCCCTATTTCACCACTTTTTCACAACCTGTATGTGGTTTATTATCATCAGCACTGTTGAAATACTGGGCTGCCTCCATAGGGGCATTACCTAGCAGAGACAGAGATACCATAATCCCAATCTACTCAGTGCCTATTGGGCCACACCTGGAGTATTATGTCTAGTTAAAGTCCTCAAAATTCAAAAATAACACAGAAGGCAAGAGAGGGTCCAAAAGAGGGCTACCAATGTCCCCTGTCTTTCCTGTGAGGAAAGACTTGAAGTACTTAAGTCTCTTTCCCGTGGAGAAGAGAATGGGCAGGAGAAGTATCATCACAGCTTTACAGTACTTAAAAGGCACCCACAAAGAGAATGGAGACACTCATCACAAGGAGCTACATGGAGAAGAGAAAGGGCAATAAGTAAAAGTAGGCAGGAAATGTTTCATTTCAATAGAATACAGACATTTTTCTGCAGTAGGAACAATCATTCACTGGAAAAATGAACTGCCTAGAGATGTGGTGGTGTTCTTATCACTGGTGGTTTTCAAGATGTGATTGGAGAGAGTACTCAATCATTTTGTATAGGCTTTCTTTCCCCAGAAACATTGGATAAGATGATCTTCTGAGGTGCCTCCCAGGCTGGAATATTCTGTAGTTCTATGGGTCTACAATTCAGCAATTGTGGGGACAGGCTGAATGTGCTCATATAAGGGAGGCAAAATAGACTGTTTGAGACCTTTTTTGAGAAGGAACTAGGCCACTTCCAGCATGGAGTCAGCACAGAGGTACATTCATCTGGCTCAGAGATGCTTCTGATACCCAAGAAATGAAAGAAGTAAAGAAGATCTGTCTAAAAGGTGGGGCCAATTCAAGTGCTGTAAGATGACAGACAGGGATTGGGGTTTGTCTGGCTCTTTACTGCGCTTCTTGCTCTTCACATGCAAGTACCTGAAAGGTCTGTATTGTTCTTGTGCCATGGCTGAGGTTTTGTGCCATTGGTCAGCTTGTAGCTTCCTCATACCCTTACCACTCTTTCGCTTCATCTGATTTAAAACCAGCTGGGTAATGCCCAGCTCCCTCTTTTTGGGATAGTCATGGATATTGCATTCAAACACATTCCAATGAAAACAGATAGTAAATTTACTTATTAGGACTTATTAATTTAGGATTAAAGCCACGTTAGAACTTCCTGTTTTACTAAATAAAACAGAGCTACTGCAGGAAGTAATTAGATCCATATCTTTTAAGCCATCCAAAATATTTCATATGAATCTATGAATCTAATCCTAATAATAACTAGAACAAAACTATTACCATGCAAAACTGTGCCAAAGATTTATGGATTAAACCAGATCCAGTGCAATTAGATAGACTTCCCCTGAAGTCAGAGTAACTGCGTCTATTTCCTGCAGGTCAGAATTCAGCTTCAGTTCATGATTACAATTTTACAGGTATTTTCTGCAGTGTTTTATATTACCTTCTTATTACAAACCAAGTAATAAATATTTTAATCTAATGAACTTTGAAGCGTTTGTGTTTTCCAAAGTTCTCCAGAGCAGCCTTAGAGCAGTAGGGCAGCTCACAGCCCATCCCCTGCCTCTATGCACTCAGAACACCACACTCTGTATTTGCTGGTTTCATTTCCTCTTTGAGGAGAGATGTTTATACACTCACTGATTCTGAAGTATTTGCATGACAGAGCAGGCAGCCATTTGTTGAGTTGCTCTGTTATTTGGTGTCCACTTTAGATAACCCATAATTGCAAATCTTTCAAACGAAGTGGAAAATGTAACCAACCATGTTATAAAGAATGTTTTCTTTATTTAATTTCTGTGGTGATAATCAGCAGTTACTTTTTTTGTGATGTACGTCACACCACAAACACAGTGTAGATGCCAGTTTGAGGCGATGGTTTGGGCAAAAAACAAATTTTCCCAGGATAAAATAGGACCTCAACAATGTGCAAAGCAATTTTTTTTCCAATGTAGTTCTCCTTCTGTCTTAGTAAAACTTAATTTGGACAGGTATGAAGATAAATGAAATGTGATGATGCTACAACTTATATTTAACTTGTGTCCTATATTTTGTGTTAAGCATCTGTCAAGTAGAATTCTTTAAAACTGGAGCAGAATTGTTAATCTGCTTTAATACTAACATAATTTTGAAACAGAGAATAAATACTCTCCATATATTTTGTGCTTGTTACATATTGCCAAACTTGTAGATGTCCTATTGTAAATGTCATGTTATAAAAAACTGTATTTTATTTGGGACATGGATAACAAAAAGAATTTTTTAAAAATACAAGTATAATGTCCAGAAATTTCCTGTGTTGAGAAAATAGTATCGTTATATATTGGGTTTTATACCCTGTCTCGTTTCCAAGGGTCATTGAAATGAAGGAAAATGCTTCCCTTGCCTCCAGTGGTCTTTGGCATGGTTTAAGTATTTAAAAAGGAAAATCTATCTGGTAGATATTTCTGCATTTGCTGCAGGCAACAATGCTGCAAATTAAATTTCTCTTTTATTACAGCTTCTAACATAGTCTACAACCACTACTAGTATTTATTTTGCTTGAGCAGATTAAGAACTGTTCTGTCAAGTGAGAGGACAATGCAACTTAATCTATATATTATGTTATGCTATCATATTCTGTGTACTCTATGAATAACATAGCTTAGGGAAATGACTGACATGAATTCCAGCAAAACTCTTTCATATTTTGAAAAACCTTTGTTAGGTTGCCAGAACTTCATATTTTCAAATGGAATAAATTTGATATAAATATATCAAACAGAATCCCACAGCAAATCAACATTAAGATGACAGGTCTATTATTCATGTTTTGGCAAGAATATAAAAATAAGCTTTTCCAGTGTGTGTCAAATCATTGTCAAGATATGCACAAGAATAGATACTAAACTAAAAACCTAAAGGGTGCAACTATCGCTAAGACTTCACATGCATATAATATTTCTTAGTTTTATTTACATTACTCTGGCACTTATATGTCCAAGTTATTGGCTCAAACCATATGTGTTGTTCTTGGCATAAACACAACCTAAAATGATTGCTCTGCTTTTGTTATTTTAAGATCTTAGCTGTGATTTTGAAGTTCATTCTAAAAAACTATTTTAGACCTCCTTAGTTACTTTAGATCATGTAAATTCTGGCTTAATTGTTTGCAACTCAAGTTTTAGTTTCTGTTCATTTTTTATTGCTTTTGCTCCTTTTTTCCTGTCTGATTTCAAAAATAATTACACATTCATAATTTTAAAACAAGCTTCAATATGGCAACCATGACTAGTATTTAGTAAAAATTTGTAACTCTTTTTATCTCAGAACTTCCACATCACTTAAGAATATTGAAGTCTCATGAGATGGGATGATACTATCACCCTTATTTTCCAAATGCAGAAAGTAGAGCAAGGGGAGCCTCAGTGATCTGCCAATTCACACCTGGGCTAAGTGTCAGGATCTATGATACCGCACTGAGATTCATATCTTTCTGTATTCCCGAGAAAATGACACTCTGAGATAATCATCCATTTCTGCTCCTATCCAAGCTGACTCACCTTTCTTTCTGCCCTGCACAAGGAATACAAACACTGAATATCCAGTTTTTGAGAAAAAGAAAGGAAAATTTGAATCATAAATTAGTAGACACCTGGAGATACAACAGTCTTTTCAAAGTAGTAGTAATTACATATATGTTTTATAACTTTTTAGAAAACTTCTTTCTCTGTAAGACATATGTATTTATGTAAATAACTTTATCCAAAAGTCAAAAAAGCCCATAAAGCCATCAGTTTAGTACTACAGAACACATCACAGTTTACGAGAGTCTCAGCTTGAGATACTCAAAATTTGAAACCAGCTGTTTTTAAGAAAGGGCAAATACTTTTTTTCTGCATTACTGCATAAATTTAGACCATTTTTAGAGTCATGGAATAAAAATTTCCAGTGTTCAAAACCCCTACAAAAATAAGTATATTATTATTTTTGTAAACAGAAATGTGGGATTTTTTTCCCTAAGCTATCTTGCTTTCTCTTTTTTTAATGTCTTCCTACCTTTTTTCATTTTTATCTCCAAATAATGTTATTTTTTTAGATATAAATAAAAGAGCATGATCTTTCTCACCATGACTCTTTCAAATGGCAAATTTCTGCACTGGCATTTTAAGACTAATATAAACTTTTATCCAATGCAAAAGGTTCTTGGGACAGCATTTTGAGTAATGAAACTAATGATATTTCCACTAGAAGCAAAGTCATATTTTCCTACAATAAGACATAATTTTTCCCCTAGGATGCATACTTTCGCTTATGCAAAACTGAGGAAGACACCACTGTTCCAAAATTTACTGTGTAATGGACACAGTACATAGAGTGTTCAAGAAATTGACAGATATTCTACAAAGAATAAAAGAGATGCAGATTTTTCTAAGCTTATAAAAGAACTGAAGACTGTAATAGGAGAAAATGTATGTGAAAGTTGCTGAAATTCAAATAATGTCTTTCTAGAGGTGTATATAACTACATTTCTGTAAGTACATGACTTTAGGGGACATGAATGACCATAACATCTTGGCAGGTGGTGGGATTCCAGTAAAGTGACTCCTTCCACAAGTAAATCAGAACTCCAAACACACTGAGGAACACCATCCTAATAATGAGGGCAGATTGAAGCCTGAGACTTGTGATTTTCTGCACAGAACATTTTCCTAAATAAAAAACAGTCTTCCCAATTCTTCACCCTCCATTTTATTTAATGCCAATATGAAGATGAGTGATTTACAGTATATTGGAGCCAGGTTAGGAAATGGAAGGGATGTTGGCCAGTCTCCCAAAATACACACGAGTAGTTAAGGAAACTACACTGTTATAAACTGCCAGGTAATATTTCCAGATGAAATGATACCTTTACAGCCTTATTTAATCCAGTTTGCATCTCATCTTTCATGCTGTTTTTTGATTTCAATGTATAAAAATCCATCCAGAAACATGTAAAACAAGTTGATTTGGTTCACATGCTCTTGAAATGTGCTTAGGAACAAGGAATGAACAACTGCCAATCCAGGAATAAAGGAGAATTAGCCTTGAAATACTGTCACAATGTGCACATTTTCCTCTCCTCTGAAATCAATGGGTTCTCAGGACCCAGTTAAGAGTATTTCAGAGAGTTTCTGCAAAAGAAAAAGACATCAAGCAAGGCTGACTGGAAAGTAAGATTGGGGAAATTATCATCTTTGCAAAGACTGTATTGAGAGGAGAATTGTGCCCAAATGTTTTATTCCAAAGCAGACCTAACTAAGTTCTTCTACAGTAAATGCTCACTGCTCCGCTCTGGTTTTCAGTGAAACACTGCTCAGAGGCAGTGCTTCTTTAGTCGTTGAGGTGCTCATTTAAAGAAAACAGGGGGAGATAAATTCTTGAAGCCCTAGCCAAGCCATGGTCCCTTCTCATCAACTATCAGAAGGCTAGCTTCACTTGTAGGAAGAGACTTGCAACATTTTTTAAAATGTATATCATTAATAGTACCTTGCTTAACCCAGTTATGTCTTTGGAGATGGAATCATTTTTCAGGATTCCTGGAAGATTCTAGAGAAGAGATTCTAGTCTCTTCTAGGGAGACTAATCCGCTTGGTACTTCTAAAGTTTGGGTGTTATAAAAGCTTGTTATCTCCAAGCCTGTTTGGAGTCTATTCTAAAATAGAAAAATTTTTTAAATGGGAGGATACAAACAAATTAGAATAATTAAAGTTTTCCTAAGGAATTAAAACAGTTGATGTGATGGAAGGGCTGAAGGACTGTTTCTAATGGTCTCAACAGTATGCCCAAACTTGGAGGTGGAACTGTCCAGTGCTTTTTTGTAACAAAACCTGGTACCTTACTACTGTGACACAGAAGCACATGGGCTAATATTACAATTATTTTTGCTTGTATGCAGAATTTTGTACTCACATTAAAAAAGAAAACAGGGAGCAAAATGAGGCCATTTCCAAACCAGGTATGTTGGAAACCAACAACTGATTCTATATCAGTGAATCATTTAAGAACACGGGGCTCTGTTTTTCTTCCTTTTTTTTTTTCTGAAGGAAATATATGATTCTTATGATGTAGAAATGTTTGAGATGTGGTTAATTACTTCCTCAGACAGGTATTGCCTGTGGCTCTGCAAAATAAGGAAATAACTGGAACTCCTTTCTCAGCAAGAATTTAACCAAGTACTGTCACGTGAAAAAAAAAACAAACTCTTTCATGTCCATAGCCTTAAAAGCTCAGACATAACAAAAGAGAAAAGTGAAACCGACTTGCCAGGCAAACAAGCCTATCAGATGCAGTTAAAGATTAAACATGGCCCTTTTTCATCAAAAGTAGTGTGTACTTCGGTGTGAATAAAATAACTGGTAGTATACAGTGCTACCGACAGGAATGACTATTACTGAAATTTATGCCCATAGTAGATGGCAAATTCTAAACTTCAGCAGTTTCAGAAAGCAGCAAAGATTTGAGAAATGGAGTACACCAGATCTTCTTTCCAAACAGCAGGGACTTTCCCATACTATCAATAGCAAGGTGGTTACATGTATGCAAACAAAAACACATCTTTTTTACTGACTTATGGACAAAAATAAAAGGAAGATTCTGAAAAAACTTCCTAATACGCACAGTCAGGGCAAGAAATCTAACTAGTATTCTGGAGGACAATAAGGGTCAGATAACACTGGATATCTATGACAAGTGAGACTATATCCCAAAGTACTCTCAAAATTTATGTTCCTTTGAAAGACAAACTACGAGAACATCTGGCCAACACCACAGAGCTCCACAGAACTCAACATGTGCTCATTAACGAGGCTAGCATGACTATATGACACTTTTCCCTAGCATAAGAGTTGACATTACTACAGCAGTGCTTCTGTAAAAAGAAAAATTCAGTACTACAATTGAGATAATATTGTTCTTCAGGTAGGATATGGAAAATGACCTGCTTTAGAAAATTGCACTAAATTGCAATCGGAAGCACAATTTGCAGCAAATATGTGCATCTTCATATCCAAGAATAGCATTTGGATCTATAGTTTTAAGTGGTAAAGTATCATAAAATTTATATTAACTAATAAATAACTAGAAATTATGACACTACAGTCAGTTTAAAAACCAAAGCATTAATGTTGAGAGCTACTTAAAAAGTAAGTATCCTTGTGTCGTAATGAGCTACATTTAACTACCTCAAACTAAAATACCAATATGTAACATTTACCTAGAGATGCCGAGTGTGCTGCAGTACAAATTAAATCAATTTCATGGCAACAATGTGAAATAAAACATATTAGCCCTCTGTGTTTGGATCAAACATCTAACCCCTCCATGTGAGGGGACTCAACATGCTTCAAAATCAATTTTTACAGACTCCTTTAACCTTGCTATCCCTTGCTATTCCTTGCAATCAGAAGTGTTAAGTCACTCAAGGTTGCCTTCCTTACAGACTTGTATTAATTGACAAATACAGGGAACATATAATAACAGGATTTTTCTGGTCCTTCCACACAAATGTTTATACTTAAGCAGGGTGATGAAATTAAAATTCATTTTACCTTTAGGTGTTGGAATTGGTCTCTCAAGTCCATCCACATGACTTAAGGGGTCATTTGAATCTGGAATTTCCATTTCACCTACAAAGAAAAAAAGATTTTGTTGAATTGAGGTGTTAACCTTTCTGTTAAACACATTGTAACAGGGAGTTCAGCAAACTCACTCTGTCCATATTCTGCTTCCAGAGTAGCAGATTGGAAGCACAGCACACAGGAAACACATATCAAGAAGGTCAGGATTTATCCATTGCAGATTAGAGAACTTTACAATAATTACTTTGTGGATTACTTGGTGTTTGGCAAAATAGTATCAAAAACAACATTCCAGTTCTTATCAGAATAAAATTCACACATTCTTACAAAGAATGCAAATATTTCCTGGAAGTGATGCTGGCTAAGCAAATTAAGCAGTACCTGAGCTTTATTGACAAGTGATATAAATTTGCTTTTGAATTTACATTATGGTAATTCAGATTCTATCTCCAGAGGTCAGACTCATCATCACTACTTAACCTATTCTCAGCCTCCTCCCTAAAAGATATCTTTAGAAATTAAAATATAGTAACAGTTATCTAAGGATTTCAAAGTGTGAGGAAATGGATAGACATCTTCTGTATGCGTTCGTCTTTCATATCTTAACATATCAGTACAAGCTAGCAGCCTGCAGAGTGTACTTTCAGGTTCTTTTGCATTTGCAGGTCTTGCAAAACTCCAACTATTATAAATCAGGAGCTGACCTGTTTCATCTCCCTTTTAAAAATGTTGGGTAAGGAACAGAACTGAATTTCTAACTCAAACAAAGGTATAGAGGTAATTTAACTAAAACAACTTCTAAAATGACATCTGCTATTTTTTTTTAATATTTTCTAATTTATATTCAATCATCCAAATTCCTTATATCCTTACCGTATCACCGAGATATGTAAATCTAAGGTCATCAAGATCTAAAGTGAAAGACCGGGGCTTTGTTGTAGATCTGTTAGGAGTATTCACAGTACTGTTTTGGGTGAAACGAAGCTAGAGAAAAGGCTGTCCCTCCTCCTTTTGTCCCCATTATACTTTCTTCAAATTAGCCCTATAATACCACTCTGATGGCAAGTCCCACTGAAGAAATACAAGTAACCTCACCCCTGTCTTGCACCATATTATGAAAAAAGAAAAGAATTCAGACTCCTTTGTCTTTTGTTTCTTTCATCCATTATTTGAGCACAGATTTAGCTAATCTGCCTTTAACTTTACCAGGTAAAACACAGAAATTAGAGACATTCTCTACAACAGGCTGGGTCTGAAAGTCTTTTGTCATAGCACTGTCACTTCATCTCCCCCTTCGTCTCCCATTGCTTGAAGCAATTTGCCTGGCAAGAGTAGAGATTCCACCTGACTTGTGTGCTCACTTCCAGACACCCCAATTAGAGCGATGATGAAGATGGTGTTGTACCCTTGGTAACACACTCTTTCAATTTGGAACAGCTAAGGCTTGGACAGACATCGTCCATCTTCTGCCACTCCCAGCACTGGTCAATGGTAATCATAGATAATATTCATCTGCAAACTGGAGGGAGAAATGGAGATGGCTAGCCAAGCTGGCCACTGCCAAGCTTTGCCATTGCAAATCCCGACAGTGTGTCTCCATACCCCTGCAGGCAGGTTGCAGATTTAGCGCCTGGCTTTTAACTGTACAGAAGCTTTGTTTGGTTCAGTGTGAAGTGATGAATGCATGACAGGCACATTCTGTCAAATTTCAGCAGGGACACATCACATCTTGTTCTTACCAAGGGGCAGCAAGACAAGTTCACCTCTATGCCTTGCTCTTGCTTGACTTTCTCTTGTGACACACAAGAGGTTTAGAAGGAGCAGCAGCATTTACTGGCCACAAGGAAGATAAATTCAAGATGAGACAGCCAGAGCAAAGAGAAGAGTTGGAAAATCAATCAGTTTTTAGTCCACAAGTACCTGCCCGTATCTTATTCTGCTGATCATTCACAGGATGGAACGTTATTACAAACCTGTTCTTAATTGCTTAACACACAGCTCTCCAGACTCCAGGCTGCCTGAGATCTGAGTGGCATTTTTGGTTTAATACCACATGTTCAACTTTAAAAGAGTTGTTTCTATTTCTTCAGCAATCTCATGGGATTTACAACAGAAAAATACATTAGAAGGTCAGATAAATGAGCACAGAAAAGTTTTCGTCTCTCATCTCTCCTTCCAAGACCCTTATCTCTTATTTTTTAAAAGTTTTTCAAAATGAAGGTGGAAAGAAACAAAAGCATTTGCTGTTTTGAAAAAGTTTCAATAATAGTTTTATGTGATTCACTCTTGTACTTGATATGCTTCTGTCTGGAAAAAACATTAATCTCCAGATGTGCTTTACCAGAGAATAATTACAAACCACAGATGCCACCTGTCATCGAAATCTCCAGAACTTAAAAAAAATAATATTCAAATCCTTTGTATACTTTGCAAATTATAAATAAAAATCAGTCTGTCACTTAAACTTGCTTTTATGAAATAAAAATTTATATTTTCTGGAATCTGCGAAACTCCACTTCAACCACATTCATGAAAAATTCCAAGCTTTAATCTTAAAGTTTCTGTACCACAACTTAAAACACCAAGAAGTTATTATCAATTTGAAAAACTAAGTTTTCAACACTATAAAGGCAACCAGCAAGTCACTATGACAAAATAAAACCTTTTTCTCTTGCACTGAACAGAATTTAAAAATTCTGAAGTCAAGAACTTAAAGGAAAGAGCTGTGTATTCCTGTTGAATATTATTCAGTGCTTTCTGATATTGCATTAATAAATAGAATGTTTTTCCTGCTAGGAAAATCCATGGTGTTTACCTCAACAGCTAATAATTATTGTAATTTTTTTTTTTCCTCACTATAGTACAGATGCACCCTGATCACATTCCATCACCAACTCTCTGAAGTCTTATTCTAGTTTGAAGACTTCTACACAACTATGCTCCCCTCTACTCCTGATTTTTAACTCCCTTTTCTCACTTCATTTAATCAATATTTCTGTAAGGATGCTCCATTTCGCTTTTCTTCTTCCTGCTCTCAGTATCTTTTTCTAGAAGCATATTCATGTTTTGTTCCACTCCCTGAAGGAGAAAAGAATCCAAGAAGTAATTTAAGGTGCCCAACTTTCACTGTCAGTTTTCATCAGTAAAAAACTAGCACGAGGAAAAAAATAATTGTTCATTAAACTTTAGATGTTTTTAGACGGTTTTAGATGTCACAAAGATATCAGATAGTCACATCTTTTCTTATATCTATAACAAATGCAGCATTGCCATACAATGCTAAGAAAAGAGGCAGACTTGCAAAACACAAAACCTGAAGAACGACAGCAATCCACTATACAGTTGTTATTAAAAACTGGTAAGAAATGAAATCCTTGATAATGGAACCTTAGATGTGATCTTCCCAACTCATTCTGGCAGTAAATATGTTCTCATACATGGAGAACATTGAACATTGTGTGCTGCTGAGGCTCTCTCACTTCAAAAAGGGTACAGAAGAGCTGGAATAGTTTCAGAGAAGCACAGTGAGAATATTTACCTATAAACCAGGTTTTGTACTGCTGCTAGGATTTGTCACTCTAAGAAGGAGACGGTTGAGTTCAATGACAGTAAAGCTCTATGGAGTTATGAGCTCTACAGGGTGGATGGACCAATTTCTTGGTAAAAATGGCATTGTTAGAAAAAATAGCAACAATCAATTTCAAAACAAAGACAAAACAAGGTAAAGTTTTCTCAGAGGAGATGTGGTTAGACTGAGTGCAGAGCTCACATGGGTTACAGGTGAGACTGGGTTCAATGAGACCAAAGCATCTCACAGAAATAGGTGGGAATGGAAGTCCCCAAGTTAAAAATGGTTGGAGGCAGGGTAAATACCCAGCGCAGAATAGTACTGTGTACCTAGATCTCTTCTTACACTTTTACTTCAGCATTTCCTTTTTTTGCTGCCATCAGAACCAAGACACAGCATTACATGTCGGCTCTTACGTGGTTGTTCTTATAATTTTCACTAGCATATGTTCTCTCCAGAGACATTAGATGTATCACACTTATTTCTGAAGACCCGCTTCAATTTACATTTGCAGTGGGAGTGTGAGGTAGAAGGGATCATGAGTGTCCTGTCCTCCTTGCACATTGCATGACCAGACAAAACTTCAACAGAACCAGGACTCAGACTGAGTGCCAATGGCCAGCATGGGACAATGCATATGCCTGATGTGCCACCTGTCAGATACTAAGGAATACCTTATTAATCCTCTTTTCAGGGAACACACAGTCAAGTAAAATGCAGATGCTGTAAATAGTAACTCTTTTAAACTGCTCACCCCCACAAAAATGATTTTTTAATTTTTCGAGGCAGTAAAGCATGCCTTTTCAATTTACAGAAAATCGCACTCCAAAAGAAAATCCTTATTTAAAGTAACCCATTATAATCTATATTTTTGATGTACAAAATGCATTCTGTTCCTTTGATTTACTAGAGCAGCAAGGAGACAGGTGATACAGAAAATTCTATTCCTGCTTGTACATAAACAATTATCACTTACTTTTTAACTGAAAATATGAGGAAGACTTTCTTACTGATAAGATCCAACACAGGTAGACCAACTGCTCTATTTTATGCACCAATGACCAACAAAATACAGAAGGAAATATCCAGTGTTACTGAGACAGGAAGGCCCTTTTACACTTTTGAAAAGTTCCCCAACTGATCACAGTATCAACTCACAGGGCACACACTACTCTACGTAAGAGAGCTGAACTTTTTCCTCTGAAATGGTCGTGACTTCACAGATCACTTGTTACTTGAGAGGTAACTGCAATAAACAGATTCCAAAATGCTCATGGTCATAAGCAGACATCAAAACAATGCATTAGGCTTCATCAAAAAGCCAGTCACAAGGAGAAGGTTGCCATAACTGATATCAGGGACAAACCAAGGCCTCAGCCTCGCACAGAAAGAGAAAAACAGGACTGAGGTATTTTCAACCACAGTGGGCCTGATTGATTTAGAGCAGCAAAGGGCTGACTGATGCAATACCATGCAATGTTAGTAACTGTCTTTCATTATTTGCAGAGCACAGATGAGATCTTAAAAGATGAGAAATTGCACAAACATTTCCTATTATTTATTAAAAAGCATAAAAAAAGGAGTGCCAGAGAATTATAGAGCTATCAGTTTAACTTCAATTCCTGGAAAAATAATGGAACAAAGAAGTTATTTTTAAGCATTTACGATAAAGCAGAGAGATGAGTAATAACTACAATAGAAGCCAACGTTGACTTGGCTTACACTGATTAGAATCAGACATAAGTCAACAATCTCAAGGTACTGCAAACAAAGCAGATTCACACAGATTCACACATAAACAGTAGTAATCTTCCCTGTCTACTCAAAGGTAGTACACCCTAGACTACTTTCTCCAATTTTCTGTATTCCATTTCAAGATGGATCAGGATAAACTAAAATACAATGATTAGCACCACGAAGATAGTGTACAAAACGTGACTAAGAAAATCAAAAACATAATGATTACTATGCCTACTTGGTCAGAAGAAGATTAGCTATGGACTGAGAACCAATATTCCTCAAACATAGAGGTCTCAGCAGATGAAATTTTCCAGCATGGCAGATTTGGCAACCATCTTATTCATATGATACTGCACAGGTAATAGATACTTTTTCTCCCAGGTGAAACAGGACTTCTTTCCAATCTTGTGATTCCATGAGGAAAACAACCATCCTTCTATCATTGTATTTTAAATCCCAAAGCCTACAAATAAATCCTTCAACACTAAAAATTGCACAGGTCCACAATTAGGGAAACTGCAGATTTTTGTTCTGACATTACTTCCACTCATCAATAATCCTGTTTCTGTACCTGAAACCATTTTCAGATTTTAGCATCAATATGCAACCTTTGCTTCCTGCGTCTGTAACTTTTTACTCGGCTTCTAACTTTCTTCCAATAACATAAAACTCCCAAACTCTCTCTCTTTAGCCTAATACCCTCTAATATTCTGTTCTTTTCTTCATAAAACTTTGTTGACCTTCTGTCAATTACTAGCCTCTGGAGCTCCCAAACAAAGGGCCCACTGTACCCTTTGATTCAGCTGCCAATCTGATTACTTTGGCTGGGGGAGGCAGGCTGCTTGCGTTGCTGAATCAGGGCCTTTCATTGAAATTTCTCTTTTCCAACATCTGCAGCCCCTGGCAACCAATTGCAGAGTGGGCTTGGCAGACCTGTAAAGGGTGGTGAATAGGCTACAAAAGATGCAGTTTGTAGCATAAAATCAGTGCACCCCTTTCATAGTGATGGCAGATTAGAACCTTCACGGCACACGTTCCTTAACTGCTGCAAGCTTCACATAAAAATAGCTGAAGGTGGGGGAAATAACCTTCACTTTCTGTTGCAGTTGCTCTACTGAGACAATGGTGAAGTCTGCAAAACAGTTATTTCTTAGCTCAGTTATCAGCTCACAAAGCATACTATCCATAGGTTATCATGCTAACTAATTAAATTTATTCTTTAGCCATTCAAAATCCTTCAAATTATCTTCAGCAAAGTTCATAGTAATAAGAAGTTCTCACCCCAACACCTTTGGAAAGGGAGCAAGCTCTTTTAGGCATGCTCTGCTATAATNCAGCCTAGAAGCCAGAGAACCTTCAGAAAGCTGGTAGAAAACACAGACAAGAAACATTTAAAAAAGCCAGGGTTGAGTTATACAGAACACATTCCCAAAATTCACAAGCATTCCTTATTAAAGCAAACATCTTGTTTCATTAGCATGGATTTTCCCCTCTACAGATTCTTTTTCTATTTTACCTAATAGCTATATTGAAATGTTTTCATTTCAGTAAGTATGAGGAAAAACATTCTGCTGCTAAACATGCTAAACTGCCACTACATTACAGTACAAAGGTAGATACAAGGTATATGGCCTGTACCAATAAAAAGAGTATCATTATTTGGAGGGAAAATATATTATTAATTTAAAATTAAATTTTAAAAACACATGAATATTAAATGACCTTGATTCTGCACACTGAAGACTCATTTCTCAAACACAGGTTAAGAGAGATTCAAAATTTTGTATTTTGTCAGTTAAAGGCATAAAGAAGGAATCTGCATATTGCATTAATCTCTGTTACTGTGATTGTTTGTTCACAGATTGATCCAGCATAGACTAGCAGTCTGTTTCTGAATACTTGTCGTCAAGTGCATAATGAAAAAAACACTTTATAAATTTCACAGAATTCCTGCAGGAACTTCTTCATTTAATTAAATAATCGTTATTAACTACCATCAAACCACACTAAAACAGAGTAAAAAATATCAGCTGGTCATCAGCATAAAACTGTGGAGAAGGAATGATTCGTGATTTTCACACAGAACTCCAATGAACCCTCAAAAGGGAAAAAAGTGTACTGAAGATACAGTTTATCTTCTTAGTCATCAGCCAGGTGCCGTAGCAAGTAGTGTGAAATCAGTGTGTGAAGAACAAAATCAGATAATTTAAAATATTATTAACAGGGATTCAAACACAGACTTCAATGAATACCTTGATTTATTTCAATGCCTCATACTGTTAAAGCATATTTTACATTAACCACACAGCTGCATTTTCAATTGCGCTGTCAATCTTTATCTTTTCATAGCAAAATTCTCATCATAAAGATTAGCTATTAAATAACTTAGATACTTCTCTCTGCAGCTCCTATTTGCCACTTAAATGAGAGTTCATAAACGTTAGTGAGACAAGCCAGAGATAAAGATTTGTTTATATTTCAGTCACAGAAGAAGCCTCATTAACAGCTGTCCAAACTTTGCAGTGAAAAAACCAGGACCCATGGAAAAGAAGATACTCATTTTAAGTTAACATTTTCAGAGTGCAACTAAGTTCTGAAGGTGTTAAACTTTGGATTACAAAGTATTCTATTAATTCAAAATACTCTGATAAAGTTACAATAAAGTCCAGGTCCTCTTATTTTTAAATGTAAAGTGGAGAACATTTAACATAGCACAGCCTACGTTATGAAGGAATATCCAAATCCTATTTTCAATTCTTAGGACTTCCTGCTAAGCCCTAGCCAAGTCACCCTAGGCCAGATCAGAAAATAATTGCCAAAAGATGCAGACAGATGTCTACCAGGATTTTCAAAATAATGTGGGCACCTGAATCTCACGTCTGGAGTAAATATCCCTTAATCTTTTGTACCTCAGTTGCCCAGAGGCTGAGAGGGGAAAAGGTTAGCTCCCTGATGTGGTTCCCAGTGCAGCTGCATGAGTGTTTGAGTCAGCACAAAGAAGGGAGCAGCATGGAAGCAAGAAGCTAAGACAGGAAAAAGTGGAAGAGGGTTTTTGGATAACTGGTGATTTTTATCACTACAACGGATCATAGAATTTCAGACAAATCTGTGACAGAGAAACTCCAAGAAAAACAAAACAGAAAACATTATTTGGAAACAAATTAAAATAATAAAACTGTTCTGAATGTTTAATAAGATTTAACTCCATGGCATTTACAGTGAAAAATACCTGAGGCTTTTTAAGCCACAAATGCATTTCAATGCCATTTCTAATTTAGCAGAAATGTAACTAAGTCTACTAGCTATCACAAACACAGCTTTTCTGCACAACTGTATGCTAAGCAGTCAGAGACAATACACCAGGGAGCATATAAAAGCTTTGAATCATAGAAAAAAAAAACCCCACAAGTAATTATGGATTTCATAATGAATGGTATTTGTTGGTAATGTATTATGTTTTGGGAAAAAAAAAATAAAGCAATTGCGGGTACATTCCAAAGCTCTTCACCACCTCAGTTGTAAAATCACAGTTAAAACACAACCAGTAGAGGCTCTGAACACACCTGCAGTAGCTCAAAGAACACCAAGCAACATGATAATTATCCGTGGCATTATTACATGATTGATTATTTTACTGCTTCTGGCTGTGAAAACAAAATAATCTCAACCAAAAGGTTGAAAATAATAATGATTTATGAGTATAACACTCCATCAACTGGGATAAACAATGATTTTCACAGTGCTCTTTTTTCTGAAACCAAAAAAAAAGGAGTACAATCCAAAAATGCCAGTCCTGTTTGCAGCCTTAGGCTGAAATGTTTAACACTTCTGTTCAGGAAAACACCCCCAGCCAGAAAAGCACTTGAAAGTGAGCTTATTTCTAAGCACTCTCTCTAATGCTTTCCTATATTTGAAATAAATCAACAATAATAATCTTCCTCAGCCTGAGACACAAAATAAAAATAACACAGATCAAAACCGAGTGTAACAGAGAAGTAACAGTAATAGTAGAAGTTATTCTAATGATTATTCTGACTGGATTGGCAACTACAGCAGGGGAACTGTTGCAAGTGTAAAAAAACCCTCCTACGCATTGTTTAGTTTTCACTCTGTAATTGTATTCCAAAAGCAGGAACTGCAGCAGCAGTCTCTGATGGCAGGGAAGTTACAGCTAGCCACTCTCCCCGCTGGAAAAAGAGTAAATAGCATGATCGTATAAATCAGAGCACTTTTTGTATTATTTATGGTAAGTATTATAAACATCTCCCTGACCAAAAGTATACAATGGAAACCGAAGAATAACTAATTCTCAAACACTAGGAGCTGATACTAATTTGAGAAACCTGGGCACTAAGCAGGACATCTGGGTTATCCATACTTTCAGAAACCAAGACTGGCAAGTGAGCCAATGAAAGTGCATTATTCATCCTTCAATAAAATCATTAAATAGATGTTCATGCTCTTTTCTACCACCAAGTATCACAAATAGATATTAATTCTTCATATGTTTTCCTATCATAAAGCATCACTTACTTTTTAAAGACTCAAGAAAATAGTATACTATACTGGCTATCTGAAGCTTTACCTAAGCACTTGGGATTTGTCTCCCCTGAGTCAAAGTAGACTGGAATCTTACAAAATTACTGAAATGGCTGAAATTACCATGTGTTCAAAGAGAAGTAACTGATTACAAGTAAAGTTTACTTCTTATTATTGGTTTTGACCATGAGTAGTAACAAAAATAAGTTAAATATACCAGATTCAATTGTTAGAGGGGGCAAACTTCCCTTTATCAGAAAGTATTTTGGTTTTTAGATCAAGAGTTTAAAAATCAAAATTTTCTACTGGAAAATTCTCTTTATAATGAGTAATTAGCTATGGTCTTTATATCCAGAAAATATTAATTTCTCTCCCCCAATAAACAGTAAAGCTCTGATTTTAAAGCTCTGACAAAGCTCTTGCTCTTGTCGTGGAGCAAGTATGGAGAGAGAAAGCTGATGTGCAGTTGGTGCCACCAGGCAGGTTACAAGTGAGGACCCCCAGCACTTTTGACCAGATCAAATATTGTTGTGGCTAAACATTACTGTGTGTGTGCACATGCATGTGCACGTGTGAACATTTGCCTTCCACCGTAAAAGGGAGGAAGAAGATAAGAAAGGGAGCCATGATGTAAAGTAAACTAGCACCTGATCTATATTTTAGCCACTGAAAAATGCAAACCAGTAATTCTAATTAGAAATTTTAAAGACATGTTATTCATTTGTTTTAGTAAGCTTTTGTACATTTCCCAGTACGGGGTTATTTATTTAAATAACACTAATAGTAAAGTTTAAGTAATATTTATATCTCTTCATTTGAAAGTAGATATCTATACCACAAATTATTTCTGCTGACAAGTTTTGTCCAGTCTACATAGGAAATATCTTCTTCCTATTGCAGAATCTGTTTGACTTCTTTACAACTGAATTTATAAAGTGAGATCATAATGGTTGTCTGCTCCAAAAGAAACCCCTATTTCTCTTTCTGTTGTTGTTTACCTTTTCTTCTACGGAAGGGGGAAAAAAGCTCAGATGCTTAAGCGGATTTTGATATGGTTCCTTTTTGTTATATAATTAACAGAGCTAAGCAACAGTTATCTGGACAAAAAGAGATGGTATATTATTTGCTTATGTTCTTCTCAAGAAAAATAATAAAACAAGATGTAGAGTCCTGAGGTGAAAAACAGTGTCTGCAGAATGCTTCCAGATGAGGATACAGATTATTTTCAGCGAGTGGACAGTGAAAGAACTAAATGAAAACTCAGGTAGAGTCCCATTAACCAACACAGTCATAAGGATGCACAGGAACCCTCTTTTGCTGTGCCTGCCTGAAAGCAAAGCAAGGAACAGCTTCCTTAACCCTGCAGTACAGAGAGCCCAGGCACGCACCCATTAGCAAGCAAGCTCAAAGCACTTAGGAGTTTCCACCCTACTCACCTATTTCCCTGTACCAGGAAGAAATTTCCTGAGCTCCCACTCTCATTGCTCATTACCCAGTTTAATAACCCTAACTGGTGACAAGATCAGCCTTAACCACTGCGTTAATATTTTGTTTCAGCTGCAACATTCAAGGCTACCATGCTGCCATTTTAATATTCTGAAAGGAACATTTTCAAGCGCGGTGCACTGTCAAAGCTGTACCTTCTCCATCCAAGAGCTCTAAATCTTACATGTATAAACTACTATTTTGCAAACTATAAACTTTGCCACCTTTTTTTACTCTGACAGCAGGAGTGATATAGTTTTTTGTTCATCACGTAGTCTTCCTTCCACGTCATCAAAAATACTGTGGCTGTAAAACATCTTTTTTCACAACATGCAAGTGAGAAACAATTTTACATTTCAAGGTTAATTTGTAGCCCAGGGCCATGACCTCGAATTCATACTTAACATATTAAACAAAACTTGTCAAAAAGTCGCATACAATCACAGCTGAGATTTCATTAGATGTGTGTTCAGAAAAGCACTCACTTGAAGTGATAGCCTCTCATTTTGAACAAATGCCACGAAAAGTTCACATGTCCGATCATGTAGGCATGATCACAGATGGAAGTGGAATAAGCTGTGAGGAAGCAGCAGCAGTTTCAGCTGGAAAATTGGTTGGGTCCAACCTGAAGTGTAAAGAACACAGAAGACACCAGCAACTGCATGCAAAGGCCAAATATGTTAGTCTTCATTCCTAACACTTCTGAGCCATAATGTTAACTCTAATAAGAAGGAAAGGCTGCTAGAAACAGAATACATCTGATTGCAAAACAATCAAAGTAGACATTAAAATAGAGAATAACATTAAGAAATGACATGATTCTAGGCACTTGTAGGAGTCTGAGGCTTTTGTTGATAATGAAGCTTCAGTGAAAGTGTCCCATTTTCTGTGATGAACATGGAAGCAACATTTGCACAGCTGGCACTTACTGCCCAATGTAAAGACAGAAAACTGCTAAGCTTAACAAGCAACTTCTTCATGGCAAATGTTCTTTATTCTCAATATTGGACATTTTGCCAAATACTAAGTGGGTTTCCTCTGGTTTTAAAAAAAGCAGAATCAAATATTTCCATCCTTCCTAGCACATGTAGAAAAAACCACTTTCTCTGTGCTATGTGAATTTCCCAGGTCTAGCTGGTACAGAGCCCATCAGATAATTACCAGCTTGTTCTGCACTCCTGTGCAGGCTGTGATCTGTGGTATTTGGCACAGCAGCAGATTCAGAGAGGGAACTGCCGCAGATGGAGAGGACAGGAGTTTGAGCTCACCATGGACAACTGAGGGGCTCAGCCAAGACTGGAAGGAGCTTTAGGAGCAAGAGCGGCACGTCCAGTCAAGGGGGATGGAAGAGAGCAACTCACAACGGTACAAGATAGGTGGCTTGCACAATTACTTGAAAGCAGAGTGCATTTCTTTTCATCCACTTGACCATTTTTCTGCCCACAAAAGTCAAAATTAATAAAAGTCAAAAAGTCATTTCCTATCAAAAGTATGACTGCCTGATATGAAATACCCACAGCCACCTGAGTTTAACCTGGCAAAGCACCACAGCAATAGAAATAGTTATCTAATGGTTGCCTGGGGGCTCAACTTCAGTTATGGTAAATAACCTTTGCATGACAAAAGACTACCATAAAAATTAGCAACTAGCCATCTTTGCTAGCAGACACAGAGATGCCATCATAAAAGTGGTCAGAGTGATCTGTCATGTTACATAAGACAAGGAAACTTTATTACATGTGCATCAGTCTAACAAAAACGGAGCTTTTTGCTCTCTAGTATTATCAGGAATTAATTTCTCAGCACCTATCTTTTAAAAATGTTATTTACAGCATTTTTTTTTTTTTGGTGAACATCCAGTTTCTCTTCTTCACTTTGGGATTTGTGAGAATCTACATCTTCCCGTAACAAAATTCAGCTACAGCCAAAATTTTAAATCTTGGTGAAGTACCTGCATGAGAGGCAGCAGTTACTGTGTTAACTAATTGTATGGAAGGTTATTTTTTCCTGGTATATATGCATGTTCTCATGCTTTGGGAAAACATTTAGGAAATTTTGATCAAAGCAGAAACTGAGATGCTAACCACAACCTAACCATTAGCTGTCAGCTGTGGCACTGAAGAAAGGTATCTTTGAAATGTCTGGAGTGGTTATTTGCATGTGCTGCACTTTCTGTTGGAAGATATGAAATTAAGAATACCCTGCAAAAAAGCTTCTGCGGATCCTCTACCATGACCACTACTTACTGCCTCTCAGACTTTCTACAAAGCAGCCAACTTGAAAGAGACTGGGTGATTTACAGTCCAGCTCTATGACTGTAGATAAGATCTGTTCAAAGATCTAAAACAAAACAAAGAATTCTGTATTACTCTTGGAATGGATTCTCAAATATTTAAAACTACTATGACCCAGAAAGCCAAACGATTCATATATTACCCTCGACCTTGTCATTTTTGTCTAGTCTGTTTTGCTCTGCTCTGTCTCTGTACTCTGCTTTGTATATATTAATCTGAAATATCTAACCTCTCTCATTTGATAAAGTAAGCATTGGAGAGATAATTGGTTATTAAGTGCTCTGCTCAGTTACTTGGCTGTCCATAGGTATCTCCTGTCTATGCAATACAGCAGAGACATCATTTTTGTGTCACTATTCAGAAGAAAAATATCATTAGAACAGCCTATTAAGATTCCTTGCAGGTTAATGAAAACAATACCTAAAACATATTCTAAGAATATTTATTTTTATTTAGTAATTGAGTCAATGAAGTTATACATTATTTGTACTTTCTCCTACTTGGGAAAAAATGAACAGCGAATTAATTTATTAATCAAAAAAGTAAATTCTCCATATATTTATAAATATAACTATCTACAGTAATACTAAATGCTAGTCAAACTGACACAAATCTTATTTTTAACACAAGGTAAATGAATTTCATTTTTTCCTTATATTTGCCTCTCTAACATAGTGGTAAATTTGAACACATAAATTTAACATGTCGATCTAAATATAATAAATGGACAGAAAAAAATTATTGTGCACATAGAAGAAACAAAATAGACTGCATTACATACACACATTTCTTCCTCCCATTTTTCTCTTCTTCATGAAAATAAGTACACAACAAAATACCATCCCTCTCTAAAAAACCTGTGAAAGATTCTAAATTTCAGACCTTATGCAGAAATTTGAAAAAAAGTCAGAACTGAGTATCTGGCACTGCAATTCTTACATGCTTACAACCACTAATGGGAGTTAGGGAAAAGAACAATAACAGATGAAGTCCTTAATTGGCATGAAACACTTTTCTGGGTTTTCTGGAAAAGGTCTACAAAATGGCAAAAGTAAGATTAAATTACAGTGATGAAGAAGGACATTCACAGACTGCAAAATTCAGCTTTGAAGAACACATATCCTGGCCACAGCACTGCCACTCAACTTTTAGTAGTCACAGAAGGACTGAATTCATTTACCATAATCCACTTTCCCACCCACCAATTACCATGAGACAAAGGCTACCACAAACTTTCGAGCATTTGGCTTGGCAGGAGTTTGTGAAATTACTTCATATACAAAAGAGGTAGCATATATACAGTATTATGTTACTGTAACAAGGCTTTTAAGCAGCTTTTAAGTGACCTTATTGGCCCAAGTCATAAAACGGTAATTCTTAGTGGACTTACAATTTATGGAGAAATTTGACATGAGCAACAGCCCCTTGCTGCTTTAGTTAGTATAAAAGGCTTTAGCACATTCTGATTTATTGCATTCTAATTCCTATGCTTTTAATTTATTTTTTAAAAGAGATTTGTAACAATGTTATTAGTAGAACTCCAGTTCAATAGCAACAAGCAAACCGATAACAAAAAGTTTCATATGTGCTTTGCTTTCCAAATAGTGAGTACAGCACACAACTCCAAGCTCAAAGTGCCAGCATATCACTTACAACGATTATATCAGTCAGGTCCTTATAAGTTCCAGTTATGTCAGTTCCCTGCAAGTATGTCTAATGAAGTATATTCAGCAAAATCATTTATTACAGAATTCAAGGATGATTTAAGTATCATAGCTTTCCCACTTTCCAGTGACTAAACATGCAAAAGTAGATGCTTAGGTGCAGTAATGCTTAACACAGAATAATAAAGTAAGGTGAAGCTTTTGTGTTCCAAAGTTGGGAGAAAAAAATAACACTGAAGAAACAGATGGTCCTGGTCCATTAATACGTGACTCCATGAATGGTGTCACTACCAAAATGTTGCGGCTTTTGACATCAGTGAAATACCTCCAAAAAAAATTAAGTCATGTTTCTCTACATGTTAACATGGCCAGCTTCCTTGGTAAAGTGTCTTCACACCAATGCATGCAGCATGAGGAACAAACAGGATGAATTAGGAGCCACTGTGGTGCTCAATAGCTATTACCACCTATTTGCCATCCCTGCAACTTGGTGGAGCAAATGCCATGTGTGGCTCTTGAGTGCAGCTACCAATGGCTACAGGCTGCTCACAAGGGACAGGAGAAGAAGGAGGGCTGGAGAGCTTGCTGTCAACTTCAGGTCGATTGAGTGTGAAGAGCCATCTTGGAAAACAGCCCTGAGCAGGCTGAAAGCCTGAAGGTAAGATCAGAGTCTAAGGCAACAAAAAGGAACCTTGTGGATGGTATCCACTACAGGCTGCCTGATCCAGGGCAGCTTGTGGATGAAGCCTTCTTGCTCAGGCTACAGGAAGCATCATGCTCAAAGACTCTGGTCCTGCCAGAGAACTTCAACCACCCTGACATTTGCTGAGAAAGTAGCATAGCAAGCTTTTAGGCAATCCAGGAGACTCCTTGGCAACTTCTGGAGCCATAATAGAAATAGAATAGAAAGTCATACCAGAGGGGGTGAGATACCGGACCTGCTAGCCACCAGCATGAGCAAGCTAAATGGGGACATCAAGACTGGGCTGTGGTGATCATGCAATGGGGGAGTGTGCAGACCTGAGAGATATGGCAAAGATCAGACAAAGAATAAAGAATTTTTAGAAAGCAAGCTTCCAGCTTTTCAAGGAAATAATCAGCAGGACCCCTGGGAAACTGCCCTCAGGAAAAAGGGAGCAGAAGAGACCTGGCAGATCTTTAAGATCTTCAATCTTCCACAGAAGGCAAGATTTCTCAATTCCCAGGTGTAGGAAACCAAGCAAGGAAGGCAAGAGACCAGCATGCCTGAGAAGGGGAGCAACTGCTGGTCAAACTAAAGAAAGAGAGGTAAGTGCACAGGCAGTGGAAGCATGGACAGATATCTGGGAAGAGTATAGGGATGTAGTCCAGTTGCATAAGGATAGAGTCCAGGTGACCAAGGCAAAGCTGGAGCTGAACTTGGCAGGGGATGCAAATAACAAGAGGGGTTTCTACAGGTATGTCAGCCAGAAAAGGAAGGTCAGAGAAAGCATATTCCCCCTGCCCCTCCCCAAACCTGATAAGCAAGGCTGACAAACTGGTAACGAGAGAGGAACAGAAGGCTGAGGTACCCAACAAATTTTTTACCTCAGTTTTGGCAACATTTCTTCCCACAACTCTTGAGTCCACAATACACAAGACAAGTACTGGGGGCCCAAAAGTCCCTCCTACTGTAAGAGAAGATCAGGTTTGTGACCACCTGTCACCAACCTGCTTTAATTCTGTACCTTCTCTCAGTAACACAGAACAGCACCTTGGTAGTTTACGATTGCTTGTGTGGTCATTTTCAGATTAACCAACAGTAAAGGAGGCTGTAGCCAGGTGGGGGTCAGCCTCTTCTCCTAGGCAAGGTGCAACAGAACATAGACAACACAGCCTCAAGCTGCACCAGGGGAGGTTCAGGTTGAACATCAGGAAGAAATTCTTCACTTTCTGGGGATTGTCAAGTCATTGGAATGGGTTGTTCAGGAAGGTGGTGGAGTAATATCCCTAGAGGCGTTCAAGAAATGACTGGACATGGCACTCAGTGCTATGGTCTACTTGACAAACTGGTGTTTGGTCATGGGTTAGACTTGATGATTTTGAAAGTCTTTTCCAAGCTTAATGATTCTATGATCCTATAGACATCAGTGTTTCTGCAAGTATTCTGGACAAGAGCCATAGAATATGGACCATTCTCTGTGTATTTACAAAATTCCCAGGAGTAAGGATATATTTCACCTCCGCAGGTTCATGGTTAGTCATCCTTCTCTCTCTTTCCATCAATCTTTCCCAATTTTCCTCCCCCTCTTTCCCCTTCTTCCTCCCACCCAGGGAAAGTTCTTGATTTTCCTCATGTTTCCACTTCACCAGTTTAAGCCAAAGGACTTGCATTAACCATAGTGAAAAATAATTAAATTTACTCACATAGAAAGTTTTGCTCTCACTAAAATTGACCAAAGTCTAAAGTGTGGTCAAGCCATTTTCCACTGTGGTTCCCTTGGGTAACAGGTGAGTATGTGATTATTTTAGGGTAGAGGAGCAACTGACCTACTTCTATTTATCTCCTTAGATATGGAGTCCTGAAGACTCAGATCCAAAGGTCTTACAACCCTCAATTTTCAAACCACAAGAAAAAACAATCTTTTTCGATTATGATTTATTTACATGCATACTTTTGATTCAACTTTAGAATTAAATTTAGTTTTTAGAATTAAATTAATTTTAAATCTTAACATGTCAAGAAATTAATTTCAAATAATATTTTTTCTCTCCTATTATATCCGGGGAAAAGATGTTTATGACCAGACTTCTCTAAAATGTTGACTTGTTGCTCATTGAGCAGTAGAGCATTGGGCTCTGTTTACACCACTGGAAGGCTTAAGGCATTTTGTGGAATTTTTTCTTCCAGATGTTGGCCTATCAAAATTTGTACACAGCAGAAGAAACATAACAGTTAAGTCCTGCCTTTTGGCAAAATGACAAAACAGACATACTTTAAATGTCAGCTTTCTAGAGTTTACATCACTCACACCCTTCAGTCTACAAGGACCTACAAATTACAGCTGTCAAAGTTTTTGCATAACCTAAACTTTCAGCTCTAGAGAACCCTTACTTGTCTGCATTTATTTATATTCTTGGTAATGGAGTGGTTCATTATTTATACTAGCTGTTTAAACAGTAACTGGGTTGTTTTAGGAATTGTGCATTTGTGCAGAGATGGGCTGTGCATTTTACGTGTCTGAAGGAAATCATCGACAAAGTAAGTAGAAATAAAACTGTGATATCATAAGAGTAAGATATTTTTCCATAAAATCTTTTGCAATAGTTTTTGCAAGCAAAGAATTCTCACATCTACTAGTCATGTTTTTCGACTGCTAGGATTTAACATTGTTAAATCTATAAACAGACACTGCTACACTTTCAAGTCTCGTTTCATTTTTAGAAATGAGTAACTTTGCTCATGTATAAACAGCTCTGGAGACGTGTTATGGAAGAGTTATTACCTACACACTAAACAGTCTCCTAACTGAACTTAAAACTGAGACTGGTGCTCTGCAGACCTTCAAAAACAGAAACGGGTGAACCTTTTCAAATAGGGAGCCTTTTGATCTTGCTGATTCAAGAGTCCTCAGAAATGCTTGCTTCTCTTATCTCCATCATTTTGAATGCATGTTTCCTTTCAGAACTGACAGCACCAAAAGCTGTCAATGTTGATCATTATTTGTAGGCAATTGGTAACTTAAAGAATGTATTAATAAGAGATAGTCTGTATTACTATTACATTGCAGAGAGCATCAACATAGGTATGAATAACTTGCATGCGCATAAATACAGTAAATATTAATTTAGAGTTTTTTCCCTGTAATCCCACCCCTTCAGCATCTTTTAAGCAAGCACATTTTAAAAGATATTCAAAAACATAGGAATTTGAGTAATTTTATGAAAACTAGCTCAAAAATTTAATAAAACAGCATTCTGGATTTCACATTTCAGACCTTAAAAAGCACATAACAAAAGTTAAAGGTTTAATGATAAAACACTGGTAGTGACCATGTACCCCGCACAAAGGTGGGTGTTTATGACCCTGGTGAGATGGGATTTCCATTTCCTTTAATGAGCCAAGACATCAGACTCGCGCTCTTAACTCACGCAAACACAGAACCTGCCCCTGGGACAATGTGTCTGTTTCTGCGGAAGCATAGGAAAGTAGGTGTGGAGAAGTGGGGAGGAGGGGGAGATGGGGACGGGGACCTGCGTAACCAAACCATGGTGATGGCATCTGTGGTTTAGCTGATCTTCAGGCCAGAAAGAAATGGAAGAAAAATACAGCTGTGAAACTTTGCATTTGGAGTTGATGGTGGAACCCCTGTTCCCCTGCTCTGGCTAGCACTGCATGCATTTTTGTTACAGAGGTTGACACTGTCAATAGCTCTGATCACTGCAAAATACTCTTTTCCAATTTGCTCTCTCTGGAGCAATGGCTCTTAAAGCCACAAAGCACAGTGTATTTTTCAGAGCTGTTCGGGTTTGAGTTTGGTGGGATAGCAGACACGTGTTACCTCAGCTTCCCTGTCATAACATTTAATACCGGCAAAGACAGTAAATCTAGGTGCCAACTATACCAGAAATCATCTGTGGTATTTAAAGGCAACTTGTTTACTCCTGTCACTTGCTTCTTCATTAAGTCAACAGACACATATCAGGCCTACCACATGTGTGGGTAAAATGACAACTCTGCCTTGCCACACTGAGAGGCAGGATGCAGTGTTTAACCAAAGGACCACAAAGCAGGCAAATCTGATGGGATAGTGGAGCGTGGCTGCTGAGTGAGGAAGGGCATATATGCCAGCTGTATGGTCCACATCTGGCTGATCAGCCACACTCCTTTTCCAACAGCATGTACTGCAACTTCACTCTGGGTAACCAAACAGCAAAGGGGAGGAACTCCACATGGAGACGAACTAAAAGACAAGCAGGATGGAGGGACTGCAGGACTCTAGATGAAAAGATTAGAGGTAGTGGTATACGGGTAAAGGGAAAAAGAAATCCCAGCAGGAAAAAAGCCCAGGAAGCCAGCTGGTAAATAGAGTTCTCAGCAGAACACCTACTCACATGCTTAGTATAACATAAGCTCTTTTAACCATACCACCTAAGCCTCCAGTTCTCACATATCAGAGATGTGAAGACAAAGTAACCAAAGACTTGGAAAGACTTTTAGAAAATATATGAAAACAAGGGTTAAGGGGAAAAATAAAATATGGTATTTGAAATATAATCTGGAGCCACAAATAGCAAGCTCTTGATGGATAAAATAGAACATCAAGTGCACAACTTCTTTGCACAAAGACATTCATAATTAGTACACACTGTTTTATTTTTAATCCCAGGCTAAAAAGATTGAATCTGCATGAACACTAACATTGAGATGGTTTCTAGAAGAATACACTAATAGCTTAATTTATAGGTAAGAATGAGAGATGTTCAGGTAAAATACTTTTTAACTACAAAAACAATTAAAGGTTGAATGGCTAATCCTCTTCCTGGAGCTTTTCAATTTCTTAATATCTGTGAAAAGCTATTAACTGAAACTCATTTGTTGCAGCTGTAAAGTGCTGTTAAGTGCCAGACTGAGTCATCTCATTAACTCCTGTTTCTGAAAGAACAGCTTGCTAATTCTATAAAATCATTCAACCTCCTGGTAGCACATGTGAAGAAACATAAGCCAACCCAAAGCTTTCCCAGCCACTCTTTCTGAGAACTGACTGGCAGTAACAGAACCAGAATAAGGGAATGGGAAATGGCTTTTATCCGATCTCTTAGCCTTTGTCATAAAGAAATGTAATCTGCACATAGAAGGAATTACACTCCAGTCAAAATGCCTGTTTATGTATCTGCCTCAATTTTGAGCAGGGTTTTAGCTGTACTCTACAAGTTCATGAGACCTACACAAGCCAGTTGTTTCACAATTAGAATAATGGAGCTTCTGCTGTTACAGACAATGAAAACATTGTTTTGGATAAAACAGACAGGTAAACATGATTGTTAATTGTCTTGCTTATACCACGTAAGCTAAGTGCAAGCAGAGAGCAAGGAAGACAAAAGGATTTTAAGGAAGTAGAAATGTCAAATGGCTTTAATCCTCAGCAGCTGATACCATTTAACACAGATGCAAGAGTTGTGACTGATGTAAGAATCTTACATTCTTAAAACTTACGTCTTACAATCTTAAAATTACTCCTTTTAAATCAACCAGACCAGGCCTCTAAAGCTGCACATGCTAGTTTTTATATGTGAAGAAGTACAACAAACCTTCATCATTCATAATGATAACCTTGCAGTCCAGTTATTTTCTTTTGAAAAACAACTTCATAATAAGTAAACAATACATTTTAAACTCACAGCTGCGTGCCTCAAAGCATCTTCTTTCATTAATACAGTTTGCCACATTACAAAAACATATACTAAGGCTATTTGTACTCTGCACAAAGCTAGAATGTAGGACTTGAAACACAACACTCAACATTTAAGATAAAATATGTACATTTCATTTCCAAATGAGGCACTAAATCAGCCAAAGCTTGTTTCTGATGGACTAGTGATAAATTATAGGATTTTCAGTAATCCTCCAATAAACAAAGTGAACACTGTTCTTCATGCAGAAACTGCTGGTTAAATCACACATGACATAGATCTGGTATTCTTGGTGGAAAATCTGACATTAGCTTGATTGTCAGACAGCCTTCTAGAAACATTCAATTTTCCAGCTTGCCTCTATGTAAGCACACAGTTTAAAAGAAAAATTATGTGATAGAAGTCATAAACATACAAAGCCCCTACCTAGCAAAGTAGATCTTGAAAGAGTTTTCTATAACCTGGATCAAGGGAGAAAAATACTTTCATAAATACACTGTGAAGGAAAGAAGAAAGATTACATGATGCCGGAATTATTTTGCAGAAGAAAAGGAAGCCTGTCGTCCTGCTCTAACTGGCTCTAAAGATGCCTAACACTAAGATCAGTGTCTCACCCATAAGAAGCAGGAGTTCTGCATGGTATAAGGAACAAGACCTGCCTTGCAATGGTAAGCTCCCTAAATGCTTGGCAGGGAAACAGTACCACCTGCAGTATATGGCAAAGCTTGTTTATTTGTGTGCAAGGCCAAGATCACATACACCTTTATGAAATATGTCAGTTTTAAACATGTTTGCGAAGCAAAAGCATGGTGTATTTACTTCTCCATGCTTTCAAGTGAAAGTTTGCCATGGTAGCAATCATTCACAAAATAATTTCAACTAGAAAACCTATTTTATCTTTCATACAAAACAATTGTCTTGTTGAATGGCACATTGACAGAATAAAATTATATTCCCCCCAGCATCTGTCTGCTTGCAAAGTGATGAGCAAGAAACCCCACTATTTTTACTGAAGTAGAAAAATCTATCATTGCTATCTATTAAATTTATTTTATTCAAAAAGACACTTTCTCAGATCTCTGAGGGATCTGGGCAAGGTGGATAATTTTTTTTTTTATAGCTGCTTTTCCGATCTTTATTTAAAAATATTTTGTTTTCAAACACCCTATTTATATTTAGATATTAAAATACTATATTCTGTGCAAAACAGTAACCTAGTAAAAACAATTAATTTAAGCTACAAAAATATTCAGTAGTATTTAAAGTGTTCAAGAAAAAAAAAATCTCTGACGAAACAGAAACCAAAGACAAAGGAATTGGAGAAAGAATAAGCAGAAATGCTAAACCGGCTTTCGATAGAAACAGACTATTCCACAGGTGCATTGTGAGTCTGCTTCATTCCAAATTTCAACTATCTCATTCAAAGCTGAAAAACCAACTGGGATTTTAAAAGCCGGGAAACCTTATTTTCCTCTTACAATCCATGAATAAAAATGAGGTGAGAGGCTGAGATCCAGATTTAAAATCTCAAAGTCCATGGTAACAAGAAACAATCAGTTCAATTCACTACTACAGATAAAACTGTATTTACTAAGTCAATAGGTTTCAAATTAAAAACATATTTTAGGAAAGTAATTTTCTCTTCCATATGAATGTTAGAGAGGTTTTATTTTACTGGAGTTTTTTCCCAACACTTGTTTTATACACAAATAGCACAACCATGGATAATAAATGCTTACACTAACATTGTTTAAATCTTGGGAAATGAGAAAACATAATAAACATAAATTAAACCACAGTACTGATCAAGTGCTTTGCTCCATCAGGAAAAAGGGATACTAGTAACATACTCATAAACGTTTAAACTGTTTTAATTACAAAAGACAACCAATATTGCCCTAACCAATACAAAACTAAAAGAAGATTGACAGTAACAGTTTTCCGATTTTCCAATTTCAATTATAGACAAAAGCACTTATATTAAATTTTTTCTACACCGTTTTTCTTTACCTAGAACCTGGAGGAAAAGGGAATTAGATACAGTGCTTGGAAACTGAAGGGAAAAAGATTTAATTTTCTTCTTTTAATAAAATATGGCAGCATGGAGCTGACAGTGCAATTTGCCAGTCAGCATCACCCTCCCTATTATTTGAACCCAAAAAAATATTAGAAAGGGCTCATTTCTGGTTTGAGACAAATCTATTCCCTTTCTCGTGGTATAGGAGCAGTATTTTCACTTTGTCTTTTGACAGCAAGGCATGGTGTCTAGGAGGGATGATAGAGGAAATCTCCCCAAAACTGAATTCATCAGTAAATGTGACAAGAGAGGCACTAGCCTACCTACTCCATTTGGGGCCACAGAATGCATTTACTTTGAAATCCTGGAGTTGGAGCACAAGAACAACACCTCCATAACTCCACAGACTGTATAGTGAAAAGACTTCATCAAGTTCCTTTCAATTAAGTCATTTACTGTTACAAATTTGTCTTCTGTTTCCTTAAGAGAAATGAGTAGGGAGTTCAAAGGGCCTATGTAGGCTACAAGGAGGTGTTTTCTGCAACAGTAAAGTTGTCCAGGTGAAGTCAGAACACTTCAAATTGATGGTATGGGCAAGACACCTAGTTCAGCTGGCACTTGGATTCAAAGGGTTTGATATTAATCAATGTTAGGAGACATGTTGAGAACCATTTAGTGTAAAATAAAGGCAGAAACTAATGTTTCCCTTTTTCTTCTCCTATATAAACATCTAGCAAACTGGTACAGCTGTGTTTATCAGCAGAAACAGAACTAGCTTAGCCAGCTTTGTAATTACCTTAAAACACGTCTCACTGGCTCAGTTAATTTGATGCATATCTGATCCCAGTCGGAAGGTCTATTTTAACCAGGCAGTTACATCACTTAAGCAAAATGTAAGTTGCTTAAGAATGGAAATGTTGTGATACAATGTAGGTGTTCTCGAGCAAAACCATAGTACTAGGATTAAGGTACTAACTTTTTCCCAGATATTTTGCGGGTTCAATCAAGCTTGCCTCTGCCAAGATTCACTTCTGTGTTAATATTGATTGGCATAAAATTCAAACATATTTTTCTGTTGTACTCTTTATTGGCACTTATTTAACAAGAGGTTTTCCTCACAGTTTTGATCTGTGATAGCATGTGATGTTATACAGCTTATTAACAGTTTCACCACTTCCACTGAAAATTTTCAGTAGCTTCTAAAGATACCAGATAAAGATATTAGTTATTTCTGTTCAAATGAGGAAAGTCCATTCAGACAGTTCTACGATAAGGCAGAATAAAACACACCAAGGCTTTTACTGCAGATGTACCATCTGCAGATATGTTGTTGAGCCATACTGATGCCTTAGGTTTTAGCTTTTATATTTTTCAAATCCTGTACTGCTAGTGTAGCTCTGAAGTTTTCTGTAGCTTGTTAAGTGCTGTTCTCTACTCTAAGATAGACATAACAAACCTCTGTAACTTGCTCTCCAAGGACACCCAGAACAAGAACTGTAAACCATCATCTTGGAAAGAGGGGGGCAAGCTTGAGGGCCAAGGCAAGCCAAATCACATCATTGGCAGGGTTCTGGTTGGTGAATTTATGTCGATATAAAAGTGTGAAGAACTCGTGACCTGTCGTCCATTTTAGGATCCACTGAGGCAGGACCCTCTGGAGCCCATAGTGTGCACCTGAAGGCCTTTCAAATAAAATACCACCTTTTTTCCTTTACTCCTGTTTAGTCCCTGTTTCTAGGTAGCCAGATAAGGCATCAATACATATAGGTGTCTATCATATCTAATTGCTTAGTACAATCATATATGAATAAATTTTAACAACTCTTACTTAGAAGGGTAAAGCAAACAACTTAAAAAGCCTAATTTGCTCACAAACCAGAATGAGCTACCTGAAAGGTATGAAGTTGATCCTGTTTGGCTATGCTGATATAATTAGCTTCATTTGCCTGAGCTCTGATATCTTATTAGGTAATAAAAATGTTGCAAAATGGGTAAGAGATTTGTATCTACGACCTCCTCATTACCAGTGTCCCTGTAGATACTCTGGCAGTTGCCAGTGGGTGGCCACCCCTGCTGTCCAGCTATTTGTTCACAGGATGAGCAAAACAGGAAACTGAAGACACATGAAACTGTACCAAAGATAAATGTAGTACGACAGCAGTAAAAATTCTTTTTTTGTGCTAAGCCTTTTGCTCTCTGCAGCACCATGAGACCCAAATTCTAAAAAAAAACTATAATCACAGAAGAGCAATAATCACAGAATAGTCTGAGTTGGAAGGGACCCACAAGGATCATTGAGTCCAGCTCTTAAGTCTATAACTCATACAGGGATGATCTTGGCATTGTCAGCACCATGCTCTGATGTATTGAGCTAATCCCAAAAGAGCTCTGGCTGCTCCCAGCATCAGGCATTTTGCAGACACTGCACAATATCAGGCATTAACCTCCACAATGGCAGGAGATGGCTCAACAGTAGAACTTCTTTGGGCACAGGATGAAGGAAGAGTGTACCTGAGAGCACCTGAGTGATGCTCTCTGTGAACTTCACCTTTTCACATTCTCCCCTGCCCCCAAGTTTGTTTTTCACTCAGAATCATCTTTCCTTTCATCTTCGTTTACAGAGACCTAGGTCTTCCTCAGACTCAAGGCTGAGCAGATGGAACATCTAAGTCAAAAAACTCTAGCCTACTGAAGTTCATCCAGCAATAACTTTAGGCAATGTAAGAGCCTCACTGTCCCATTCACTTTCAGTACCATGCAAGGTACTGGCTACCTTGGGGTTCCAGAGGTGAACAGGAATGTGCTGCAGTGGGTTGGAAACCTAACCAGCTTGCTAAGGAAGAGGTCTGCCCAGTCTTTCCTGGGAACACCGCAATGGTCAAAGCACTGAGAAGTGGTGACATGGCATCTGACCTAAAACTATATGACTGAACATGGCTACAACTGTTTGGAGCCAAATGCAAGTGACAACAGAAGCTTTCTTTCCTGGTATCCAGAGACAGATCCTTTTTCTCCAGCACAGAATAATAGAAATGGTTTCAGTTAGACCATAAAAGGGAGACAAGGAGTAGAAGTATCTGGGAACAAGGATCCTGCAACATCAGAAAGCAGATGGGAAGGTTAAAGTCATCTCCAGCTGGGTACAAATGAAATACACCCTACACACTCAGTTCAGAAATACAGATGTTTGTTAAACAGCAGCCAGAAGTGATAGCAGTATTTGCTTAATCCCAGAATCTATGCAGCTCAGCTACATATACCTAAAGCCAGGTTATTGTGGTTACATGGCCTGCATCTGAGGCAGTAAGCATTCTTCCACCATCTTCACATAAAAAAATCAGGCCATGCTTGAGCTGTAATAGAAATGTCTGTGACACATTCTACCAATTAATGTCTTTATTCTTTTTTTTCTTTTTTAAATGTGGTACTTTCTTGCGCTCACCTCAACACATGACTTAACATGTGGGCAGGGTCCACAACTGATATCACACTGGTCTAACAGTCAGTGAACCATCACACTTCAATTTTCAGTGTTTTGCCAAGCATGTAACTTCCAAGCCTACAAACCCTGCAGCACTGTAATTATGCAGTAGCAACAATATAATCATAATTGCACTAACTAAGCAAGGGCAGTTCTGGGGAAGAAAAGAACCATCACTACGTAACAAAATGGTAAATACAGGATTCAACATAAGTGCAACACACAGTATCTATCTACTCTCATTCAAGCAGAACATGCTATAGCAACCCAGAAGACCTCACTACAACTGACTTTAAATACACTCAGTTCACTGTATTTAATGCATATTTCAGAGTATCTGGTTAAGCAGATTTATTTCCTCTTTCTCTATTTAAAAAGAATAGTTTTGAGACACAAAAAGGAAAATTAGATCCTTGGTAAACACAGTAGAAGCTAAAGGCGGGACTTTCAAAAGAAGTCAGCACCCCTAAACTCCATCTTCACAGCTGCTGGGCATTGAGAATATTGGAATCTTACCACAGGGCTTTTATTTCCAATTGCAAAATTATGCACTGCATTTGCATCTGTTTTGAGAGATAAAAGGGGGAGGATCTAATGATGCTGTGTAATACAGATTTATAGGCTCAAACCAATGCTACACCAAGTTTCATAGAGTTTTCTTACCAACAGTGCCCCTGGTTTTGCTCTCATTTATACCTTTGATTTATATTTCTATGTTCTGAGCAAAGCTTTGTCAAAATTCTTGAATGCTCTCTTTAGCACACATATGTAGTAGGTACAAGCTTTGTAATCTCTAACACTTACCACCTCAAGAAATCTCAATAAACAGAGAAAAACAGGGTCTTGGCGGTTGAAGTGTGTTTTAACTGATATTCAACAATTTTAGTAAATTTATTAGAGATTTTTTTTTTAAAGACCTCATCATTTATTAGATAAGAGTATTCTTAAAAGTATCCAGCTGGCTAAACAGGAACATCATTATTAAATATTAATTCTGTTACTAATTCTGTTTGTATTTTTAATGAGAGTTTTAAGCACATTTTTTCTCATCTGTTTTCTAAAGACCAAACAAAACATTCTGAAGCTTGTGATACACTACCTCTGTGAGATGAAAGAAACAAAACATCTAACTCTTATGGTACTAGGAAGGCATTTTCAGAGAACAAATCTCAAATACACATTAGAAATGTTCTTCACAAGCCAAAGGCAGGTCCCTAGAGAAACACGAGGGAGGAAAGACAGAGTTGTCATGCCAATTATCCAGCTCTTTCACCTTATCTTATAAGTTACATCTCAGAAACAGTTATTTAATTAAATCTGCAGTGTCAATCAACAGTAGCTATGGACTTGGGTAGAAAAGTGACCTTGAGTTAAAGAAAACCTAAAGCATGTATCTTCATATTGAAGACTTTCAGTTCTGGTCCACAACCCCATCAGAAAAATCACTTGAAACAAACAAAACTTAGAGCATTACACAGTGAGTAGGAGAGGATTTTAGCTGTTTCAGGTGAATAAAGAGAACGACCTCTAAGAAAAGCGTTCTGGGAAAGTGACGTCTTCAGTGACTCTCATACATCAGAGACAACTCTGTTCTCCCGAATTCAGCTGGGTATATTTGATGAGAGGACCTCTCCTGGAGTGGAGAGAATAGCAGCATTCAGTTGATAACATCAAAAAGAAAACCCTGTGTCCGAAACAGGTGAAGCCCTGGCCACCTCAGGCTTATCTCCTGAGCAGCAGCAGATGAAATAGTATGGACATCCAGCAAAATGTAGCCAAGTCCAAGGCATCAGAAATAGGAGATACTGGGGCCAACTCTTCAACAAAAGAACCATTGTTAAAGACCATTTTGTAATTGGAAATGTGCAAGGGCTGTGAAGACACTTGGCTTAGAAAAACAGATTGAGACTGCAGATCCAGACTACCCGTTTTATTTGCGAAAACCTAGAACGTTCAGAGCTGCCTTGTGCTTACCCACTGAATATGATCTTCTCTTAAAATGTGTCTGTAAACAAAATTGCAGCCCCATTTTTCAGTTCCCTGCTTATGTCTCTGCCCTTACACGTTCACTGAAATCCAGACCATGCAGGCAGAAGGCACCTCTTCACTAAAATGTCATTCAGAGATGAAGAAAAGTTCCGTAAGACGTTTATATCCAAAATGAAGACAGTAAGGTCTAGGATAGCTATCCAATGCACCTACTTCTCACTAGCTTTATAGTCTGTTCTGTTTGCTTGCAAGAGGTGAAAAACTGGGCCATGTTTGCTTTTGTGCTCTTACTTTTTTTTGTTTCCTATATTTAGCAAAAACAAACAACAAACAAAAAACAAGGTGGCGAGAAAGAGGCAGAAAAAAATAAATGTAGTAAAAAGTACCCAAAGCATAGTAGTCTGGTAAGAAAATAACCCACTCACAATAAAGCTGGACATCTATGAGCTGAAGGGTTAACAAATCTGTTTCTAGCCTTACTTTCCCCAAACAGATGTTCCACACAACATTAAACAGGGGCTAGAAAGAGGGGGGAGGCAGAGAATGAACTTTGGCACAATATGGAATTTTTAAAGGCATTTCCTTCTCTGTAAGAGCCAAAAGCTGTGATCACTTAAGTCTTTGCTTTTTTAAATACATATTAATTTTGTAGCTTTTGCCAAACTAAATGAATCCAGTCTTTGAAGGTCTTTTTTTTTTTTTTTTTAAAGAGAAATCATAGTCTCCTCAGTGATACTTGAAGTCTGAGCTTTTTTCCAAGAATGTCACCAAAAATGGGTATGAATTTCTCTCTTTCAACAATGAATTCTTAAGTGTCAGGTGTGTAACACTATTACAACAGTAACTTAGTGTTACAGATCTTAAATATCTCATATTTAAATAAATTCATTTCACTCAATAATTGGAAAATTTCTTTATTTTTTTTGGGAGGGGGGTTGTTTGCTGGTCTGTTTGCTTTGATTCATTTAACTGGGTTGGGTTGGTGGATTATTTTAATCTGCTAAAGATAATATCAAGCGATGCCAATATGGCTGTCCACTCTGAAATTCAAATGTTACTTATGAGTATAAAAAAATATTAAAAAACTTTGTTAATCTGCATTTGGGAGTATTTTTCTTAATGAGTAATTTAAAAGTTGATCATGTTTCCAAACACTCATCCAGTTTTCTAACCACACAGATGTTTGATACACCTTACTCTTCCTTTTTGTGAAGTCCCGAAATGAAGTATAAATGATTCAGGAAAGCAGATTCCCAAATGAAATTTCTCTTTCACTCATGAATAGCTATATTTCTAGAAGAACTTAAAAAGATCAGAACTTAAAAATGTTAAATATGTTAAAAAAATTTAAAAATCACAATACTGTTATTTCCAAAGTAACAGTGTACCTTAGAGGCCCTTGTTATGAGGGAAGTTTCTCATTTATTGTAATAGTTATACATTTGCTGACCTAGATGAATTACATCAGTCAGAAGGAAAAAAATCACAATAAATATGAAAGATGAATGTACAATTCATGTTGATATAATTTTCCATGTTCTGGTTTCTCACCTCTAACTTCATGCCTTTTACATTTAAGAAAATTAATCCTGAAAAACACTAGCCAATTTTAACATGCATAATAGGAGGCAGGTGGTAAATGAAAACAACCCTGATAAATTATGGATGATGTGATAAAGAATTCTTGCTAGGTAGGGCCCCACATTTATGTGTATGTTGAGCATTCACCATAGAAACAACATTCAGTAAACTAACAGTAGTAAATTAATTTGAGCGAAGTGGACTGCAATGTAGAAAAAAAACGCAGATAAATTAGTTAAATACTCTGAAGAAAAAGAAAACCTTAGATGCTCAAAACAACCAAAATTAAAGTAGCGTTAGATTATTCCAATTCAGTGTTTGTAAGACTCCTCATGTAAGTGGGGATTCTCAATGCAGATACCACCCATGCATAGAGCAGGAACCACGATATCACTTTGTGGTTCTAACACAGAAAAGGTATCCATCCTGGAAAACAACTAGGAATTCCTCTTTTTCACTGTGTAATGCAATGGTCGATCCTTTTCAGATAGATTTATTTTTAATTAATTCAATCCCAAAACATTAATGGATACAAATGTCTTTGTAACAGTACAGTCTTATCCATTTTGCAACATTTTTACTACCTAATATGGTATCAGAAATTTATTGTTTATTATTTTCTCTTATTGTCTAGAAACTATGCTTTCATGTCTCTTAATTAGTTTACTCCATGCTGGGAAGTGATTTGTGTCCCAAGCTTCACCACCAACAAATGAAGTGTTTTGTCTCTTTTATAAGGTCAAAGAGTAAAGAGCATTTATTTCTCTTTCTCTTCCTATATGCTTGATTTGTTTAGTCACTGTATATCCAATAGCAAAAGTCAAAATAAACAGAAAAATGATCAGACTCTCAGTAAATGTAGAGTAAACTGTGGTTTTTCGAATGCTGCATAGTCCAGCACACCAATAAATGCTCTGAAGCTCTGCTTTCATACAACTTCCAGCTTTCTTTTAATGCAAACTGTTATAAGAAACCAAGGCACTGAAGACAGTGAGGATCATCCTGGTTGTATACAGCAAATACTTATAATAACAAATAATATTAATAATTGAAATCAACAATATAATAAAATAATCATTACTGACTTGGCAGTATATGGGACACCAAAGCTCCTGATACTGTAGTGCTATTTTAAATACTACAAGAAAAACAAGAACAAGACATAGATTAGGCAGATAGTGATTAAATTAAGTCCTCAGTGTCACATTTGCATTAAAGTTATGTACTTTCTAGAAACATAAGAAGCATACTCTGAAAACAGTAGCCATTTGACTATAATGGAAGTACCAAGCCTTAAGTCAAGATAGCACTTGATACATACTCACAACACGGAAATTTTAACATCCAAATCTTGGGAAAGCAGGCAGTACAAAGCCAGAATTTCCGGGACTCAGCTAAGAGACTTGTGTTCTCTTTTTTTCAAGCTCTTGCATGCCTTTTTTCTGTCAGTACCTCAGACCCGAAGAAAATGTGGCCTTTGCTTCTTCATATACATCACACGTGATGAAAAATAACAGCAAGGAAAGAAGGAATACCCAAAACACAAGCTAATTCATAGGCCACTCATATTTCTGATTAAAAGCATACACTCACATCTTCTGTAAAACCTAAACATACTACTTGCCTTTTAACTGTAAGGAAATTCAGCCCAAATAGTCAGTATTTCTCATCAAGCATAAAATAAAATGACCCTCACTAAACAACAGCTTGAATCGCTCTCTCAAAACCCTTTTTTCTGTTAAGCATGTGTAAGGAATTTTGTGCTTTCTGGTGATGAGAGAGGTAGCTGAACAAATGCCAAACACCATTAAGAGTTGCTTCAAAACCTCTAATCCTCCTGAGATTTAAGAACTGGTTCTGTAGACACCAAAAGACGTCATGGGGCTGTATGGCTGCTCATGACAACACCCCAAATCCTGAGTACCTGCTTTAAAATAATTACTGGTAATGAACTATGATGTTTTTCCAAAAGCTAATCAAAATAGTCCTCAGAATATATTGGATATCATTAAAAATGAAAATTGTGCTAACTTTTCAACAGTGTTGTGGTAAAGGAATAGTAAGTATACATCTATATTTTGCTCATCATTTCACATGAAAAAACAAAAAACCCAACAAGCCAACAACAAATCTCCGGTCACTGAACAGTGGATAAACTGCTATTTACATGAAAATTACTAGAAACTTGACGGTCTTTTATTTTTCCATGTTCTGTTTACACAAACTTGACCCTTCTGCAGTAGAACAGTCCACAGGGGAAGAGAAAATGAACTATGTGTTCAGTGGTTTAATGCTGTGATGTCAGGGCCCTGCTGTGCATAGGTCAACATTTGTATTACAGTCATTACTTATTCTTGCTAAGAGTCAAGTAACAGTGAAAAGATAACAGAAATACACAAGATTTTTGAATTCTCCTCAAATTTCCAGACACAGACAATGCAATGATAGAAAGCAAAAGTAAACTGTCCTTTTACATTCTTAGCAAGGTAACTGTTTTTTTCAAAATCTTTTTCCTCTTAGCATAAACTATTTTCATTGAAATATTTTGGGGTGCCCACTGCCTGTAGAGCAGCTGTACTTTGTCACAGTGTGATACTGCAGACCTGCTTTGACAGAGAGCAGGGTTACTAAGAGCTGTCATTCATACACACTGAACCAGAGCAGGACATCAGTCATTTTTGAGTCCATGCCCTGCTCTTTATAAATATTTCCATGTGTTTGCAATTAGTTAGTGGGCTATTCTGGCAGCAAAGGTTATTGAAGGCTGTTTTCCAGAAGTGAGTCGTTTCCTTTTTCCCGCTCTGTACAACTAAAATTAACTGTAGCATGTTTAATAACAACCCAGCCAAACAGTAGGCTCCCGTACATATATATCAAAAAAACCCCCTTAAATGGAAGAGTTTATCTGCCTTCCCTTGCACAAACTGGATGTGCTTTAGATCCAGAGGGCTGCAGAATGCAACTGTGTAGCAAACTGTGACAAGGAACAGAAGCCTCACACAGCAAAAAGAAGATTTCTGAAACACGGCTTTAGCTGCCATAATGCTTACAGGGCACTGAACAGGGGGAAGGATTGCACCCCTGCTGATCTGGTATTTCATTGCATTAATTGTTTAATTAAGAAATTAAGTTATTTAAGTATTGCATCCAAGACATATAAGTATTTGCTCAATTAATGATGCATTTTATCTCAGATAACACATTCATTTGTGCCTAATAGAAGTGCAACCTGATAGAAGTGCAACCTAGAACTTCCTGGAGTAAATCAACACAGCCTTCAGAAACCCGTCACTTACCATACCACACATAAGATTGTTGTTTTACATTAGATGTTAATTTATCGATCAATCCAACTGTGTCTCGTAAGTAGCTTCTTTTATGAACAATAGTGGAATAATACATAGCAAATGTCCTCAACCATATACAGTATTCAGGACTACTCATGATATACCATTACAATACCAGGGAATGTGTTGGATTCGGAACTAGCACTGAATAAAGAAATATAACAAGATTAAGTACCTTTGTAAACAATGCTTGCTTTTCAGCAGGCTGATTCTATTCCAAAGTGAAATTAAAACCATAGTGCTTACTTTAAAATCCTTGGATACAAAAGGTAAAAATAAATAAAGTGCAGAGTAAAGGGTTACAATTTAGGAGAAAGGTCTTATGGGATTACTACTTTACCATTGACCACCCTTTGTGGTCTACGTGGCTCGTGAATTCAGAACAGCAAGAACTGAAGATGTAGTGTGGTGTTCCCCCACCCCCTTTTACCCCCTTTCCGGCTAAACTCTGGCCACTCCCTCGGGCTCCTCCTCTTGGTCTCTGACGGACCCCAACTCTGCCCCTCCCCAGGTCCCGATAAAACCCCGACCCTCTGCCTGCCTTTGCCTCTGCCCCTGGACATCCAGATAGCAGCATGTGAGTAAAGATCTTCTGTGCTCTCCTCATGGAGACCTCTTCTCACCCCTTTGCCGTTGAGTCATTGTGGAGAGCGAAGATGCCTGAGCAAGCCATGAGGCTCCCCGGCCGGTGGGAGCCCTGTGGTCCATGCTCTCAGAAGGAAGGCTTGGAGCATGTGGGCCAACCCCGGCTGGGTAGAAACACTCTCTGGCACTTTTTGCTCATTGCAGCTTTGCAACATAACCAGCAATGCAACAATGCAGCATAAAATACAGGTTCTTAATCTAACCCTAACCACATGACTGATACTCTCATATCAGAGAGTACAGTCCTGCAATGGCCAAGAGCATCCAAAGAGAATTAGAATAAACTTAATTTGACTGCTAATATAAAACACTATTTCTTGTCCAAACCATCCTATTATTATAGTCTGCCTCCTCAATACAAAGAAAGGTAACTGAGTCAATAATAAGCCTCAGATACACAGTCAGTAGTAGCAGAATTAACTCGTGGTTTATTTGTTAAAAGAACCATTTATATATGTAATAAACCCCACCATTTTCATTTGTTATAGAAGTTGGAGGGAATTTAAAATATATGAGACTAGGAAAACCTGTGCTGGAGGTGTAGCTATCAAAGTCAGGACAAGTCCAACATGTTTCTCCTTTCATTCTCAGACTTACAAGCTAGGCAAGAAACAAGTAATCACAAGGAGAATAAAACAGGTTGTTCTTGTACAGCACCACTTATACATACGCACTTTAGAGAAGAAAATAATAAGAGAACAGAGTCAAAAGAGTTGACTCTGGAAAGGTCTTTCACATTGAGTTACAATCCATAGAGTTACTCACATGACAATATAAAACTCATATTATGGATTAGGTTTCAAATTTAAAAATGTCAGAATTAGCTAACAAACAAGAAAGATGAGAAATAAGCCGGATAAGAGAGAGGAATCGAAAATGATGAAATCTTCAAGCATACCACATTGGTACATTTAAAAAGTCTGTTTAAAGGGAAAATCATTAGATGATTCTCAAATTCCATAGCTACACATAAACCATAACCAATTACATTTAAACCATATCTCCATATTATATATTTAATACAGATGTGTTAAAAAGCAAGCCTACCATCTAGTCTTCTTCAGTGCCTGGAAGGAAATAAGAGTTTGATTCAGAAACCAAATGCAATCAAATTTTTCCAGTACCGACTCAAATACCAACATAACCTTACAAGATATTTTGGTTTCAAGATACTTTTACCATTGGGGAATGAAATAGTCTGATAGCAGCTTCCAGGAATACAGCATAATTAAAGCCAGTCACAACCAAAACCAGGATTTGGGATTATTAGAGACCAGACCATAGGTGAAGTTTCATTCCAATTGGCCCTTCAATTTCATCTCCAATATTTATATTATTAAGCACATGAGAGAAACAGACATGACTAGAAATATAAGGACATTAAGTGGAATTTTATTTTTAATGGTATTCACTGTTTTTTTTTTTTTTAATGCTTTGATTATATAATGAAGGGAAAAAAGAGAAAATCAAAATAAGTCCCTCAGGCACAAAAATATCAGTCAATACCTATCAGACATTTACAGTCCTAGACTACCAAGACTGAAAGTACTCTACAGAGAAGTGAAAATCTGTATTGCTGGTTCAGTACAGGATTAAACTTTTCTGTGTCCACTCCTTTACAAAAGGCTACAAGCCATTTCACCACTGCGCAGGAAACTAGTTGAAAATTCCTGTCTCAAAATACTCCAATCACCATCAATTCTGTCTACACAAGGAGGTTTGCTTTATAAACAGATAGTGTAGCTTAACTATAACACTCTGACCTCTGAAGTCAATTCAAGCCTCACTGGAATCCAGCCCAGCATCTCATTCACAGTTGACTGTTGCAAAGGAATGCTTGCAATATGAAGGAGTAAGAGTAAGCAAGCAGATAAAAGATAGTAGGCATGGTCAATAACCTGATTGTACAGCATACTCTGCATTCATTCAGAATTTCCCGTCTGAGATACAGTTGTGGTCTTCAACAGCATTTGCCCCCTTTAATTCACAGTTGCTAAGAGATGTAAATGTGTAACAGATCACAGCCATTCATTTCTCTGCCAATGGAGAATTACTTCATACAGTACATTTGCTAGTATTTATCCAACTCAGCTTTGAGTTCCAAGAAATTAAAGTTCCTTTGAGAAACTGTTCCTGACAGAAACAGAAAACTTCTGATGGTACAATGCATTACATTGATCATAAAAAAATCAAAAAAGAAAAACAAAAAGCCAAACCAACCAAACCCAAACCCAGATAAATTTACTGTTATTTTTCTTTATTTTACCATACACCTTATCATCAGTGATGCTTACACCATTCAAGTATTTCTGCACTTGCACCCTCCTATGCCATCCTCACTTCCTCCAGTTGCTCACATCCTCTTCATGCATTTGTACACAAATACACAGATCTGATTATTTTTACTGCTTTACTTCAAGGTCCTTTGAATTCATATTAGTATCTCTCTATTAACATCACATTCACACCTGCAACAACCTAGCCAAATATTTTCCCACCTCACAGTGGGATTGTTTCACACAACACTCTCTCTGTGCAGTCTGCTTGCCAGCCCAGCCCTTCTCAAGAACATCCAGAGACCTTTCCTTCTGAAACCATGGTGTTTTAAATCTGTCTTTATCTCCCCTATCCTAACCCCTTTTTCTCACTAAGACCATGGCAGCAGTGTATCAGTTTATCCAGCCCTGCTGTGACTTAGGTCAAGTGACTGACCAGGCTAAAAATAACACAGCAAAAGATTAAAAGTTATTTTTAATGCAAATCAGTCTTCCAGTTTAGCTCACTACACGACTGCACACCTTGTTGCGCCAGTTGATGATGTGATCTCTGCTGGAACAAGCAGCGGAAAGCAGTGGCTGCAGTGTGGAATAGCACTGCCAGAAAAGGATATGGTCATGAAACTATACAGTCTTCCTGTAAAGAATATCTTGCCAGGGAGTGCCTGGAACTGCACTTCATCGCCTGCCCAGTGAGTCCTGTGCTGTGATGAAGTGCAAAGAGACACTCACTGGTGTAAGTGAGATACGGGCGAAATCAGGTCTATTTTTATTCTCTATTCCAAATAAAGCAATGTATATCTTTAAAAGTAGAATAAGGCAGTATATTTTCACTGCCAGTGAAGTTAGGGTAAGAATTTCTATCCTTCCTCTCCACTGAATATTTTCCTGTCATTCCAGCTATGTTCATGCAAGCAGGATCACTGATATTATGGCTTAGAAATACCTCAGCTTTGAGAAAAGACATTGTTCATTTAAAACCTTATCTTTTAATAATTGTGATCTTCAAGACAAAACAAAAACCTTGAGAAAAAAACTCCAAACCAAAACAAAACTATTATTTCCCATGGATTCATTAAAACAGTTATATATTTATGTAATTTGTGATCCAAGTGTCTGTGGATTGTGTTAGATACAGCAAACCTTTGGCAGAGATTATCTTTGACAGGACACCAAAACTGTAATAGTTCACACTGGTTTAATTTATTGCAGTAAATAAAACAGAACATGGTCTGAGAAAGACCTGAGAACCTAGAGGTCTTCAATTTTCTCTCATTGCTTTAAGGTTAAAAATATAACCTGAAGTTATACAAAATACAGAATTACTGTCAGAAGGAAATGTCACCTGCACACATTCTCTTTTAGGAAGTAACCAGTTGCCAGCGCCCTTTCTGTCTCATGCCCTCATCTGGCAGGACGGCAGCTACTGTGCTCACGCTGCCTGCCACGCCTCTCATCCATTGTGCATCCATCTCCTCAGAGCTCTCTAGCCACTGTATTCTCCATTCACGTCACCATTTTTTAGTTTCTTTGTGCTTTCCATTCACTCTTTACAACACACTCTTCTGGATTCTCATAAACTATGAGCTACAGTTCCCTCATGAAAATTCCTGCTGTGGCCCTTCCTCCACATCCTTCCAAATGAAGGTCAATGCTCAGTGCCTACTCAACCACCTCAGTTCTCAAGGTAATTGAACATACTGACTATCCTTCACACTTCCCACCAGAAAACACAACCAAGAGATGAAGTATCATCTTTATGTAGAAAGCTGAGCATATTTTACTCCATGCCATACAAGTTAGCAATATTATTGGGAAAAGAATTTTATTGTTTAGCATTCTTTTGCTTAGGGACGATTTCCTCTCTCCACTTCAGGCCCTCAGAAGGTAGTGACTGACTTGTACTTCTGCTACCATAAGTGTATATATTCATTTCATTACTGTGACAGTGCATGTCACTTTCTGCAGTTGAGAACTACCAAACTTTCACTGGGACTCAGGGAACTTTATTACGCACTGATACAAGAACACCTACCTTCCTTGACCATATCTTTGAAAATATACATTTATCAGGAAGAGAATTCCAAGCAATTTTAAAGTAGACAATTACAAGTAAATTTAAACAAATATTCATTTTAAATCTTGCAGTGGGATCAAAAGCCTTGCTTTAGTCCAATGTCCAATCCAGTGAAGTCCAAAACAGAGATTAAAAAGAACTGCACTACAGGAACTTGCAACCGGTACAAAAAATATATTATCAACTTGATCCAACATCTATGAAAGACAGATATCCTTGAACTAAAGAACTCCATTTTGCACCAGCTGAAACAACCTTCAGTTTTGATCCAAGCACACAGCAATATTTTGACAGGTAGTAGAGACATATATGACATATATCCTCACTGACCCAAAGATGACAGAATATTATGGAAAAGGCTTCATGATTACTCAGTACAAAGGAGACTACTCCATAAAAATATGCCTGTGCTTGTTGCAAACCTCTGTATTATGTGGAATGCAAACTCTATGAACGTGATGATGTGAAGATGGAATCATCTAGTAAAGACCTGACATATCACACTGCTGATAAATCTGGATTAAAAAAATACTGCAAAGGCTTCATTGCTGATCCTGCAGACGCAGATTCTTCGCTTTCTTTTGTGCTCCTTGTTCCATGTTTTGACAATGCTCTTAAGAATACCTGAAAATTCTCATTGTATGTGGCTTCTTACTTGTGCACTGCAAAATTCTGCCTCTTCTATTATATTTAACTTAACACAGAAAGCAAAAATCTGCTCTGCAGTTTTGGCAGCATTACCTGCATTCCAGGCAACTTCTTTCCTTTTCTGAAGGACATGAGGAAAGGAAAACAGCAATTCAAGAAATAGCAGGCTGAGTCTTCAAAGCATTATTTCAAAAGATGAAACAAAGACAGAGCCACAGTACAAGAAAACCCTTACCCTGATCAAATTTATTTTGGTAATTATTACTTCTCCCCTTCCTTTTCTGAGAAGGTTGAATGGCAGAGAGGCTCTGCAATTCCCCTGCTACACAGGCTTGGATACTATAGGAAGGGAAGTTGCATTTTTTGTATGATTTGGATTTCATTTGTGTTTACAGGAAGCCAGCCATGGAAAACTAGGTGCTACATAAACATAAGCAGAACAAGAGGCTCACACCTGGGCATACAGTCTTCTCTAAATAAGTCTAGCATGACAAGAGAAGCCTTACACTAAGCAAAGGGGAAAAGGTTGAGAGATATCTGTAATTTCTATACCTATTATACAATAAAAGGTAAATCTGGCAGGTGAGAGTACAGCAATAATATTAAGAAACAGTAGGTAAAGAATAGAAAACAAGGGGAAAGTCCAATATGAATGAGAAAAGCAATCAGATATGCATAATAAGTAATTCACCGGGCTGTGTCTTATATAGCAAGGATTTAGGGTGTAAACAACCAGAAGTTTACCAAAATGTGATCCAGGAATTTCCAGGCCTGGGCTTCATTAACAGTCAAGACTTCAGAACAGAATTTTAAGGAAAGAATTACTAATATGCAGATCAATTGTAAACAAAACAAATTATAACAGGATCTATAATAATGCTATCAGTTTTACCAGGTAGCCCTTTCTAATAACAGCATTTTATAGACAATCTTCTAGCTTTGCTTAAGTAAAACATTTGACACATGGAAATTTATATTCAGTGTCAGATTAATTATGAGGTACCAAAAGAGAAAGATGAAAAAGACATGGCAATAAGTAACTGGAAAAATGACTGGCAGAAGGTCATCAGAGAGAGGCAATACTGGCTTGGTGCTTGGTCCAACCTTACTTAATATTTTTAGTGATAAATCTGGAAGAAATATCATAAATTTGATGCTGAAATCACTTAATCACAATGCAGAGCGATGGCACCATAAAATGCCTAAGAAGAAAGATCTTGAGGTCTGGATGAGAAAAATTGAATGAATTAGTATAAAAATACTGAGACAAATCAATTAGGGAATAACATAAAATTTCATCGTTTATTGGGAGCTCATCATTTAATCTAGCTAAGAACTGGTCTGAATGCCCTAGTAATACTAGTAATACTACTAAAAATAGATAGGAAACAGGAAAATAAAATTCTTAAATATATCAGGTGAGACACTGCAACACTGCAGAACAACTAGCAGTTCTGTATAGATCCTTGAATTTATGTCATTCGCATTAAAAAATGAAACAGAAAATAGAATAGATGCAGAAAAAGGACTTGAGAGACAGTACTTACAGAAAACATGATAAACAGGTTTGCTTTTTTCCCATAGCAAAACAAAACCAAAGAGAACTCATGTCTGGTCTTCATGGAAAGTTCAGGGAAAATAAGCTCAGGATGAAAAGTAACTGCTTGCACAAAAATAAATAGATAAAATGAGGAATGCATAAACTTCTCCTCAAAAGTGAAGATTCCTACCTGTTAAAGCAATCAAATCCTTAGCCTTTCCAATGGGAGTAGCAGAGGTAAGAAAACACTAGCTGTTTTTCGTACAGACTTTGATAAGTTTAAGGAATGGACTATATGGCACAGTGCCTTCAACAGCAGAGAACTGCTCAGTGATGCAGAAGGTTCCTTATATTCCTTTATTTTTTCCCCTTGGGTTCAACAGCTCATAAAGAATTTGGACTTCTACTCTTTCCCTTCCAGCTGATCCCTGTTAGAACTTATTGGCTGTGAAAAAGGAGTTCCTGAGACAGTACAGAACATGACCACCAAGAACCATAATGATTAATGCCAGAATGAGGAGGAAATAAGAAGCCAGCAATATGCTTCACACTTCATCCTGCAGATGTGGACTGGCCCAAGCAGGATATTCCCCAGATAGAGCTTGCCTGACTGCAAAGGTGACGGGTGTGTCACCCCAGCGACAGGGTCCTGTTTCATTTGAGACTCTAGAAAAATGCTGCTCTGAAAACAGCACTAGAGCAAAACAGCTGGGCCCAGAGGGAATGTGATTGCCCCTTCTAGCAGCAGCACTGTTACATCATCTTAACTGTAACATCAAATATAAACATGTGCTGAATGTGGCCTAATTCAGGGCAAGACCAGCTTGGGTGGCTCTGCTCCATGCCTATAGCACTGGTGCACTGGGGCACGTCATCTGGAGACAACCAAACACTTCTCTGAAAAGTCACAGCTCAGTCTGGCCAAGTTTATTAGCTGATTCCTGCACTCCTGGTGCAGATCTATGCAGCACATCTGCAGATAAAAGGCCTTGGCTGGATGTAATGACTTTTGGGCATGGGGGCGAAGAGGCTAAAGAAAAAGAGTTAGATCCTGTGACCATTGAGCACCGCTATCTTCCTCAGCTAGGTCACAGCAATATGCTGTAGAGCATATAGATCCATGGGGTTTAGTGTTGTAATAAAATCTGTACACAGGCCCTTTCTCTTTCTAAAAGCATGCAGCTTACGTTTCAGAGAAATGCATCACATAATTCTTAAGCCCATCTATCAAAGCAGCAGTGGGCTTCTGAAATGGATTTCCCCTTCTGTATTTTCTACATTTTTAACACATTTTTTTGTCAAGAGGCCATTTCTGAATTGACAAGAAAGAGATTTCAAAATGAAGTGAAACACTTCTCCACAGTCCCATACTTCATAAAGGCAAAACTTTTAGATGCAGCACAAGCGTTTACCTAAAATTTCCATTTCTCTTTACTCCCACAAGGCCCAAGATAAACAGTACCCTAATAAAAGTTGATAGCGTGGGCTCTGTTCAAGTGAAACCACTTTATAACTTGACCAAGTTTGTTCTCTGCCAGGAAATGATTGCTTTTCCAGTTCAACCCAAGAATGCTGCTCTGCCTTATGTCTGCTGGCAACAACTTCTCTGTTTATGGGTGGGCTAAAAAGGAGGATTCAAAGACTAAGTTTAGACCTCAGATAATGGTGCTAGGATTAAGATTTTGTCCTTGATTTTACCAGACTTAACTTGAGGGTTCGGGTGGATGAGCAGACAAAAAAGTAAGTTACAATAAGGTATTGCATAGTTCACTATCCTTCTGTTTTTCTTCTCCTTACATTTACTTCAGTACATCTCAAAATGTACATGCAAATCAAAATCAGATCTATAATATGAATGAAACCACTAGCAGATTTGATTTTCCTATACTGCGTTAACACTAGCACATAATTTTTTCTGTCAAAGTCACTTACTTTCTTGTAAGTAAAATCGTTGTACCTTTGCAAGGCAAAACCAGCACCGTAATTGCCATATATGTTGCAATATACCATGGCACTCTAATGAAGAGAAGGAAATTGGTTCCCCCCAAAAGAGAGTTATTTAAGAAGTACTGCTGCGTGGCAGTACACCATGCAGCACCCTCAGCAGAGACGTGGTGGAACATGCTGCCAGTATTCCCCACACTGCTAGCAAAGAGAGAGAATACTAAAATTAACCTATGCTCTTGTCCTGCACTCAAAAGCAAAGCATCTCAACATTAAGCTACATACTTTAAATGCATTCATAGGAATTGCCCAAGCTTGAAGAGTTATAAAGAAAATCCAATATAGGACAAAGTGTTGAAAGTTGTATTTCCCTGCTTGAAAGTTTTATGTAATCATCAGCTAGAATAAAAAATAAAAAATAAATTGTACTACACAGTCACATCTGATTTATTGTTCTACCTGTACACTGACTTCTTCACTTGGAGAAAAAAGTCACTATGTTTTTTCAGAATTCTGTCACAGGCAAAACTGTCTGCAGTTGAAGAATTGTACTTTAATTGATTTATTGCCATGCAACACAAACCTCTGAGCACTGACTTGAACACTGAGAAAAAGTATGTCAACTATTACATTTACATAAAGAAATAACTCCTTCCATCCCCACTCTCAACTTACCTGATTTTCACTAGAGATTAAGTTCAACCCATTCACATGGATCTAGTAAAGCAAAAGGCAGTGTTAAGAGGTTGAATGGGTGCACATGACAGATTTTTTCTGCTTCTTTGTGCTTAGGAATTCTTCTGCCATATGCTTAATTGTTTGTTTCAGCCTCCCATTATTGTTTCTACCCTTCTGTTCCTCAGTGCCCATGCCTCACAACATGGGTTGTTCTGATCTGGCTGTGGGCTGCAGTCTTTTGGGGGTGTCCTGCTCCATGTGGCCCATCCATGGGCCCCCCCAGGAGTGATCTTGCACCACTGCTGCCCCTTTCTATTTACAGCCTGGGACATATTTGTGTTCAACCTATCACCCCCATCCCTGCCAACACCTTTAATCCTAGGTAACAGGAGTCAACATCCTAAGAGTCTGGACATATTTTTATTAGAGAAAACTTTTGCAGCAGAATTATTTCAGGAAGAACTGCCAGAACAGTGATGGATAACAGAAATAACCATCAACAATACAGCTTGGAAAATAAGCGTAGATATGTCTGAGTGAGCAAGAACATAGAGGGTTGTGAAGAGAAATTACAAGGACTTAAGGAGGAAAATAAGGCCTTATTTTAGACCATTGTAAAGGGCAGCAGATTAGCGAAGTCAGAAGCTCCATTCAGGAAAAAGTAGTGATCTGCTCTGATGTCCATACTAACAAATAGAAGTATTTAGACATTAACTAGGAAAGCCATCAAATGTTTCAAAAGTATTTGAAGAGAGCCTTGGGAAATGTGAGGATTTTTTGTTTATTTTTGTTAGACGCTATTGACATTGTGACTAGGTTTGCTGTTGAAAAACTGGACAATATTGCTCCAGATCTTCTCACACTTTGACCACAGGCAACTTCAGTAAAGCACTAGAGAAACCTGTGGTTATAGATATCCTACATTTTTAATCTCAACTTCTTACTGATAGAAGCTGGTTAGAGCTGCTGGTTGTTCCAGTCAAGCACTGTCATTCCCACCTTTACAGCTCTGATCTGATTTCTGCAGCAAGCAACTCTGTCAGGATATTGCTGCCTGTACATCTAAAGAGTGTTCCCAAGAGTGGATGGAAAAATGATTTTTGTAAGAAAATTAACTTCTGTAACAACATATGTATCTACATTTTTTGTTTTAATGTCTATATTACACAGGGGGGATCATCACATTCATATATTCCTCCCAGCTGAAGGTTGCTCAGATGTCTCAGATGTATCATTTTATGATAGCAGTTTATGATTTCTGTGATGAATTAGAGTGGCAATATACCCAAGATGAGAATTTGTGCTTGGTATGAGGAATATCCTGATGATGCTCAGATCCATAATTCAGTCACCAACTATAAACAGTCTATGTCACAGAGTCCATAAACATTAGTCTAAGAGCAGCTACTCAAAGCCTAGAAAAGAAAGTAGAAAAATAACTGCTCAGAAGGAAAAAAACATCCAATAAATTTACTAAGGTACTGCTTGTGCATTTGAGAGGTGCTGGAGTGTGTCCAAAAAGCAAAAAAGCTGGTGAAGGGTCTGGAGCACAAATCCTGTGAGGAGCTCCTGAGGGAGCTGAGGTTGTTTAGCCCGGAGAAAAGGAGACTGAGGAGTGACCTCATGGCTCTCTACAACTGCCTGAAAGGAGGGTATGGACAGGAGGGAGTTGGTCTCTCCTCCCAGCAGTACAAATGACAGGATGAGAAGAAAGGGCTTTAAATTGCACCAGGGGAGGTTTAGATTGGATATTAGAAAAAATTTCCTCACTAAAAGGGTTGACAGGCACTAGAACAGGCTGCCCAGGGGTCACCATCCTTGGAGGTATTTAAAAGACACATAGTAGATGTGGCACTTAGGGACAGGGTGGACTTATTTTGGTTAGGTTTACAATTGCACTTGATGATCTCTAAGGGTTTTTCCAACCTAAATCAATCTCTGGTGCTATGATTAAGGTCTTGTTAAGTCTTGTTATACAACATGCACAAACTCGGCAAAGGACAAAGGTATTTTCTATTTATTTCCTGCCAGGAAAAACAATTACCTTGGTTCTGAAATGAATAAAATGCCTCTAAAATTAACTTAAATTTCATTTATATTATGTATTATTTAATTCTGTTTAGCAGAGGATACATGCCAGGTTCACCCATGATCTGAAACTCATGAACCACATCCATGAATCATCAAGGATGCCTACGAGACCGAAGCGGCTTGAGCTTCATTGGCTGCTTATTCATTTCAGGATGAATTTACAGTTCTGACTTATACCACTCTCAGTAGAGAGCTCAACACACACAACAGAAATTCATCAGAAGACCATTTGTCAAATATTAAATGCTACTTTGAAAAATCTGTGTCACACGAGATCATACAGTTACATCGTGTTCAGATGTAAATACTCTTTATTAGAACCTTCCCTTATAATGGCATCTTACCATAAAAAAGTAAAGAGAAAACAGGAAGCAATAAGGGGATAGCAAAGACATACAAAGGAAGGACCATGCACACCACTTGACACAATTGATATTAACTTTACCTGTAGGACTACAATAAGATACAAGGATGCAGTGCACCTTTTGGGCATCTAATACATTGTCAATGCCAGATGGATCTTTTGTATGGTGAAGTGAATTTGTATCAGTGAACTTAGTTGGAAAGCATGAGATACAGAGATGCATTCCACAGTTTGGATAGTGTATATTGACACTTGACTACTGACTTCAGCAATGTTTATGTCCAATTCATATAACCTGACACTCCTCAATAATCTCTCCAGTCACAGAGTCTCACTGTTAAACTGTGGCACTGGGAGTTGTCGAAAACAAGTTCACAGCAGATGGGAATCACCAATGAATCCCCAGAACACACTATAAAGAAGAACTGAAAGAAAAGATGACTTTTGTTTTTCTTACAGAACCAGATTTCTTAAATTCTGCATGACATAACACATAAGGGACTTCATGGAAAAGAGATTTTCCTACACAAGACTATTATTTGTACTAGAGTTCTGTACTACAGTGGCGCTACAGTTGAATTCTTTCTTCAGAGTTCTGAAGTGCTGATCTCTAGAAATGGAAAAGTAAAACCCTTCATGACACTGATGTTTGTATGGGGAATCATTTCACAAATTTAAAATGATAACCAGCTCAAGATTAGCTCCTAAAAACAGAAAATCATTTTAAAATTTGAATCATTTAAATAATTTGAATTTGTATGTCTTTAAAGAGCACTTCAACTATTTCACAATACACAAACTTACAGGAAAAATTTAACACAGAAATATGGTGGGTTTTTTCCCCTTTAAATTATTCAGTTTCCCCCAGTATCTGTTCTCCAGTTTTCTTGGTCCCTGAGCTAGATATTCCATATATAATCAGGTCTCAAAAAAAAACAAACACAAAAATTCAGAAAGAATTCCCTCTAAATAAATATATTTAGCTTCAAGCAAATTAGAGTGGAAAAGAATATGAGTACTCTTTCCTAATCTCACTTCTTTTTTTCTTTCTTTCGTTGTAAATCATCAAAAACATCATAATTTGGGACAAAGAAACTTATTTTTTGAAACAAAAGCAGAAGACTGATAAAAATTTCAGTCACATTTTGGCTTCAGAAATAAAACTCATATTCATAAACAATCTTCTTCTTATTCTGGTGACAGAACAGAAGAGGAACTGAAAGGGAGAATAATTTTTAAAACTGGATTTATATAGCTTCTTTATAACTACAAATTGCTTATTATCATTTCCAGTGCACCTTCCATAATGAGGCCTTTCTCCTGCAATATCTGTTCACAAATGCAAAGCTAACAAAAGCAATTATTTTAAGGACTGGGATTTAAATTCTTCCAATAAATTTTTATACTTTTAGTTTCATTCATGTTTACATCTTTATATCATAAAGAGGTTCAAAATCTAGCAGCAAGAAGACACAGAAAAAGAGAACAAATGCACATAAAACGGTCATTTCTGCATACAAAAACAATAGATGCTAAATTTAATTGTATATTGATAACTTCCAACTATCCCAGCAAAAATTAAAAGCATAAGCAATATGGAAGGAAGTAATTGTGCTGCCAGCAAAAGTCATACATAACTGAGCAGAAAGTATTGAAGGAGGGTTGCCTTTTGAGTTATATCAGTTTTATAAAGACCAGTTCTTTGCTCGAAAAAAAATGTAATGCTCGAATGCTCAAAAAAATTAATTAAAAATTCCCTTCATCCTCCTCATGTGGATACTCTTTATGTGAACACACCTTGGATATATCTCGAGTTTTCCATGTTCTTTTCACTTTCTTAATGAAAAGCCTACTGTGGGTTAAGGGCTCCTCTCCTCTGAAAGGCAACTACCATCTGTAAAACACCCCTAAGAACTGAAGAAACAGTCTAATTCCTCTTTCTTCCTTAAAATAGGTAGCTGCACTACAGAGAACTGGGGGAAGAAGCTACAACATTCAGGATCTTCAGACTATGTGGACTTATTATTCCCCTTAACTTGCAAAGAAGGGAAAAAAAGGTAAGGATCGCTGCCTTCCAGTCTCCATTTTTACCTGTAAAGGAGCAGGGAAAATTTTTAGACTCCTATTCAAGATATAAACACTTTTCTTTTAAATTGCATAGTCCTCTGAAAAGCTGAACAACATTTTTCTGCAATGTAAGAAAAAAAAAGTTATTCAAAGATATTCATTAAAATTTTACTGAAATCCCTTGGCTGATATAGGTAATTTCACTATATTCTGTTTTCTTTTTTCCAACACTGATTGTGAAACTTTTGTCTGGCTCTTTATGTACAGTGATGAACATTCTTGATTACAGTCTCTTATGAGCAAGGATTTAAGCATGGCTCTGTTCTAACCTTAACAGGAAAGTGTTTGTGATTTCCCCCACAGCACAGGGAACATTTCACTTCTACAGTTTAGTTCATTGGGTGATCAAAGACCTGACAATGAGACAACACAACACAGTGGCCAGTATAAAAATCCCACAACCCAGCAAGGCATCACTCTGGTAGAGAGTAGGGAAAGCAGCTGAAAGGTTTCTGCTGCCCACGGCTGTCAGGGATGCCTGAGGTGTTTCTCTATGGCATCACGTAAGGCTGTGCTTTGCAGGCATGTAATCACATGTTCCCTCACACTGGTGAAGAACACAAAAGCTCTTGTTTTGAGCTCAAGCTGTCCCCAGAAGCCAAGACAGAAGATGGATTTTGTTCCTTTAGGCCCGCCAAATACTTATGACTACCTGGTTATAAGTAAAAGCTGCATGAAACATTAAAGGCAGTGGGGTCATACAGACATAGCTGCAGTATAACACATTGTTCTCAATTCTCATATGAAAGGCAAAGCCTATCCTTCAGTCTAAATCCAAGCCCAACTCACAGAACTAGTAAATGTTTGTGTGTCTTTGCATGTGCACGTACACATGTATATGGTGGGATGCTCACATGTGTTTTGGTTGGGTTTTTTTGAATTTACATAGGTAGGCAGGTAGAATGTGTTTGTATGTAGGAGGGAGTATAGATGGGTGGGTATTTGCAGATGCGTGTGTGCAAGTATGCATGGGTATAGGGGTGTGCATGCCTGTAACACTGCGTGAAGGTTCATGTGTCTGTGGAGATGTAGAGCTACGTGTGCGTAGGTGAGACTGAAATGATATGTGAGTTTGTGTGGGTCTGTGAGGGGCTTTGTATGCACAGACGTGTAGTTGCACGTATGTGGAGTGTAGTGGGGGAGATGTGCAGAAGTCTGTGTACATCTAGGGGTGTGTAGTGCAGCGCGTAGGAAGTAAGTGTACATGTATAGGTGTGTGTATCACAGGAAGGTGCAAAGGTCTGTGCGCAGATGAGAAAGTACAGGGGTGTCTGTGCTGTTGTATCTGCAGGTAAGAAGATGGCAGGGGCTTGGGGGGGAGGTATGTGCAAGTGCACACACAACATTATACAAACATATGTAACACAGCATTAATCAGAAAGTAGATTTTCAATACAGAAGTCCATTTTCAAATAAACAATTTTGACAGAACTTAATACTATCTTATACCGACTTATACTTAAGGCTAATTCGGAGTTTTCTGTAATTTCTGTGACTTTTATTTTATCACAATTAAAGAATTAAATATGCATTTGGAGAAACAATGAGTACACATGGCTGGTCATTCAGTGATTGTCCCCGATATTGATTTATATAGTTTCACAAGGAAACTGTGAGGAGTCAATTTCTTTGAGAGTCTTCATAGCCCTGGTGTGTCTAGTTTAATGTCTTGTATTAGCCTTGGATTTATTCAGAAAGGAGATTCTCTGTATTTTTCTGCACCAGTGTCATTTTATAATTCAGCATTTTATAATGTACTACCATGTTCAAATGAGGACTGTCTTCTGAGCAGCTGTAAGTTTGTGCCTTCTAGGTTGATTTAGCAGACTGCCATCTATCATGGAACTGAGAACTTACCACAAATAAGCTGAAGTTTTTGTTCTCTGTAACATGGACCACTGAAAGAGAGTAGGTTTAGACCGTGTACTAGGAATAAATTCTTTGCTATGGGAGTGGTGAGACACTGAACAGGTTGCCCATCTGTGGATGCCTCATCCCTGGAAGTGTTCAAGGTCAGATTGTATAGGGCTTTAAGTCACCTGCTTTAATAGAATGTGTCCCTGTCAACAGCAGGGAGGTTGGAATTGGACGATTTTTAAGGTCTCTCCCAACTCAAACCATTCTGATTATATGAAAAGCAGTATCTGGATTTGAATTCACTTGATGATACAACTGAACTTCCTTTCGAGGCTTTACACATATCATATTTAAAAACACCAAAATCACCCATTCAAAGCCCTCCCTGATCAGAAAGAAACTACAGTATTTCAGCACAGAAGGAAAATAACTGTATGAAAGCAGGATTTTAAATAATAATTTTAAAGGAGAAAAAAGTCATAGCATCTGCGACTGGAAATCCATTTCTGAAAATATAGACGTAAATCCCTCAGCATGATATAACAGGTGAACATAGGAGCTATACTATTCAGCAGCTAATTCTATTTGCATTGCTTTGGTAAGTATGAAAACATATCTCTGAACCAAAATGTGCAAGGAATTACTGACTTGAGTGACAAAGCAGAAAATTCACTCTATCCTACTTTCAGTTGTCAGGCAGTTCCTGTTAAGTACTAAGGACAAGGACAGGATGTTTATGACAGAACACATGTAGCCACTTTAAAGAGGGTTACTTCACACCATTACCTTCAGGAACTCTAGGTACAAAAAAAATCTCCTCTGCAGTGCTGTGAAACTGCCACACTATACAAACCCCAACACCGCTCTGATAATCAAAGACAGGACAGTGGGACACTGTTTTAGACATGTTCCACCTAGAAATAAGAGATACTCAAGAGGCATTCTTCTCTTCCTATGTTGATGAGCAGTGGCAAGTATTGCAAAGTAAATACTGCTCTCTTACTATGTTTTGCCTTATATTGAGTGTCATGGCTCTTATATCCTGATTTCGAGCAAAGACTTAATGTTCAAAACATTCAAAAGGCCTTTTTTTGGATGGTGAACAAGGGAATGAAGCAATGAAACAGCCACAAAGCAATTTTGGTGGGGAGAAAAAAAAAAAGAAAAAAAAGAGAGAGAGAGATAGTAAGTTAATAACATTCCAGACCTTCTTACTCAATAATAAAGATGAAAAGTGCAGAGGAACATTACTTCTCCCAGTTGCAAATGCTGTTTCCCTAGACAACCATTTTTGAGGTTGTTTGTGAGGTGGATCCCCAGGTTTAGGGGAAAAAAGAAGTATCTTCACCAGGAATACAAATAAATGCTCCTTCTTCTTGCTAAAATGCTCTTCTTCAGCCCATGCATGAGCATTTATGATTAGTGTTAACAGATGAATTATTTACAGTGAAGAGTAACAGATTTACCACAACAACAAGAATATCACTAGATAATACTGCAGCATCTTTCACATGGAAGGCAGGTGGTAACTGCACATGCTCAGAAAATTTTCATCAGAAAATGAAAGTACTATCCAGTTGTTGGGATTTTAGGAGTTCCCCTTTGTTTTTCTCTTAAAGGAGTTTTCCCCATACTTTTGTTGCTAGGGGCCAAATCACTGGATACTTAGGAGAGACAAAAAGACCTGGCCAAAGCGGGAGGAGTCCAACTGGCTGCTCTTTTTTACCTGGGGTTTTCTCATTGCCGCAGAGATGCTAGAAGATTTGAACTGGCAAAAAGGTACAGGCCCTGGCTCTCTAGTGCTCCTGGCATTCCAAAGGAAGAGAAGCCACTCTTGTGGTGGAGGTAATCCATCGCCATTGCAGACTCCTGTCTTCCTTCTCCCGGGATTGGAACCTGCTCTCTGGAGCGGCTGCTGCACTGGGACCCTATTTTAACACCCTACCTCACCAAAAGGGGACTTTTCTCACAATTTGCTCGAGTGCCTCAGGGACCCCGGGATCCCAAGCCCACCTTTCCCTGCCCCACAGGGAGTCGGACAAGGCTCCCCAGCCCCCGCTGTTCCTTTGCCGCTGCTCTGGGCCTTTGCTACACTGTACCCCTGCACCTCCCGCTTGCAGAGACTTCCCGGGGGTCCTGCTGCAGCTCTGGAGGTTGGTATGTCTTATTTACAACCCAGGATTTGAGTTGGATTTGCTGGTCCCTGCTGTTTGGGTTTGGGTTGTTTGGATTTGGGTCGGTCCCCGCTGTTCTCAACCCGGAGTTTGGGTCGGTCCCTGCTGTTCCAGCCCGCTGTTCCCAGCCCAGGGTTTGGGTCCATCCCTGCTGTTCCAGCCCGCTGTTCCCAGCCCAGGGTTTGGGTCTGTCCCTGCTGTTCCAGCCCGCTGTTCCCGAGGCCCCTGCCCGGCCCAGGCCCGGCTGCCCCAGGGGTTTGTGCAGCAGCTTCTCGGCGCCATCACCGCGTGAGGGCCGAGCTGGCTCCGAGCGCCCCCTGCAGGCAGAACCATGGCACCGCCCCGCCCCGCGGGAGCCGCCAGCGCCCCCTGCCGGCCGTGAGCGTCCCTCAGCGCAGGGCAAGGCCTGAGAGCGCCGAGAGCTGCTGGCAGCTGCTCTGCTCTGCTGGGATCGCTGCCCTGGCACTGCTGCTCGCTTGCCTGGTTATATATGTATGCATACATTAATAAAGAACTGTTATTCCTATCCCTCATATCTTTGTCTGAAAGCCCTTTAATTTCAAATTTATAATAATTTGGAGGGAAGGGGGCTACATCTTCCATTCCGATGAAGGCTCCTGCCTTCCTCAGCAGACACCTGTCCTTCAAACCAAGACACAAATATAAGACATGAGTTTTTACACTGCAACATAAACTGGTCTCTTTCCGAAAGCACTTATTTCACCAAAGTTTACACCCAAACATTGTGGAGAAGAATTTTTTTTTCTTATCACTCTGGTACACACCATGCAGTTTCTGGCATACTTATCTTTGTTGCTTGAACCTAAAGCTTTTTGAAGATGCTCCTCAGTCATAAACTCATATTTTTGTACTATGGACTATAGAGAAGACTTATTGTTGAACCCACTTGAAACCCATGCAGTTATGACCCCTGAGGCTCTGCTCAGGTACACTCTGATGCGAAAGGCCAAACCATGTCAAACCAAGGATCCATGTCCTAGAATACCTTCTCTCCCTCCGCGGTCTATGGGGGTTATTTTGAAAGGGGTATTAAAAAATGAAAGGTGGTTTATAAAGACATCTCCAGTATATTCTCACACCTGCTAGCTGCCTGCAGCTGAAAAGCTTTCTACGCTAAAGGTGGTTTCTTGTTTAATAGTTTCTGGAAATTCTGGCAACCCCTTAATGTGCAGACCTGAACAGAAGGTTCAACTTATTCCACTGTATATCTTTGAAACAAAATTGGTAACAAAGAATGATAGCATACAACTGGCCACATTATATTAGATCAAATTAACATTTAGCTCTGTGTCTAAAAATAGTCAAAATCAGGTATGACTGACAGTGATATGACACAAAATCAGTGATATGACACTTCTCCTTAAGTCTTCCACCTTCAAACTGTTTTCAGTCTCAAAAACTTCCTGAGGTGGATGCATTGTCAGTAACACTCAAGGGATTTCTCATTCACAACTTTGACCAAAGCTTCACTTAAAACTACGTTTTGTCAAACAACATTCCCAACATCCCTTGGAGACAGGGAGGTTCCAACCTCTATTGCCATATGTGTGAAGACTCATCACCTGCTTGGTAGGAGATGGTTCCTAACAACTTTATTTGATGCCTCTCTGATATTCTGAGCCTACAATGAACAACACGACTTCACATGTTTCTTTAAAGAGAGTGAAATGTGGAACAAAAATTATGTTTCAGACAGAAAAAAAACACAAAATTCAAGAAGTGGATATGTGGTCAATGTAATTTTGGTAGTATAATTTCAGAAACCATACCTGTAAGTTGCTTTTGCAAATGAAATATTCACAGATATCATGTGCTCAAACAAAAGAATGTATAAAAGAAAATCACACAACTATTTCGTATCCTTTACAGCACTTCACTAAAACTAGAGAAGGTGAGATATCTTTGTGTGATCTGAAGTGAAAACTAGATTAACTTCTCTTTCAGTGTGAGAAGAAAACCTTATAACTAAATCCTGGGCAAAGAGTCAAAAAAGACATTAAAATACAGATACAGAAAACACACTGTACAGGACTCTGGTGATATCCATATTTCTCAAGAACAAGGCATACCTCAAAGCCCATAATGATTCAAATATGGCGCAATAACAGTGAAAAATTGAATGTAATAAAATATCTAGTAATTTTTAGTGAAAAAAACAAAACAAAACAAGAAAACATCTCCCCCCATTTGGTCTGATTCCTGGCGCCACTGGTTGAACAAGGAACCACAAGCACAGCATATTTACAGCAAGTTTTCCCAATTGCACTGCGAGAGCCAAGAACCTTTTCTGTAAACTGAGGCTTCGATCTACCCCACACACTACACATTGCAGCTATATGCATTTAATAAAGCTCCACATTCACATTTTTATTTTGCTTGTTACATTGTCTATATTACTCTGCATTAATTTCCTCTTTGTAAAATCCCCTAAACTGCTCATAAAACTGCCATAAAAAGAAGTAAAATGATCCAGCTTGGAGATCAAGGAAAAGAAGTGGGACAATTTTTCACTGGAGGTATAAAGAGCACAAAAGAAAAATAACGTATCACTGACGGCTGTACAAGTCCTATCAGCAGATAAAAATTTGTTTAAACCCAGAATTTTTCCTAAAATGGTACAGGATGATGTTTAAGAGAAGACAATTGTATTTTAGAAGGCATTTCTGAGCATAGAAATAGAGGTATGCATGATCCTCACAAAAGTATAGAAGGAACAGGAAAACCACAAACAACCAAATTTTGGGTTGAAAATCAAGTCAGACATCCTAAGTTGTCTTGACAGCCACAAAGGTGTATCCACATGAACCCTGACTCTAAGATGGAATCACTCACATGGCAAATGAGGTAAGGTGTTAGTACATAACATTTTGAAAAATAACTGCCACAATAAAAAAAATCAAAAGGGGAAATGTCTTAAAACTTAGATTTATTATAAAGGATAAATATGCAGGCCACAGAGAAGTGTGTTCAAACAGCTATTCCATGTAGATATTTATCCTTAAATACCCATTTTCATAAATCTTCTTGAGTTGAAAAAAAAAAGAAAGAAAAGAAGAAAGCTGAAAAGTTTAGGCTGATGACAAGCTCACTTGGCAGGAGCTACTATAAATATTGCAAAGTTTCCATTTCTTTCTCTTAAAAAAAAAAAGCATAAATATAGTCCTTTTATGTTCCCATTTAAGTAATCACTTCCAGGTTCTGTACAGATCCATCCACATGAGTAAGACTTAAAGTCTGCTATTATGAGCAGAAAGGATAAAACTGCCCTTTGGCAGAAGTATTATTTTCATGTAGTTAAGTCTTTTGGATTCCTACCATTTCCCTTGTTGGCTTCTATTCTTCCACCCATCCCTACTTGCATACCGGACCTTTAACTTGCACTGCCAAGCAACCTCCCTCCAAACAGTACACCAGGGGACAGAAAAAGTGGTAAAAAACCCCTCAATTAATTTTGCTTCCAATATTCTGTAACAAACAAGCCACAAAAGGACTTTGGGTCAGCAGAAAACAGTAGGGGAATTACTGTTTATCCCCTGGAAATGTTCTATCTTCTGTCCAGAATGGAAGCTACACCCACTGGAGCTCTACCTATGCTGCTCTGGCTTAGCAAATTCTCCTTGGCTGGCAAGTCACCATAAGCATTCCATGGGAACATTTAAAATTATACCCCAGAAAACTGTTAATCATAATACGGTAACTCAAAACTCATTATACAAATCATACAATCTGAACCACAGCAGACATTGAAGAGCCAATAATCATCAAAACAAATTACTATCAAAGCTCCAGCTTCTGCCTCTGTGCTGACTTACACTAAATTAAGCCACTGGATTCCCAAACTGTAGCTGTTTTGCAGAAAACAAAGCTAACATTAAAACAATTAACTAGAGTTCACTCCAGATTTGGAGATGTTAATTTCGAAACTAATGATGTTGCACATCTCCACTTTTGAATAGTCAACTGCACATGTTCTAAGGAGACCTTAGTTTTGGCAAAGCTACTTCATAAAACTGGGTTTCTAGAAAGTACCCCTAGTGGAGTATCAAAATAGCTACACAAAATATTTTCTGAGACTCATAGAAGAGACAACTGGGAGAGTAACAGGAAAACACACAGAACACTTGAGATGTTTATACGGAAACATCAGAACTAAGGACAATAAACAGGAAGAAGATTAAAGTCTTTAGAATCAACAAAAATTGCCACTAAATCCACGTCACAAAGACTGAGGATAAATCACAAAGCCAGAATTGGTGTGGAGGAGTGAAATGAACACAGTGATGAAATGGTACAGGGTTGAAGTAAAATAGAGAAGGTCTTATATTGTTAATCAAGAACACATACACTTGCTCTGAAGTTCAGGAAGAGTTGAGAAGCAGATTACTGAGTATCTCTGAGCAAATATAAAGTGAGAAGAGCACGAGGTCAATCACATTCTTGAAAATCTGCTATAGATCACTTATCAGAGACGAGAATGCATTATGCCTATGCCTTAAGTAGCTAGAAGCAGCATCCAGAATAAAAGAGATGATAGTGAGGGGCCTTCACTGGGAAATCCATGGGTGAGGAAGAAAACCAACAAAAAAGAATACACAGATAATCCAAGACAGTTTTTTGAGGAGATTTTTTTTAGGTGAGGTCAACTTAAATCTGAGTAAAAGAGAGGTGAGTCAAGAAACTGAAGTAAAACTAGTGGTCATAAAATGACAAGTTTATTCTGTGGAGGCAAAGAAACAAGATTGACAGATATATTCAAATTTTTTAAACAAACAAACAAATAAATAAAAACCCAATCCCCAAACTGACCCCCATAATTGATACAATAAGGAATGTTGTACTCAGAAACACACACAACAATCTAAGGAAACAGTTAAGTGATGAAAATCTTGAACAAAAAGAAGACAGAATTGCCCCAAAATGGAAGAAACAAGACGCACAGTATGGGACCAATGCAGCTGTGTAAGGGCCTTTTTATAATCAGGAAATATCAAAGGAATACTTTTTGAAAGTCTAGAAATAAGGGCCTGTGATGAATGATTAGTCATAGTATAGAGGAATTACATAAACACATATGGGTAAAATCAGAAAGTCCATAGCATACAATGAGTTGGAGTCAGCATGGATACAATAAGACAGTAAAAACACATTCTCTGTAAAGTAAGTTTAAAGAAAATATAAAAATTAAGGCCCTTAGTTCAGTGGGAAAGAAAACAAACATAAGAGGCAGAAGTTGTTTTCTCAAACAGTAAATTTCTTAATCAGTTTTTAAAAACTAATTGTGAGCTGTGTTTTTAAGTAAGGAATATGATCAAAAGCTTGAATAAGCAAGTGCAACACAAATTGAAGTTATTTTCAGGTCATCATCTGTATCTGATCTGCCACGCTCAATCCCACCAAATTCTTTTCTAAAGGGCCCATCAGATGTGGGCAGTGTCCCCACATTCCCACCTCATAGAATGGATATGCCCTCACAAGGCAGGACCACGTGTGTGCGTACAAGGTGAGAAGACCAGCAGCTGCCTGTTGCCAGGGTTATGAGGGTGTCAGAATACAGAAGGCATGTCTGAATGGCAGTCATGCCATGTATCTGTAGTAGCACAGCCTCTGACCTTCTCTTCAAAACAGGCAACTGGAACATAAGCAAGAAGGTAAGTTACGTGGACTGTCTGCACAAAGAGTAATTCTGGCTGCTGCAGACAAGAGAAAGATAGGCTGTAAATGCTTAAGGCTTAAAACCCAATGAAATTTTACTAAGCTATCATACCGGGGTATCTGGGTGGATTCCTTTGTTCTATAAGATGTTTATGAGAACTGGAAATAATTATTCCACTGATTAAGTGCCAAAGTTCTTGTCCAACTTGGGGCACCACTGAAAAAGCTATGATCACCTGACAACTCCAAAAGCAAACAGGAAACATGAGTCTTGAAAAAAAAGCATGATCAGGTTTAGGCATAAAAAAGACACTGGTAAGCATTTGTCCAACTTACAAAAGGTTGCTATAAAGAAGAAAAGAGAGCATCTATTTTAGGTTCTCCTATACGAAAAAGAAGGTGAAATCAACATAATTTGCAGCTTAGAGGATTTGGGTTAAAAACCAGAAGAGGATATGCTATTTTGAGGACTGGTGAGCAAAGGACCACAGTTTCTTCACTGGAGATTGTCAGGGCTTGCTTTGAAGCACACAAAGATTGATTAGAACATGAGCCTGAACAGTATGACTTCTTGTCTCTTTTAAACTTAAATTTTTACATAAACCTATAATAACTTCTTTGTAATTTTTATCCTAAAACTGAAATTTCTGCAAAGAACTGGCAATACTTATTAAATTTTATTTTAAAAGAAGACATTTGAGTTCCTAATATTTTTAAAGTTCCTTCCTAGAAAATTCCTAGATAATTATTATGCCAACCATCTCTTTCCAGCTACTCATGTTTTTCTTGAAATGGGTGGAAGACAGAGAAAAGATATAGGTAAAACTTGCTGGACACAAATTAGCCAGTCTCATGGGCAAGGGAAAAGGCAGGAAAAGGAAGGAAACAGACAACAGTAGGACTGAACTATAGATAATTTGAGGGACCTGTAGAATTGACAGTTCTGATGTACCATTCCCAGGTCCTGGAAAAAAGCACTCCCATAGATCACTTTCATTCAAAGGACATGAGCGAAGCATTCAATAAAAGGGTCTTTGTGCTGTCTGAAGAGACATGAAGCACTTTAAAACAGTAAGAACAATCTGGAATGTCTCCTTCTTATGTTTGAAGACAGCGACTTTCTTCTATGGACCTCCCTGATTTACCATACTTGAATTTGGCTGTAATAGCTGTTAAAGAGGCACTGTCAAGAGGTGTCTTTTCCAATAAGCAATAATCTGTTGTCTCTTCCATTCCCCTTCCCTACCTAAAGGTGCAAAACTAGTACGCATTTGTCGCCTGTAGACACCGCTGAGCAGAGATTAGGCCTGAAGTCTTACTGTCAGGAGATGAAAGTAAATTCTGGTCACAGTCCAGAGGCTGATTTAATCTGGGAGAAGAGAGAGGAGCTAAATGAGCATGTTAATTCCAGAACTTAGTTTTCTCTGTTCATCTTTGCAGCAGAAAATAGGTGAAGCTGGAAGAAGATGGGTGAATATACTGCAAAAAAATGTTTAAGCACATGAATCAATTTTCAGAACAAGCATTCAGTCTTAAACTCCAGGCTTGCACACACTACAGGAAAGTGAAAACACCAAGTCTCTTCTTTTAATATGCAAAGATGGAATATTAGTGTCTTTAAAGCAAAATTTCTCTACTGACAAATAAAATGATAGACCAAGATAATGCAACCAATAGTAGTACAAAAGGAATTAAATAACTGTGATTGTGTTCTATATAAATTTACAACATGGAGTTATATAATCAAATAGGAAAATAATAAGATATAAAGGTACTTAAATTGCACTTACATTAATAAGCATCACTTTGGTGTTTTGGTTCTCTCCCCATAAATCTTGTAAACCTTGAATTAACTTTCACTACCATAGCAAAAATTCTGTGATTATTACAGAGGCATTATCCCCAAAGAAAGTAAGTTAAACCTGAGTCTGTTTAAATTCTGTCCTATCTTCCTGTTAACAAAAGTTGTCTTTCAACAGTACTAGTCTCTCTATACGATCTGTCTTGTACATCAGATTCCTCCACATTCTAGTTAATACTTCGAGATTTTCCATACTAACAACAAAATAGCAATTGTAAAAAAAAACAACTCTGTGTTTCTGCTCTGCTGCTACCTAACCTTAAGAAAGTTCTTCTAAGTGATCCAAACATGAAGAAATCCATACGCTTTCTGTACTTCCAAGCACACTTTCTTCATGTCTAATTGATCAATGGGTGGTCCAGCTACATGATAGCACATTCCACCACAGTCTGGTGGAGAGACAGAACAGGAAGCACATGACCTGACACCTACCATTCACTGTTTTTAATACAATTCATTTCTCTCAGTTGCTGACATACCTCTTATAATGTTTTCCAATAGTTTTCTTTGGAAACCAGTGAGATTTTTTTAAAAGGACATGGATCCCAATCTGAAAACACTTCACTGAAGCATATCTATTTCTAAGAAATGCGGATTGAAATACAAACCTTCCATGAATCTGAGGACAGGAAACCTTCCCCCCCAAAAAAAACCCTTATTATTCTCATACAATGAGCTACCCACATTCATCCACTCCAAAATTACTGCCAGTAGAAGAATTTCAGTACAGATCTAATTCATCATTAAGAAAATGTTCAGTAGGAAAATTACACTATTCACCCAGAAGGGAGGGGTGTCCATTAATGTGTGGGTGTTACACGGAAGTAATCATTATGCTTTGCTTTGTTTCAAGTTACTGGCTTTTAGTCCAGATTTTCTACCCATCTGATTTGTCAAAGTGGCTAGTTATCTCACTGTCATGAGCACTTAATAAATGTTAGAATAATTGCTTCCTCAGAGTGGGTAACCCTGAAACGATGACATACTCTCTTTCTTCCCTCACGATGAATCCATTACTTATCATTTTGTCTGCTTACATGTGATAGAACCGTGTAGTTCAAACTGCAAGTTTCCAAATCAGCGTCTGTGCTAGACAGTTTAAAGGCGCAATTCCCTTCTTAGTCAAAAAATTACCTCTGCAGACTGGCTATGCATTGCAAAACTAAGCAAAGTTGGGGTTTTTTTTAAGTAAGCTTCTGCCCATGCATTTGTAGATGTCTCATCTTGTAATGTGGTGAAGGTGAAGGTTACTAAGCTACTACCATTACAGTAGTTATGCCATAAAAGAATGATGGCAGTGTAAGAACATACAGAAGAAATCCAACCTTAAACCCCCATATTCTTCAAACTGTGTCCTATTCTAAAATCACATGCAACCACATTGCTGCTGTCGTCAGGCAGAGATGCTGCTGCACATGGCCACCAGTGATAAAGTTGTGCCTGACCTCTACCACTCAGGCTTGTCTAGCCTTGGCTCCTGCAGGTCCTCCCAGCTGGGCAGTGGCTGAAGCCAATTATGTCTCACCAGAAGCAATTCTGCTCTCTGCAGCAAACAGTCAGTGAAGGCATTATGCAGTTTTTCTACTTCTGATGATGAAGAGCTGAAACTTAGGTTTATGGTGAACTGTGGAATCCCATGGCCCACAGGAGAGAAAATATATCCCAAAGTCACTAGCAGAACATCATGGGGAAGAAGGCAACCTTATTCCCTTTGCTCACAAGGGAACCAATCTACTTAGGACTGGGAACCAGTTATCAAGGGATACAGGAGGAGGAAAAGAGGGAATAAGACTTAGTTTTCTGTCCACCTCCTTTCAGAAACTCATTCACCTCTAAGCAAAATGTTTAATAGGATATCAATTTTTTCATGCTTATTATGACAAGTCCAAATGAAATTCCAAGTACCTCATTTCCATGTCAAATACTCCTGAACTGCAGGGGAAAGAGGCCAGTTATCTTCCTACCCACCCCAGAACAAAATGAGGCTCCCTCTTTCTTTTTTTCTTTTTCTTTTTTAGCCAATTTCTGTGTTTACACATTGAGCCAAAGATAAGCCAGAAAAGGTTTCTTCTCCCAAAACTGACTTATTTTATTGCATTGGATCGTAACAGTGACTGAGAAAACGTAGTTAACAAGAAATCCTGAACCCATAATTCAGACACATCATGACAAACATCACCAGCAAGATATTATCTTTTATTGCTGAACAAATACTACCAGATATATCCCAATATGATCAGAGTAGCCCTCTGTGTCTCAGGGTTCCTTTGATATCAATGGAGACCTGCTTTTCAATTAAAATATAAGAGGAGAAGCACACACTTTTCCCTTGCAGCTCCTAAGTTAATATCTCATAAATAGTACATAAACTCTCTGTAAAATGCAGAATAGATGAGCTTTAAAATAATGTTATTGATATCATTGAGTCTTTCAGTCAAATTGACAACTAATGTTGACTTATGACATGTCATTTTACATTAATGAAAACTGAGTATGGATATTAAAATTGTCCATGTGATGGGGAAAATATTTTTCTTTAATGATAAAACTCTTACAAAAATCTAATGGAGATTCAGATCTGTAAATCCTTAAAAAACAAGTTAGCAAGAAAAACAATAAATCAATGCAACAACTTTTTAAAATGTTGGAACTTAAGAATAGGTTGTTTAAATCTTCTCATTTTGATATTAATTATGGTTTCATTCTGGGCAACTTCGTAAGAGACATCACTGCATTCCAGGGTTATTGCCTTAATGATTTCCACAGCAATCTGCTCAGTTTATTTTCTGGCTCTATAAACTTGAATTGGAACCCAATCATAAAACTGAAGTACTTCCTCCCTGTATAAAAATCAAGAATGAAGATGAGAAAAATGCTGCCATAGTGACAGGAAAGCTACCACCACCATCAGCATAGCAGATATTGTAATTGTTGCCTTGCCAGGAAGCTAGGTGAAAGATGAACCATAAGGAAGATAAAATCAGCTCAGGTGGATGACAGAATTACAAGTGCAGGGTGTAATTGCTTGAGGAAGAAAGAACCATTTCTGATATGAAACTTCCAGGAGATAAGATGGCAGATGAGTTAAATCATTACATGTTCAATCAGATCAGTCCATCCTTGCATCCTTGCATCCAAACAAGACTCAGTCATATAAACCCCCAGGAATAAACTGAATATAAACGACTAATAATTGCTGTTCTTGCTACAGGAAGAAAAGACTGAATGACTTTTCTCCGAAGCTGAAGATAAAGCTTCAAAAATACTGAAAAAAACAGTATCTAATCTGTCTCACTCATGCTTTTTTGGAAAAAACTTTCTGATCTGTGAATGAATTATGAACTGGAATATCCTGCTGCCAGATGTGTACCAAACACCTATAACAGAGTACAAAGGGGAATAACCAAGAAAAAATATCAGTAGTCCTCACAATTAGCCTCGTTCTACTCATACTTCAGACTTTCAAAAATGAAAGCCCACATTACAATCCAGTCTTGCACATTCATGAGTATAAACAGTGGTTATTATTTCTTTGGGGGATTTTAAGGTAATGTTTGCAACATGCTCTTGGACTCAGTCTGTAATTTCTAATAGTAAATTAGCTCATACTGTGTTGAGAAATACTGTGTAATTGTCCTCACAGCATTAGGAGCTGATAAAGTCCTGATACAGACTAACAATCCTCTATGGCCTGGGCCAGAATGCATATCTATCAAACACTGTAGATATATCTAATGAGAGAAAATGTGTAAGAGATGTATTTACTTCTGTTTAAATTTCCAGACAGTATAAGTAAAAAGAATGTTGCCAATCTGCATATAAAAAGACTTTAGAATCTGTAATTTACTCAGCTCTTCCTTGATTTGATACTTGGAAGGCCTTTCTTTGATAGATAAGTAGGAAACTTATTTCAAACTTTTAGAGACAATAGGACACAAGGTTTTTCTAAATTATCAAATTAGTATATTAAAAATATAATCAACCACAAAAGTTCTATTATAGTTTGTTGAAATACACTATTTTGCTAGAAAGACAGAATAATCCAGCAGTGATTGGTTTACATTTTTTCTTCACCTTTTAATATTTTCTTATAAATTTTTTTCCTGTGTGTTACTGCCTGAAAGTAACTTCAAATAGGTGAAAGCTGACAGCAACAGTGGAGTTTTCTCTGCCAGGAGCATACATTAAAAAAAAAATGTGCAAGCAAGCTATGCTGTTTAAAATGAGACTGTAAGGCACCACAAGAAGAAACATTTTATAAATCAAGGGCACACTGTATACAGTAATTCACTTACAGTCCTGAAGAGAGAGATTGTTAAAATCTACTAATCCATTTTTGGCATGAACTGCAAACAGGCGAGATAGTTTACAAATACAGATTATAAGCACTGTTGCTAAAACTGCCATTCTTGTGATCTCAAGCAAACACTGAAGCATGTTGCTTCCTTTCTGAAAAGCTTAAACATGTTTCCTCCCCCCACACACCCTTAGTCTGGACAGTTGAATCATTCTCACAGCAGATAAATCTTTCTGACTGCTGATTATTCTGACGGGGGGAAAAAAAGGCACTTTGTGTGACAGGGTCCCTTTTGTTTCATTGCAGGCACAACAATCTGTTTTCCATTGAACAGAGGTTTCAGTTCTCCCTCCACAACATTTTTCTTTAATTATGATAAAAGACAGTAACTTAATCAGGCATAAATCCTGTTCAAGCAAACACATGAAAATAAAGGGGTTAACTTTGGAGGCAAAAAGCTAGACATGTGACTTCTCAATTACAACTGTAGATAATAAACCACTAAAGCACTGACAAGTGAAAATTTGTTTTTTCCTCAGATTTGCACTAGTATCACTAGAGAAATTAATTAAAGAAACCCACAATCATGTTTATTTTGTTTAACAAGCTTGCCTAGAATATAAATATTCAGTTTTAAAATTATCTTACCTTTTACTCTAATAGCATAACCATATGCACAGCTGCTCCCAGAAAAGAACATTTTCTTTGTCACATGCTATTTCAGAAACTCTGGAGACCAGCACCTCAATATGCCAAATCAGTTGGTTACAAATTAAGATTTTGGGACTGATACCAGGAGGGAAAAGACTGCTTTCATTCCTTGTCTGACACATGTAATAGAGATGTACATAAAGATTAGGACCAGTGTCCTCAGAGTGCAGTCAGTATTGTCACCCATTGGCAAGTCCAAGAACTGGCACAGAAAACTGCAGCTTTAACTTCGTATGGAAGCAAAATTCATCTGCACAGCTAAGCTGCAGCAGGAGTGGTCTCTATTGAAACAGAAAACACCATCAGCTACTTTTCAAGATGTGTATAGCCTGACTGTATTTTAACTCACTTCAATTAAGCATGTTGAAGCAGAAGTCCACCTCCAGTCATGTTCTCAAGGAACTGAATATTGCAATAACTCAAATGACTCACCTCATAGAATTCTGAAAATATTGGAAGAGGGAGAACACGGTTTCAGCAGAGCAAAGTGAGAGGATATACCAACAGATTTGGTGTGCAAGGGAGCCTAGTAGTAGGGACATGTAAACAGGAGGCATAGGACATGGAGTGATAGTCTGATCAACTAGAGGAGGACATTTTCAGGAGGAAGGCACAAGTTGTTATACACAAGGAGGAGACAGCAAGGGAAAGAAATCTGAGAGCTGAAATTTGGAAGTCACTGGAAATACGAATAGGATGTACCAAATATATTCTAACTGAAGAGACATTGAATCTTTCTGAGCAGAAAAGGCCAGAGGCAGTTTGTTGGCCCTGAGGACCAATGAAACAGCAGTGGTCATGTCCATGTATCTGCAACTTCTCACCCCCAAAGGGGTTGATCACATCAAAACTAAGCCTGGGACCACACCTTGCCACACGCTCCTCTTCCCTATCATACTCCCGCAGCACCACAGTGAGACCCACAGGCCAAAACCACGGCAGAAAACAGGCTCCCCAGCAAACTGCAGACTGGTATCCAAGCCTCAAACAGATCCTCTTTAGTTTATAGTAAGAATGTAGCCCAGCGTTCTGGAGTTCAAATGTGGTGGATGCTGGGGAAAGACAACAGGAGTGAAAACTCACCATTGAGGATAACCTAAGGGCACAGGGAGTTCTCTAAATATGGAGGAATTGGAGGATAAAACACAAAGGCCTTGGTGGACAGAATAAGTGGATTGCACAGATTTATGCACCAAGGACACGGGGTAGACCCTGAAAAATACACAAGTCCTTCATTCCTCCTATAAGTAGCAGTAACTGCTGCTACCCATGACAAAGTCCACCAACACCACACTGAGATTCCATTTTGAGTCTCTCAAGTCATGTCTGGTTTGTAGCTGGTGGCTTCTTTGCTTAACTAATAGTGAGACACTTTCTGAGGCTTCAATCTCACTATAAAAATAATAGGTTAGCTTATTTACTTAAATACATTTCTGAATAAAACATTCCAGGTTAAAATTACAGATGCCAAAAGGAGCATAAACCCTTTGGTTGGGTGTGGGGGATTTTGGTGGGGTTTGTTTGTTTGTTTGGGTTTTTATTTGTTTGCTGGGTTTTGTGTGGCAGTGGGTTTTTTGTTTGTTTGGTTGGGTGGGTGGTTGGTTTTTGGGGTTTTTTTGTTGGTTGGTCGGTTTGGGGTTTTTTTTCCCTGACCAGTCTGGAGTGCATTATTTCAGGCACTGTGGAACTGCCTCTGGCTATAGTTACAGAGTAGACTTTAAATGAAAGCTGGTGTTGGTCTGCATAATATTTGGTGCACCTGGGGAAAAATATTTATCCAAGCAACAGCCAGATCTGTGACCATCAAACTTGTTGAGGACTCACTTGTATTATTTTCAATAGAACCTTTGAACACACTAACAGATAGTTGTTGCATTTAAGGAGGCTTCTTACCTTTGAAATATATGAACAAAAATTAGCAAAAGAAATATCACACTGAATTTAGGATTAGGATATCATACAATGTGATCAAGTTTGTTGCACACTCATTTTCATAGCATGTACTTTCAATAGGACTTTTACAATTTAGGTTTACAAACACCACAGATATAATTAGTTTTACCCAATTAGGCATTTAGTACCTTTAGAAATGTGAACATGTATTTAGTGTTTTCATATCTTAATATAAATCTACTCTTTTAAAAAGTCCTATACAGACTTACTCAAGCACACTAGTGGGTTTTTTTCCCAGCACAAGCGTTCATGATAAAGCATATCAGCTTTGCAATAACTCAGCATCCAAATGCTGGAATTTTTGGGTGTGTGATGTTGTATAGAATCAAGAACAGAATCAGCATGCTTCCTTATCAGGAAAACAGAAACTTTAAAACCAACATTCTTTGTTTATACGGAAAGATTAATATATAAACTAACATACATTCCTATGCTTCCATGCAATCCCAACTGCTCTCTATTCATATTAGTGTGTTCCTGCCCCTAACTCTTTAATTATTTGAGGCACTGGGGAAGTTTCAGTTAATACCAACTAAATCTGAACCATTTCAAATAGAGTTCACCATCTTTTTTTTTCTTTCTTGGAGTAAAATAAGATATGACAGACACTTCAAATACATCCAGAGCTAAATTAAAATTTATGTTGTCCCTTCCCCTACATGTTGAAAGAGCTCTCTTTGTAAAAGAACTCTACTAAAGAAAGTGTCTGTTGCACAAATGCATTTAGTTACCTTCCTAATCCTGACATAATTAAAATCTGCTAAGGTAATAAGGTCCTAAGTCTGTAAACAGTTTATTGGAGAAATGCTCTCCACATTCTGAACAGCATCTACAAAGTTTCCATTGACATGCACAGGGGTTTTTTTCCTAATCAAATAAAAGTACTTCTTCTCAACAAGAGCAAAAGTGGAATTGCCGATGGAACCACAATTTATGCACTAGAGCACAGCTGCCTCAAGCCACGTCAAAAAGCATCCTCAGCACATCATCAGCACTGCCCTGCTCCTTAGCCACACGCTCCTTGGAGTAATTGCTTTCTGAAAGAGCTCAGACTATAAATCACCTCTGACAAATTGACTTTCATTTTGTCTCCTAAAGTAATAAGACCAGAGATGCCACTTAAAATTACATTAAAGAGATTATTTCTTTTTCCCCAGGGAAAACATTGCCTGGACTGTGCCAATACAAGCCATCCTTTCCTACGTTCTGACATGCAATTTATTTTACATCCATAGGCAACTCAAGGTGAAGCAGAGGAAAATTGCAATGGACACTGTGGACCAATAATATTTCTGCTGTGAAAACCACTAAAAACATGCTAAATTTTCAGAGGGCAAATGCAAAAATGAAAGTCATAATTATTTCTGAGGAAACTTGATGCAGCAGCAGTTCTATTCTGAGATCATCCTAATGAATATAATTTTCAAGAACACGCAGTGTTGGGAATGAAAAAACTTCTAACTCTGCCATCTACACTGTTGACTGAAACACATATTTAGTCCCATAAATTAACAGTGCGTAATGAGAATATAAAATTCTAAACCAGATTATTTCTTTCAAATTTCTTTCAATTCAGTTCTAATTTACAAAAATTTGTAAGTGCTAATAAATTTATGAAAATCCTTTCAGACCAATCCATCTCAAAGTATTTTATCCATTTATATAGAGCCACAGTGATTTATAGAAGCCTAAAATAAGACAAGTGGGCACTTTAAATCTTAGTTCATTTTTTTCAAAGTGCAAATGCTTAACCAATTAATATTTTTTAAAATAAGGGAGGCGCGGGGCTAGATATCACCCTAGTGAGAAGTAGAACTACTTTTTCCACCTCTGTTCGGTGAATTCACATTATGGAATGATGGATGAAGGTTTTGCTGCTGAGCAGAATTCCATGAATCTTTTTCTTCATTTATTGTGTGGAAGAACACACTGTGTTCGGTATATTTGGTTCAAAATGCAAAGCACCAACTTACAGCTGCTGGTCTTTAGTCTCCTTTAATTTCAGAGTCTGTCAGTAGAAGAAGAATTAGTATATTGACTGCTTACATAAAAGTGATATTGCACAGTCCAGAAGTGTAAAGTTAAAACGGTGAGGAGATGCCAGTGAACAATCTTTGATATCTCACTAGCTAACAAAGCATTATCAGATTAACACATTAAAGACATGGAAAACTCAGATTTCACCTTCTCTTACCTATGAGTAGAAATTATTGCACACATATGATATGGCTTTTTCTTTTATGGGAATGCTGTAAAAAACATTTAGCAGAAACACTGCAGAAATGATGAGAGCTGCCAAGTCAGGGTGACCATTTTCTTCACTATTTCACCACCTTACATAAACTTTCAGTTTTGCTTGAAGGCTAGACATCAGACAGGCAGCTTAATCAGTGGCACAACAGCCAAGAAGATGATGTAGCCACCGAGACTTATCCCTGATCAAATTTATCAACAATCATCAGTTGGGTGTTTGTACTTGAAACATCACCACACCACATCAGATGCATAAAAAATAGTGTTTACAATAGACAGATGGAATGCTGGATTTAAAGCAAAAAGGAGCAGTGGCTAAAACTGGCAAGTCTGAACCAAAAGTTGCTGAACATTCATTCTCCAGAATAATCAGGAAGGAAATGTTCTTGAACATGCCTATTATTTTTAATTCTCCTATTCTACCTCTTACATATTATTGTAACTGTTTCTGAAAAAAGAACTGTCCAGTATTCAGTCTGTTTTCCTGTTTCTTAATACAAATTTCTGTCTGCTACCTTTTCAAATCCTTGATCAACTGGGGAAGAAATATTACAATTCCATTAATCTGGTATTACCCTTAGTTGTTGAGAAATTGTTGGATTAGAAGCAAAGAAAGGTTGGCTGGGGGTTTTTTACTGCTTTAATGATTCATTTGGCAGAAGAAAGAAGCCTTGATTGCTGGCAACGAGGAACACACTTAGAAATCTGTGACTGGGCCAAAAAAGTCAATTCTAATGCAATAATGGAAAACATAAATGCATTGTTCAAAAAAATGCAACCAAAGGGGAAAAAAAAAAACAAACTAACAAGCTCAACTTACTTAAAGAGTGAATCTCTTTATCCTCTCTTTTAGACATTAAAAAATGAAGACTAATCAATATCTTATCTAAGCCCAGAAAAGATGGTTGGGAGTTTTGTGCACTTGGGCTATTTCTTTTTCCTGAAAATTTTGTGCTTTCATTTTGAAGTGTATTGCCTATTCCTTCGGTGTCCATCTTCTGCTTGGAAAATAACATTCTTGCAATTGCAAAGCTAATACTGCAAAAAACAAATGCAGTACTTGCACCCCAAATTCACAGCTGTGATAACACCATTATCAACTAAGATTCTTAGTTTACAACTGTTGCCTGCAACCCCACATGGTTACATGGCAGTAAAACTACCATGAACCAAGTCAATTTCCCATAGTTTACAAAAGCTGGGAAAAGATGTGATATCAGGAGTTCAAGTTACTATCTAAGGAGAAACACCCAAGAGACAGAGGCTGGGGACAGTAATTTTTTATCTGTGTGCTGTTATCAATATCCTAGATGTGTTGAGCTCTACAACTTCTTGCTCACCCACATGGATACTCTCTTCCTCCAGCAATCCCGCAGACAGAACTAATGTTTACAGTTTTGCTAGGACACCATCATCCAACAGAAGTGGCCACATTCATGGAGGAGAAAGTGATGAGTCTGAGAGAAAACAGAAAGTCACCATCCCCCACAACCAGCCTCCAAAAATGTTTTCTCTACCTTCAGACATGTACGGTTGTTACATGTTGATTTCATTACATACATGATGAAATGTTTGTATCACTTTGAGATGATTTCTCAATTATCAACAATGTGGAGGTAAAAAAATTCTTACGATCTTCCATGCTTACATGGGAAAATGTGATGAGTGGACATGGTTAGTTTGATATTTTGAAAAGAAGAATCTGCAAAATTAAGAAAAATAAAAATATTCTAAAGCTGCAAATACTCTCTGTATGCAAAAATCTTATTGAAGATTTTACAATGACAGAATCTCTACCTAAAACCAAAAGTTACGTCATGAAAGAAAACAATTTTTGCCAAGTACCTAAACCAAACATATCTAATTAGTTTTGTGCCATCAAAAAAAATTAGGTAAATGAAAAAACTACACACATTGTTTTCACAAAATGGATTCAAAATCAAGTTGATAATTTTATTAAATAAAAGATCTTAATATATCATAATTTATCATTAATATATCATGAAGTCCATGGCACTTCAGTTTCAATAAAAATTTTCAACATGTTTTAAAATTATTGTATACACAGAGGATCAAAAATATGTTTTTACCTCTACTTCAGATAGCAGTTAAAACAAGGACATATGTACATTAGTAAATCTTATATACATATATATATGATATATACTATCATATATATATTTTGTATACTATCAAGTTTCCAGATCAGTCTTCAACTCCTATATCCCAAGAATACTGAGTTGTTCACTTTTCAGTTGATACTGGCAACTGCCTGCAAGCTGGAGGAGTTTTATAAATCCCTTTTCCCAGACCCAGTTAACTTTCTGAAATAGCTTGCAAGCTGTAATAGAGTTTTCCAGGAACATACCTTCTAACTCCATTTCCTGTCATATTTAAAATCCTGCCAAAGGAACATTTCAAAGCAGAATGAAGGATGCAAATATAAGGTGGAAATTTTGCTGATGGTTTCCAAAATCACAGAAGGAGTCATACTAATTTAGAAATGAGATGTGAAATTCTTTATTAAAGAAACATGGTCTATGATATTCAAGTGGGTCTAAGAAATAATACTAACAGCATCACAGCCACTACAGACTTGTTTTTAATTTTACATAAAAGGTTGTTAATGAAATAAAGCACAAATGTTCCCGATATTGTTTTCTTGCCATTGCTTTGGCCCCTCTAATATTTGGAGTGAAAAAAGTTTTGAAGAAACCTCCTCTAAAACACCGCTTTCTGCAGGCTTTGGACAGAGCTGTATTTGGCTGTCCCTGTAATTTACAACTCGTAGCAACCACACCACAGTGCACCACTCTGCCTTGTTCATGTGGTCCATTAAAGAAGCAGCTCAGAGAACAACTGAAAACTGTATTTCAGTGGCATCCCTTGACATCCCCTGAAGATATCTATTCACAGGGAAGATGTGTTAGCCATTCTCCTCCAACAGCAGCTGCTGAAGTTCTTGGAAATGGCATAATCACCCTCCGTGAACAGAGAGCAAGCTCTCGGCCGTACACCAGCAGTGAGCAGTGCCTGTGCCTGGTGCAGAGCTGCCAGCAGCAGCTTCTGAAACTACAGCATTTTCTCTCAACAGGGCAACGTAGGTGCAGAGCTCAAAAGGATCAACACTGCAACCCTGCAACAGGCTGGAGACTCCTTACCTCATAAAATGAATAAACCTGTGGATTTATACAGCCAGGAAAGTAAAATCCTAAGTCCTTGTATTACCAATACAATTTCCTTCTGGAACCCTCAAATTTACTGTGAGAAGGAACACAAATGAGTTGTATTTGGAAGACTTTTTTCCAAATACAAGAGATCATGAGCAGAACATTGCATTTAGATACTGGATTCAGTGAGACACTACTGAAAGTAAGGAAAACAGAGTGCAGCAAACAAGTGAATGCAAGAAACTGTTCTGTTACAGAGGAACAGACACAGAGCAAAATCTTCAAAGTATACAAAAATAGAAGAAAAAAAACTACATGGGCTGACATGAACCTCTTGAAATTCTGAAAGCATTAAACTTGACAGAATTGAGTGCACTGGCTGTCTTAGCTAGTAAGAAAATATTCAAAAATACATTTAAGACATCCTGATTTATTTTCTGGTTTTCTATTTTCCATAGTATTCTAATTTACACAAAAGTACATGGTCTTCCTAGGATGGTTAACTATGCTTCCCTATCCAGCAAAAAACACCTGTAGAAACTTCTAATTGTGAACTTAGGCTAGAGTTTGGTCACAACCCTTTGGAATGACTGGCATTACATGTGGCCTTTTTAGTAATAAACAAAAATGCTTTAATTTTTTTGTATTATTTGTTATTTGGTTTTGGTTATTTTTTTTGTTTTGTTTTGCTTTATGTTAGCTGTTACCTGTATTTGAGGAACAAGTATTAAAAAAAGAATAATATGCAAGGGACAAAATCCCCAGGATGGTTAAAGAATTGAATGCATATGTCAAATCAAAGGTAACACCTCTATTATAATCATAGGTCAGTGCTAGTTCTTCTAATTTTCCTACGAAAAGTATGTTTTGAATAATGCTACTCATGGCTTCTTTTAAAGAGACATTTATTTCTGACAGCTGCTTTCATTTTACATACAGGAATATTAAAGTCTTTTATTATTACAGAGAACGCATAATTACAAAAAAAAATTAACATTTGCTTTCAGATGGTCCCCAGATTTCCCCCATCCATCCCCATCATTTATACTACCATGCTATTTTCGTGTAAGAGGCAAATAAATACTACACCATATAATTTTAGGATAGCTTGAGTTTAAATTATACTAACTTGAAAGCATGTCTTTTTTTTTAAATAAGTTATTTTAATCCTGTTGCAATTCTGTTTTTCTTTAGACTTAGTATTGATTAAAACAAAACAATGCTCAGTCCAGATGCATTCTTTTCATGATTTTCTCATCCTTCCATTATCATCCTGTACTACCATATTCTTACAATACAGAATTCTTTAATCAGTTCTGACACGCATCTACTTTTACTTGGCCCAGCCCCAGCAAACATAGTTGTGCTCTACTACACGTCATTTCTCTCCATAACCTGTTTTCCTTTGGGTAACATACTTCGTTTCAAAACTCTAGGCTTCTGTAAGGGTTAAATTAGAATTTGAATAACTAATGCATAAGCAGAATTCTGATTTCATTCAGAAATACTGCTCTCATTCAACCTGAGTTTTGGCCAAACCCACTGCAAAACCAAGCTTTAGTCTGCCTCATCAGTTGCTATAGCCTGTTATTGAAATTTTCATTGTTTTTTAAAATACCTAAACTTAAAGTGCATGTTCCAGGATCAATTATTTTTCAAGATCACCAACTCGTATGTGGTATTTAACAAAAAATATTGCAAAATAAATAGATAAAATATAAGTCTAAATATTACTTCTGCTACAAGTATCACCATTTGAGAAGTCGGCTCAATACCACCAGTAGAAAACAAACATAATTTTCCACTACCATACCACTGACAAATCAAAAGATACATGTATTTTTCTAATAATGCTAATATATCGTGGAATCACAGAATCACTAAAGTAGGAAAAGACCTTCAAGGTCATTGAGTCCAACTGTTACCCCATCACTGCCAAATCCACCACTACACTATGTCCCTAAGTGCCACATCTACATATCTTTTAAATATCTCCAGAGATGGTGATTCACTGTGCAGAAGCACATCCTTTCAGAGAGCAAGGCATCTGCCACTGAAGGAAAAAAATAGAAGGGAAAAAGAAAAAAGAAAGAAATCCCATTTCAGAGAATGGGAATACTTAAAACTATATGTAACTTTCCTAGACAAATGGGTTTGAACCAAAATCCATTACAATGAGTCACTCTTCCTCTGACTTTAAATGAAGTGCCAGTAGTTGTAGCAACATATTAAATTAAGTGAAATTTTTGGGCTCTGTTTTTCATCCTCCATGCTGAAACCCTGAACATGAAACTCTAACTTCATGTTAGAGCTCAGTGTTCTGGAGGAGAATACTGACCATACATCTATTTTGTGCACTGAGTTTTCGGAAGGAACAGAAATGTCTTCTTCTGCCATCTCCTCTATTTCTGGAAAGCTGTTCCCCTGCAGAGGCGACAGCATCCACTAGTTCTAATTTAACAATATTGTGCTGTTTCACTGAGTTTAGACACAGTCATATTGATAAAAATACATCACAATAGGCACAAGATTCAGAGATAGACTCTAAGGAAGAGATTTTTAAAATACCTGGTCAAAGTCAGAAAAACCTTAAAAGATTGCCTTGTTGGCTGAAAAAAAAAACCCAAACCAAAACATCCCCCAAAAACAAACTCAAAACACAACAAACCAAACACAGAATTAAAGAATTAAACCTATCAGTTATTTATGAACTTGTATAGGAGCAGAGTATGATATGATCCTGGGCATTATTCCACAAAAGCGCTCCAGTCTGGAGCACATAAACAATCCACACCTTCAGCAGGTCACATGCTGAAAATGCAGCCACTGCTCATGAATACACATTGTGTTGCTAATCCTTTTTTGCTCTACACCAGAATGTTTTTATGGTTATACTGTGCATCAGATTTACACAGGAGGTCTGATTTTTACGAACAGTGCATCCATAATTCTATTTCTGCAATAATTTTAAAAATATAGATTTGAAATATTTATAATTTCTTAATCCATCTCAGAAGCAATGCTCGTGAACTAGTTTCGTGCTTTCAAAAAGGGTGGGTTTAGAGTCCACTCTAACACTTATATAACACTTTCTTCCAGGGTGATGCAGGGCCAGGGGAACTAATTTAGTAATTCCCTAATTTAGTAATTCCCTAATCGATAAATTAAATGTGTCTTCTACAAATGTATTTTGAGTTGTGTTTTCCCAACAATATATATGTGAATCACTAGAGAAAACTAAATTCTTTTTCTAAGGCTCGAGAGGCTTAGAGCCTCAAGTCCTTAAAGCACGTGGCTTATATGCTTAGGGCTGTATGTTGCCTCTGCAACAAAAGACGAAATGCATTAGCCAGGGGAAGGAGCACGCACATCTTATGAATAATGCAACAGACAGATAAAACTGACACCACACACTATTGACAGGGGAGGCAGAATCCCCCTTCAGGCAACAGGGATGGAAACAAGGAGCTCCTGTTTTTGAGTTGCACGTGTCCCTTCCAAAGGTCTTCTTCCTCCTGGATAGAGGATGGCAACCACACACGTCCTGTACAGGTGGGGCTTCATTTGCACACTGGACAGAGCAGCTAGCTGAACAAAGAGAGCAACGCTGAGTCACGTCAGACAGCCTGCTCAGGGTGGGACACATTCATTGCTCACGCAGCTTTTGTATCCAAGTAAGGAATGGAGGACATGGCTCACCATTCCTTACATGTGCAGCACTACTTGTGCCCCTAAGATAAAGCAACTTGGATATTTGGCCAGCCAAACTTTAGTCTGGTGCCGAATGGAAATCTCTTTTGATCACAACCTTTCCACATTATGTGTTGTCCTCAAGAAAACAAAAAGAGTAAGAGAACTGCTCTTTGCCTTGACAAGTCAATAAAAACAATCCTACTTCCAATACTGTTAAACAACTGTAAATACTTAGGAACATAAGAAAATGGGGATTAATTAGTTTTCATTTGATTACAAAAACAGATCAAGGCACTCTTAAATTCTTTTTGTTTAGGAAAATCTTTGATACTTTGTTTGCTTTGTTGTCAAAGATAACATTTTTTCACTCAGGTTAAAGATAACTCTTATGGCTCTGGTTCAGATAAATTATCACAATTCCAAGCCAGATGTTTGACCTTAATCAGTAGGACCAGACAAGGCACTTAGATGTATAACTTTCTTGAGCCAATTTATGCTAACTTTTGCTAAAGGCTTTATATAAAATCAAAGGTCAATAAAGGTAAGAATTAAAGGTCCATTATATTTGCTCTGAACTAAATTAAACTTGTTAAAATTCTGCTTAAAACACCTTCAAAGCAGAACAAGAAAACTTTTAATACAGAAAAATGTAAATTATAAAAGAAACTAGAGTTTACAATACAATAGGTAATGATTGTGGATTAAAAAAATCAGAAAAGCTACTTACATTAAGTTAAAAAATGTTTTGTTGTTCTGTTAAATACTTTCTGTACTACAGTCAGAAATGCAATAAGCAGGTTATGGAACCAAGATTATCTTCCCTGTAACATGTTTAAATCCCAGGAAGAGAGTCTAGCCTAAGACTGGCAGTCAGCATGAATCTTCACCAATTCCAAACTTGTCTCTTGAAAATAAAACCTTCCTTCCAGATTTTGACAACCTTTTTCCTCATTTTGTAGCCTGTTTTGAAGGGAAGGTGATGCTCAGCATCTGAAGGTTTAGGTAGACCTTTGAAGATCCCAGAGGAATATCATGACAGATCCTTTCTTTAAGTTTGCATGGTCATTCTTTTCAATNAAAAAAAAAACAACCAAAAAACAATGCAACAATTGGATTAATCTAGACTTAATGCCAAAGAAACATTAATCCATTTCATTTCCTCATGACCTTATCGAACTCATCAACAGTTTTCCAAGAGATGATGAAAGAACTTCATGCTCCAAAAGCATCTAGCTCAGTGTATGTACTGCTCAAACCAAAAAAGAGTGAAAGAAGTCTGAGTTCCCAGAAGGCATGCAGTGCTGAATGTCTTCCTCTAAGGCTTTCTTTAGAATATAAGGTACTAGGCAGATACACACAGAGACTCTCGATTTCCCAAAAACTTGAACAACAAATTCGTGAGTAACAATTAAAATTAATTAAGTCTGCAAGTCACAGGTAAACTCCTAGCAAGCAAGCAGTAAAGACAGCACAACTCAAGTAAGACTCAGCCTGAAAAACCAATCACATGGTGTCACAGTAATCTGAGAACCCCAGGAAATGCCAGAGTTGTCAGGCCACCACCTTCTCAATAACATTTCACCCAAATTAGAAACTGGATACACTAGGTCACTAGCTGGCAAAACTCCCAGCCCCAAATGGTGGCCTGTCAAACAAGAGAGAAGGGCACTCTTCCATCTCCTGCACCACTAACAGGAGAGCCAGACAGTCTCTGGGGAGCAGAATCAGCCCTTCACCACAGAAACACCACAGCGACGTATTTTGTTTTCTGTAGAGTACTGCACAGCCCAGCAAACCCAAGTTCTTCAGAATTCACAAACTTAATCTTCTCTTCAAATCACCTCATCATTGTGGTGGAGGACAACTTGATCTACTGCTGTACTGAAACTACAAGTTGCAGCTAGAAGTTCATTAGGAGTAAGGAAATCTGATTATCGTGGTGGTAAAAATCTGACAACTTGAGGTGTTGTTAAATATCTCTTAGGAGTTGATCCCTTCACAATATTAAGGGTGAGGGAAGATGGTGGAAAATGGAGCGTTAATAAATTGTCAATCACACTTTTTCTAATGGAGATCACAGAACAAGAAAAACAGCTGATTTTAAAATCAGAGTCCAACGTCAAGGCTTCCTTTGTTCACTTGCTTCCCTTCCCTTCCCAGCTCTGAAGACGGGCCACTGCTACAAGAGCCTCTTCCATACATATTATGATAAACATAGTGTCACAGTCACACATGGATATCAAATATGACTTCATTTTAGCTGTGCCCTAAAATGTTTATGTGGTCCACAGCAGCAGCGTAAATGGCCCAGCCCGAGTTCAAGGGAGGGAGGTGTGATCTCTCTGCATCGTGGGCAATGAATCCTCTGCAGAACACATTGTGGCTGTGAGCACCTTCAGTCAGAAGAGCACTGAATTTTATGTACATCCTCATTTCTTCCGTGCCAGAGACTCTTTCCAAAAGGAAACAAATACATAGGACCAGCTCATATCTAGTCTTACCCTGGCTTTGAGTCAAAGCACTGAGATTCACATCAGGAGATCAGAATGAACATGGGTCCTGAAATGTGTTTGCCTGCCATGTACAACAAATCACCATTGAAGACAGCCATGCAAAAGGAACAGGAAACAAAATCATTTGCAGCGGAGAATATTCAGATAACCTTAACTAGGCTATGTTATTTCCACTTACGGAAAATAAGTGGAAATAACATGATATATTATATCTGAAAAAAAATGTCAGAATTAAGACTACAAAGCTTTCTGGAACAGAGATTCTCCTGAAATGCCATTTTACAGGGACACACTGTTCCCACACACTTCAAGTTAAACATTTACTACAAAGTTGAGAGAAATGAAGGACTGACAGAACTAGGGTAAAAGAATCTCTTGAATTCTTTCCAAAGGTCACATATATGGAGTAAACATCAATCAAACCATGGTTCTGATAAGCAGGAGTGTAAAAATCACCAGAAAAATTTTTAAAAAAACAAGATCCTAACTCACTTTCTCCCCAAAATGAAAACCAAACCAAACAAATGAAAAATAAAACAAAACAAAACCAAAAGAAAAAGACACACTCCTTTTCCTAAAGGCAGACTAGTTCTTGAAATTGATCAAGACAAATCAACCAGAAAACCTCTTTTTGGGAATACTTAGTAGGATTCTTTTCCCAGACAAGCTGAAATTATCACCCTCAGTACAGCAGAAAATGGTAGGAAATAATACCAAGTACGCACTTTCAAAAATTCCATTACTTATGTAGGTTTAGGTTGTTTTTTTCCTTTGGGATAATATCCCAAGCATAGTATCCGCAAGAGATGTCACATAAAACAGAATTGGTAAAAGTTGAGGACAGACATATATGCAAGATTGCAGAGTTAAGTATTTTTAATAACAGTAACATGCCAAAAACTCATGAACTGTACAAAAGGTTAAATAAAATACTTAACTTATTCTAATGGCAAAATAATCTCTATTAAGTCTCAGTAAAATTACAGAAATGGCACATGCTCTGGTGTAGTTTTTGGCATGTATACATTTGGTTTTGGGATAAACTAACTTCACTGAAGCAGTAGTGGAAGCCAAGCCTTTATCTTGCACAAGCTGATTGAAGAGACAGAAGCACTGGTCTGGTAAACCTAAAAGCTGACTTTTGATGAGGAAAACCAGGCTGCTGGAGAAGAAGAAGGTGGGGAAAAGTAGAAGGAACTCTATCAAAATGTCCTCAGACCAATTTATCTAGGCAAAATGGAGATTGTACCTATACATTGACTTTCTGCCCCAAGATCACCCCCTCCATCATCACAGGGAGAGCTCTGGAAGAAGGAAATACATCTTCATATAGAACTCTGAAATATGTATGGCACCAGGGATTAGGAAAGAAGAAGGAAGAAAATATTAAGCAATGCTTGAAAATTGAGGTCATGTATATCAGCGATGAGGTGTTGGTGGGCATCTTACTGCAGACCAGCCAGCTGCTCCTCTGAGAGAAGAGGAACAAGGCTGGAAAGTGTAAGGTAAGAGTTTGAGACACAGTATTGAAATACAGACCTGAAGATAAGGCACTCCCCAACCCACTCCAGAGCTAGACACCACTGTCACTTGCTTGAGGAAGGGTGCAAATTGAATTGAAGGTGTTGGGGAATTGCTGTGAAGAGAGCAGCACAAACCCAGCCAGACCTGGGATGGACACCTTCAGCCCTCCCTTCTCTCTGCAGCACAGACAGCTGGTGCCACTGCTTGGCCACCAGGTAACACAGTAGGCACAATTCACCTGCTGCTTCCCCAGCAGCTACTCCCAGCCAACACCCACCATGTGGGGCAGAACAAAACCCACCCCTCAGCCTTTCCAGTCTACACAACACAGGCAACAGATTAGCAAAAGCCATGCATAAATCAGAAATAAACTGAGCACTGGTTAAAGTAACTTTTTTTAAAACATAGAGAAAAGATAAAGGAGAAATATCCAGGCTATGGTAGGCAAATGATCATCCAAAATTTGAATAAATATTGTCATAAATTTGCACCTCCATACAACATGAACAAACCTTTCACCCAGAATTTTCGAAACATTACGACACACAGAGCTAAGCTTAATTAGCACTACTCTAAGTTATCTTTACTAAATCAAGTACAAATAAGCTCAGTTAGTAGACTACAAGCTTCATCACAACACTTAACTTTCCTCTCAAAAAAGGCTGAGTGATTTTATGTTTCAAAGTCATCTCTTGCCACTCCAATAATTAAATGTGGAGGCCACTAGAGAGAAATACAGGGAGTCATCGAGGAGACCTTGAAGCCATGAAATAATTTAACTCTTGAAATGTGTTTAAACAATATTTCAGTGTGAAGAAACAGACATCTTTACTGTGCACTACATTCCTGCCATTCCAACCTGTCCACAGGTTCCTGTTCATGTTCTTTTTCCTGTATATACAGAAAGCCTTCTTTCTGGAAATACACATTGCACAAGGAAATTTCAGAGAAAGCTACACTTTCAGATGACGTGCTTGAAAGTCTGAATTATTGAAAAAATACTGTCCTTTAAGACAGGGAAAAAAAAAGACCAGGAGCAAGATATTGACCAGACGGTGTGGGAGGCAAATGAAAACAGCACAGGGGTTATTAAATTGCATCCACTTGGAACTATTAACTGGCCAAGAATTAGAAAGACAGGTTTCCAAGTGAGCCTGAATATTCAAGGCTAAAATCTGGGACTTAACTGCAAAACATAGTTGCAAAATCAATATTAAAAGAATGACACTGTAAATATACAAGAAAAAAAATGTTTTTAATTTATGTGCTTGTCACATAACAACAGTATATTGAAACTGATGGAGTTCTGATGGGAGAGTATGAATGCTGACTTCTATGCAAAGTAGAATCCTCTACCAAAAATATTCTTCTTGTATATGGTATGTCATGATAGGAGTAAAAGTCATAAAAAAAAGCTTTAAAAAGCATATGCTTTTTCCAAAGAAAGCTGAAGAACTGCACAACTTTACACATTATCTGCTGATCACAGAAAAAGAGGAGAAGAAAACTCTTCTGAAAGGCTGAGGACTAGACTAATGAGCCTGAAAACGTTTTCAAATTTCACAGAGAAACAGAGGAGCTAGGAGGGCATTTATCAAAATTATATTAGGAAAATATAGCAACAATTCAGATTCTGCAGGTCAAGGGCAATTAAAAAGAAGTTGTTCAAACAGAACAAGAGTTCTTGAGGACAGACAACTCTTTTAACAACTCCTTTTCAAATGTAGTTAAAGTATACAAGGCAAAAAATTGTGCACTGCCTGCTAAAGGGAGAGGGCTTAGGTCAGGTATTATCAGTAATTACAGCTATATAACCTCATCTTCAAAGCAGTAAACAGTGAGGATCTTCACTCCCCACTGACTCTGAGTATCGTTCCTATTATGCATAGAGAGAGAAATTAAAGTGCTGATGGCAACCTCAGGCTGTCTAGGCAGTCCTCATGCAATCAAGAATTACAGGTTGAAATTTGACTCCTTTTAATTCAACATACGATTCTTTCAGGGTCAGAAAAAAAGGAAATATGAAAGACACTGTAAAGAAAGACTGTCAAGAGAAATAAAAAATGTTTTAGTGAAATCTGATTTTTCTTCCGTGATTTAAGTTAAATAGCAGAGTAGTCACAGAAATTTAGCCCTGCTTTGAGTGAGACCTGGATCCCACAAGGAATTGAGATCCCTTCCAATCCTAATTATCTCAAAATGGTGCATATTTCCACTTCATTTTTCTATTCAGTGTCTAGCCTAACTAATGGTCACTCCTTTTAATTTCCTGTCGTTCCTTGCCCTATTAGATTTGGTCATCAGTCCATCTCACAACTAAACATCAGCCTGTTCAGGGTGACCTGTAAATCCAGTCTGTCATGAAAAGCCCCACACACGACCATTGGCTTGGCTGTGTATTTCACAGCTCCAGCACTCTCAGAAAGCCTTCCCTCAATAAAAATACAGGGATCAGCCTGAATAAGATAAGCAAACTACTGTAAATCAAAGCAGATTTCTGAGCAAAATTTCCAGTGATACTTGTTCCAATGAGATAAATTGTAAAATCAATGAATATAGGATAATACACTACTAAACTAAACAAGAAAAAAAGACATTTAGGCAAATGAAAATTATCAAACTTCAGAGCAGACTACACTTCATTTATATACACTTCTACATATATAAAGATATACACTTCACTGAGCAGACTACACTTCATTTATATACACTTCTACATATATAAAGATATACACTTCACTGAGCAGACTACACTTCATTTATATACACTTCTACATATATAAAGATATACACTTCACTGAGCAGACTACACTTCATTTATATACACTTCTACATATATAAAGATCCATTAACGTATCTACCAAGATAGCACAAATTAGAGGCACAAAGTAACATTTTTAAATGTTCTTGCATTTTAACCAGTTTGCCTTCAGAAAGAATCCCTAGCCTGTTAGTAGTCTTAAAATATCCTACCTTTCTGATTTACCCTTGGGGAAAAAAAAACCCAAAGCAAATAACTAATGGCTATAAACTTGTAATCATGCAATCCAAACAATATCGTTTAGCCATCATTTAACTAAAAGTTAATAAAGAGGGAAAAACAAAAGAAAACAAAAACAACAGATGTTTTGAAATCCAATAGGAAGCAGTTGCAAAGACATGCAAAAGCGCAAGACTAAATAATTTCCTGTATTTTGGTAAGAGTTAAGAGGAATGCTGCTATTTACAACAACTACAATGTTTCAAGGGAAGGCCAGTTTGCCTGAAAACAGACTTTCTAATCTAAAATATCTTCAAGACCTAGAAACATCATCAGTCAAGTCTAAGACTGCCTAAATTTGTTTAATAACATCCTCACTGTAACTTCACTGACTGCAACAGAATTGTGCCATTTTACAGCACCTGAAGACGAGCATTATATTTTTTGTAGTATTGCCTTGTAGCCAGCATCAGCCTTCGCATTCTACAATCATATAAAAAAGAATAAAGGATGAGGGGCAAAAAAGCAACTGCAGACAAGATACCCTGGCAGTGTTTATTATTCCTGTGGTCAGCAGCATCTCAAAATTCACTTTGAGAAAAGGAACTGTTCAACCACTTCAATAAAATATGTGTAGTTTCTCCTGTAAAATAAAATGGAAAAACACAAAACAAAAACCCCAAACAAACAAGCGAACAAAAAAACCCAAACAAACCCCCCCCCTCCAAAAAAAACCCAACCAACCAACCAAAAAAGCCCAAACCAAAAACCCAACACACAGTTATTGTAAGCAACCTCTTTCTACAGCAGCAGCGTCTGGATGACATTTTGGCTTTCTTGTCCCAAAAAAACTCAGTTTCTTCTTTCAGACCAAATCCCTTCTCCTATGCCTACAAAAATTTCAGTGTCTTCCAAGGCCTGAAAGTCTGTCCTCCAATAAAAGACTTTAAAATCTTGCTATCTACTGAGTTAATGATGGAGTATAGAATAATTAGTAGTGGAAATCTAGTAGGTCAAGTACTTTAACTTCATCTTTGTGAAGAAGGAACCTGGAAAGGCCATTAAAATAAAAATGTTTTGCCAAATTTACTTTTTTCTCATTCCCCAAATTATTTCAAGGAACTATCACAGGAACTTTCAGTTCACTGTTATCGATTAGAAAAATACCAATTTTCTCCAAATATATTCAGAAATTTAAGTCACAATGATTCCATAAGCCAATTATTCAATTTTTCACATACTTTTTCCTATCTACTAATAAAATGATGTTAGATTCAGTCACTTTAGAACAGCTGTTGGTTTCCATCCAATTATGAAATGACTAGTTTTCTCCTATACTTTCTGTTTTAAAACCAGACTTTTATATGTCTCTTTACAATTCTGGTTGATAATAACTTTTTCATGACACTGCTTGTTCATAAAATGCTGTAAGTTTTTGCCATTTATGCTGTGTTAGCTGTTCCCTCCTTTTAACAAGTAGTTACGCAAAGTGAACCACAGAAATTAGTCAAAGTTACTTAAATGCAGTATAGTACATGTATGCCAAGATATGTAAATGCATTGAGAATCTAAATTTTCTATTTCACTGGATAAAAATGTAAGCAAGCTAATTACTTGACTACTTGAGTAGTCGAGAGATCAACAACAGGAATTCTCTTACATAGATGTTTTATTTCAGCATTTTGATCTTTTATTTTTGTCTTTATAGGCTTTTGCCAAGTGTTCCATTAAACATCACATTAAGTAAACGCAAAATCATGTCTGGTGCCACGTGTGCATGGACACACTGTATAGAAATTCTTGCTCACACTAAAACTTCTCTGCTCTCAGCACACTTCACACACCTTCCTTCTGCCTCATTTTTCTCATAAACAAGACTTTCTCATGTAATTTAAAAATTAAATACCCTTCATTAACTTGTACTGCCTTGGCAAGAGGAGTTTCAGAAAGGGCTACTGATTCTACAAAACAAGATACCATCAACATCTATGACTGTGTCAGTGAAATGAGACTCCCTGTTCCATTTTAGATGCTGAGCACTAAAGAAATGTTCAGAAGCAACTGAACAGTAAATGCGTATCTGGCAAGTGAAATGTTTTTCAGTTTGAATTTTATAAAGATATACTATGATCATTTAGGTCTGACCTTTTGTTTTTTAAAATATTTTATTCAGATAAAAAAATTAACACTTTATGTTCACAGGAGAATATGGTTTCTTACAGAGTTAAAAACTCATTATTACCCCTGTCAAAGAAGTATAAATGCTACCTTAATTAATAAACTTTAATTGTCTATCTTATACAAAAGATAGAGACTGCTTCCAGAACAGCACTGTTCCTCATGCAACTCATGATGCCATTACATGGGAGACAAAGGAATGCCTTCATCTTTCTGGAAGATAACTGGTTTAGAAGTAAAACAAAATGGAAAATGAGCTCATGAAAGTCCAAAGTTCATCCCAGCAGACAGCTGTTTAGGGGAGAAATGTCAGAACAGTCTACAGATTTTTACACAACAGTTTTGTGGGATCTTAGGTATGAACAAGTCATGGTTCACACACTTCCTTCACCGACCAGTCTCGTGGAGGCACAGTCAAGTTTGTCTTTAGATGGTTCAGGTTCACTCATTGTTTTCACGTTCAACAAAACCTTACAGTAAACTATAAACCATCTTAATAAAAAAACACACATTAGTCAGGAAATCAAATCTTTATGAAGACTTATTTTCATTCAGATGTATAATCATACAAATGAAAACATAAGAACGGAGACCAAAGCAACTATTCTATTCTATACACCACACTCTACAAAGGTCTGCCTGCCTAGATCAAGCCAGAAATAGGGACTCCATGGAAATGGTTGTTCACGTAAATTAAATACAAGGAAAGCTAAGTTTCTGAGAATCCAAACAAAACTCTCTCCACAGAGCAGAGGTGGCACTCTAGAGCTTATGAAACACGGTCAATGAATTAGTGATGTAAGTCACTAATTATTCACTTACTACGTAAGTGCTGGTCTATATTTACTGCAAAATTCAATACATCACAAATCATGCCTGATATAAAGTCTGCTGATACACAACTGAAGAGAGAAGGGCTCACATATGATTTTTTTGGTAAGCATGAGAGGCACAGAGGCAAACTACTGCTGCTTCAAGAGACATAAATGAAATACAAAACAATGGTTTTTTCAAAGCAGTGACTCATACAGAATTCCTTTTAAAATAACTGTATTTACCTTGCATGTCTGGGAAACACCTAGAACGTGAATATTTCGACTGCCTGTACCTTCAGAACTATGGCTGCAATCATGTTAAACACCAATAAAAGCTATGCAGAAATGAGGGAAACATCTGCTGATAACACTGTTACATAGCAGACAAAACAATCCCAAGCAAATATCACAAATACCAGCTTCAAATACTTACAAGGATTTAGCACAGTATTTGATAAGCCAGTCAAATGAGCCTTGAGTACCAAAAAACTGAGCTCAGGAATATGTTCTTAGTCTTTAGCTGTGTTTTACAGTCTGCTCATAATATAAGAGTATTACCTTGGTTTCTAAATCAAAAAATTCCCTTCCTTGGATAGCTACTTACAATATTAATTTATATGAAATGCTTTTTCTATAGCAGAGGTCAAATTACTGAAGGTTTGAGCAGTTCCAGACACTCTACATATTTAGGGGGTTACTAAAAGATTAAAATTGTTGCAGTCAACTTTGACATTATTTGAAGTTGAACTGCTTTATTTGCTAGTTAAATAGCATTTTGCCCCACTCTAGAGACTAAATTCACCGCACAGCAGAGAATTCTTACCACTTCATAAATATCTTTTTAACAGCTAAACTATGACCTAGATAAGACACTTCATCGTGAAACAGAACATTAAATCAACTAAACTCATTTTTGTTAAGGCAGCAAAACAAACTGTAGTCTTTTCAGAAGGGAGGAGAACCCGAATGGTGAAGAGAATGATGACTAATTGTATAAATGAAAGTATTGGCTTTTTTCTCTTGGGACTCAGGAAAGATCCTTTCCAAATTATGGTTTTAAATTAAAGACATTTGGAGGTCTCAAATCTTGTTCCTTTTGGACATATATCCAAATCCCTAAACCACCACATATTTTCTGAAAACTTGGCAGTCTGTGCACAGAAAAGCCCAGGATTGACCCAGCTGACTCAGAATTACCAAAGAGAGTAGTTTCGTCAGTTCAAAGGGAGAAAGAAAGAAAGCAAGAAGAGAAAGGAAACAGGGAAAAGAAAGGAAAGGGGGAGAGAAAAGAAAGGGGAGGAAAGAAAGAATAAAAAGGGTGACAGGAAACCAATCCCCACACTAGGAAAAACAGCAAAGAGTGGGGGAAAAACCTACAAATAGCTTTCATACATTAAACATGTGCAAAAATAAAGGATGTAATAATTTTCACTATTTCACAACTATGGTTTTGGCATGCAGAAAAATGAAGTATGTTTTTTTCCTAAACAAGCAGAGTCCATTATTTTTTCTACATTATTAAGTCTCCTGAAGATCAGAACTTGTAGATGACAAAATGGCTTCCTTCACACTTCTATCCACTTTGAGCGTTTCATATTCGACATGGTATTTGAAATATCCAGCCGTGGCAGCAGACACAATTTCACTTCCTTTACCTAAGCAAAGCTTGCTATACAAGCATGGTGAAAGACATGGCCATTCTTACTTCATACATCCTGAAGAAGAAAGATGTAACAAAAGTAGGACTTTCCCAAACACAGCACGGCAGCCATGGTGGTGGGGCAGCAGTAGAAGTTTCCAGTTCCCTTCCGCTCCACATTCATGAGCACATTAAAGTCCCCTACACTTGCTGTCACACGTTCTTACTAACCCCATTTCTAAACCCCACAGACATTTATTTTCCTACCTGCTGTACAGGAACTTTTTTTCCAGACAGCTAGGGACAGCCACTGTGGATCACACAAATACTTTCTATCATTAGCAGGAAGCCATAACATGTCTGTGAATTCCTAAGGTCTAAAGTGCTACTCGATAGGTAAAGAATTAGTCAGAAAGAATATTAGTCAGAAAGAAAGCAATCAAACAACACCCAAGTGTCACAAGGAAACATGCTGTAGGGAAAATGATTAAATCAGAAGAACAGAAAAATAAAATGAAGAGGATGGGATGATGTGAACCACAGGAAATGAGGAGAGCCCTGTAGAGACAATGACAACTACATCTATTTATTCTTACATAATTTCTACAATTTTAAAACTGTAACTTATTTCACAGAAGTATTAATGCTTAAAAATGAATTTATATCATATACTTCCAAAGCTAGAGTAGTTTTAGTTAATTGCCTTGGTCTTGCAACATGCAACTACTCACTCAACATGGGACTTTGAAGAGTAAAAAAGTAGAAATACATTACTCAGTGTGAGATTAAAGGGTACAATTTTAATCCATGAAATTGACACAGATATGATATTAAGAGTGAGAGAGAGAACTGTCATTTGCAAAGTTTTCTATGGGCTTTATCTGAACTCAGAAAAAAAAATCAGTCTCTGATAATAGGCAGGTGTGAACTCTGCCTTTCAAATTGATGAATCTAGTACAATATGAATATGTACCTTACCAGTACTATAGAAATGAAAGTTACAGGAAGGCAAATTATTTAAGAGAAACCACAGAAGCAGAGCCTTGTCACAAGGGTTTCTGCTGAGGGAAGTTTAGCTCCTGAGGACCATAACATGACATCTACTGTGCTGTATGGAACGAGAGCTTGAAGTTGCCAGTGGAGAAGGAGTTGTCCTCTATGACATTGTCATAGGTGAAACACAAAATTTTATAAAGCAGCAAATGACAACCCCTTAGAAAACCATTAGAGCTAAGTCTCAGTGAACCGTGGAGCTTCAGAAGTTTCAGTGCTATGGATATCTGCCTTACTGAACTCCACAAGCAACACCAAGCTCTTAGGTGTTGCCTGCATTCTGCTCTTAGTAAATTGAATAAAATGCTAGCAAAAAATGGTATGGAGAGGGTGGGAATAAAGATGGGCAATAGAGTGAAGAGAGCAGAAAGGTTCCTGCTTAAACCATTTCACTGGTACCAAACAGAGACTTGGAAACAATTCTTTATGGAAGATCTGGAGTGGATCAGAACTTGAGCAAGTCCATCCTGCCACAAAACAGTCAGATATTAATCTGGGAAATAAAAGTGTCATCTGGTAAATATAGGAAACAATCATCTTCCTTCAGCTGGTCCTGGTACAGCGTGAGCTAGAATACACCAGTTTTGGTTAGTACACTTCAAGAAAGATGTTTTGGAGAAGGTCCAGTAGAGAAGAATGAGCACAACCACGGAATTCAGAAAACATGACGTAAGAGGAAAGGCTGAGAGAACAGTAGTGGTGAAAGAGGTGGTGAAAGAGAGGTATCTACAAAGAGACAAGACAATTTTTGAGAAGTATTTGTGTCAAAGTTTGAGGATCTATTTCAGAAGCCACAAAAATAAAATCAAGTACAATTACAAGAGGCAGAGGAATAAATTGTAACAGGAAGTACTGCACTTGGATTGCAATGAAGTGTGAGTAAGCACTAAGCCTGCATGCCTGCCAGTGGAAGTCACTGCACCTCTGCTGTGACTGTCACCTGTCACCTCTGAAGATAGGCTACACCAGCTGAAGTTGATTCTGTCTTGAAGAACAAATAACCCAATCTCTCAGGGTCCTTTTAGACCCCTTTTTTCCCCGAGTCATACTGTGGTTACAGAAGACCTTGATCTTCCTAGAAAATATAACATAGGTAAAGTGAATAATTTCCACAGAGCCTAATGCCACAGTACTGAGGTTTGATTTTTCTTTATTTCTAGAAGTGATAAATCTCATGCCAATCTGATTAAGCACAAGTAAAGATGACATTACAAGTATTTCACTCATCACTAAGGCCTTGTCTGCAGGAAGAAAATACTGCATCTAGCTTACACTTCAGTTTCACACTGAGCTAAGACTTTCTAATAATTGTCTCTGTTAATATAGTAAGTGTTCAGTAGATGTGAGATAACTTTTTCCAGGTTTTGTAATTCTGAAAATATGCTACAAATTAGCATCTTTGTTTTTGCAGTCATTTCCTGCATAAATACATCATCATCAAGTTCCAGAATCAAAACTGCTCCTGACTTTAAATATGGCCTTTACACACCAGTATAACTTCTGAAAGTTATCAGTGTAACTGATTACACACCAGTATAACTTCTGAAACCTGTCTTTCCCAGCTCTATATGCTCTTGTCTTTGACTAGCATGATCCTCTTCAAAGTATTTTCTACATGTGGTATGTTCTTAAATAACACACAAGCAAAAATAAGCAAAAATTTTTCTCAAGAGCAACATTATCCAAAAGCCCTGTAGATATAAAATTTGAAAGAAAAAGGGTTGGGTTTTTTTCTGTTACTTTGAAAACCACTGTATCATGAACTTTGTAACAGTTTTTCTACTACCTCTGTTAGAGAAGAGATTTCTGAATCATATTTCTACACTGACTCAGAGAGAAAAAGATAAATGTGAGGTCAGCTTTAGAAAAACAGGTTGAATTACTATCTGTAATTTCAGATATAAATATCCAAATTCACTGAGTTTGCAAAACCAAGTATAAAGAACAGACTCACCCTTTCAAGTTATTTATTAAGTACTGCTTCTGGTCTGGCTGGAAATACTTTTTAGAAAAATCAATTTGTTGTATTAAATTGTTTCCAGGTAGAGCTATGAAGCACAGTTATTTTTAAAATTAAAACAACAGCAGATATGTTTTTCTCATGTAGGTTTGGTTCAGATCCTGTTCAAGCTTGAAATTTTATCTACATGTTACCAGTTTTCCTTTTGTAAGGTATTCTGGTCTACTATTAAAGGAGTCATCATTAACCACCACTATAACTACAATTTTTAAAACATTTTTTAATGTTTAAGCTCATCCTTCAACTACTGATCTCCTAGGGTACCATAAATTATTTTAATTTCCCACTCCCCAATAAAGGAAATTCTTATATGAACATAAGTCTCTGGTTTACCCATCAGAGACTCTTCCCCTTTTTTCTTTTCAACTCAATGAAAGAAATGTTTCACATCTACTCAAAAGAAGAATTATTTGCATTTCACACAAAGTTGTAAGATTTAAAAGAGTAATTACAGATAGATGCTACAAGACCCTTGGTATTTTAAACTTAAGAGAATATTTGATAAATCTTTAGAATCTTCACAAAATTTGCATTCTCTTCATTTCCTTGTTTATTGTACTGAAAAAACTCCCTTGTTTTATTAAGACATTTTATTTCAAAGATCATTTATTCTTACCTAAAATACAAGGAAAAATTCAGTGGACTCCCAAAATGCAGCTTAAGCAAAAACTGCTGAAGATTCAACAGTCCTAACACAAAGACAAATGGCTAAGACGATTTGTGGTGAGAATCTGACAACTAATCAAACAAATGTTTGCAGACTAGACTTCTGAGGCAGGTGAGAATTTTCTTACTTAAATTGCACAGGTTCATCTCCGCTCTGCAGAATCCAAACCTCAGGCAGCCATTGAATACAGTCATATTGTGGAAGTGTCTCTACATTTTCTAGCCCACAAAATTATGTTAATATTTTTGTTAATATTATTTTGTTAATATTATGATTTTCCAAGAATACAGTCCCATGCCAATTTAAGCTGCTCTGCCAGGGCTGCCATGTGCTCCCCCTCCCAGACATCTATCGTCTCTTCCCCACACCAGTGCTGGTGGTCCATGGTACTGGAGGTAAGCCAATCCAGGGAGCCTGGCCAGAAGTGGGTTGGATTCTGCAAGGTTAATTTTTGTCCAGTCAGCTCTCTGATATGCAGTTCCCATAGTTTTGCATTACTTGACAATATGTCAGGGCAGCACATGTCAAGAGGACAATTTATTTTAAAAATGCTCCTCTAGTTGGTCAGCAAAATTTGAAAACGGCACATATTTAGAATTAGAACAGAATCATTATTGCCTGAGATAAAGGAGTACATATTGGAGTTCTCTGTCTGCAGCCTTAACTATTTATCCTTTTGGATTTTGAAGAAGGGATAAATTTCATTATATACAGAAATATTGCTGCAACCTTACTAGCTCTAATATTATTATTTGGTTTATCTATAACACAATTCTGCTGTGTGACTTTTCTAAACTAGAAACAAGCATGGCAAAACCATTTGTTAACTTAGGTCCCAGCATACACAGTCTCATTTTAAATATAAAATATCTCAGCACTCTCTTTACATCCTATAACTTATTCCTAAATTTTACAATGATGAACGACACAGAAAATCATATGCATCATTGAGGCACCTTAAACTTTCAAGCAGTTTTATTTATTATTAGTTCATACAAGAGATTGACAGAACCTACTTTAAAGTTACTCAGCTGCAGTAGTTCGAGAGTGTCAGGTAATACTATTTACCTTTTTTTTTCCATTTTGTTATTTTCTGACCCTGCTCTATTCAAAAACACTTTTGATGCACTCATGGGAGTAATTTCTCATGCAAATCCAGGCAAACAGAATTAATGTTTCTAGAACAGTCCTTCTTGACTTTTTTCTTCCAGAGACATCCTTATACAACAAGACCTTTTTTTGTTCTGTTTCCAAAGATAAGAAGAACAAACAAGCAACACCTTCATCCGATCTAAGGTGGCATTGCTGAGTCTCAGACCTCCTGTCGCTCAACGTGCAACCCCTTCTGCCAGCACTGTCTGTCCCACAGACATTCACAGTTTTATCATACCGCTCTCACAGGTACCAGTTTCAGATTAATATTTATTTATTAAAAAAAAAAAATATATATATACACAACCAAGTCAGAGATACAACATCCATCTGTTCTGTTGCAGACATGGAAGAAAGCAATCTCCTCCATTTGTGCAGCAGCCTGCCACTCTCATTAGTCTGTCTTTGGTAGAGCTCTGTGATTCCTCTTTTAGACTTATATACAATACTTGTTTGTTTGTTTACAATTCATTTGACTTAGGAGAGCTTTTCTGACTAGTAGTAATCAAGTTTATAATTTTCAACCATAATTTTTATACTTAAAGACACAGAATTCTTCCTGTCTTTTGCAGTACATTATCTGTTCTCTATCTACACAATCATTGAATATGTAGTGAATATGTGTTATTGCTCTGATAAAGAATTAATCCATTAATAGCTTCTTTTATGATTCAACTTGACAGTTGTTCAGATTGTTTTGAAAAGTAAGCCTTCAGAATTCTAGAACTCTTACAGAATTTACCTCTTCTTTGTACAACCAATCAAGTTATTCTTCTTATATAGACAGTACCATGGGGGGAAAATAATGTGTTAAACTGTGAAAAGCAAGGAAAACCATTTATATAAACTACTTCACCTTGAAAACATACTTACCAGATGAACTGTTAAATGAACACCCTAGAGTAGTTCTGATGAAGACAAGTGGCAAGTGATGAAGACAAGTTACCTGGAGTTATAGAATTAAATGTTTATGCTGTCCATATAAAAGGAAGTTCAACAAAGCAATTACAAGACAGAAATCTAAATTCAGTAGAGGTTTCATAGGTATGAAAATATACACATGAAGTCTCTGTGTTCAAGAAAGAATACTGAACCTTTGTTGCTCTTTGTTGCTGTCTTAAGAAAATCACATCTGAATGGAAACTTCAAATTCAAAAGGTATATTAGACGTGCCTCCCACATGAAATTGATGGATTGCTCAGGGACAAAATGCCAAATGGGGATCCAATCTAACCTCCTGTTTCAGCTACTCACACTTTAAAACCAAACTCTGGCAAACTGTGATCCCCAACATTTCCCCATTCATTTCAATTTGCTGTTTCTGCAAGCTGTACCCAGACAAAATACCTTCATTTTTCTTCAGGAAAAATCATTATAGTAGAAGAAAAAAGTGCCTCATCTCTTGTGCTAATTCTCTATCCATATATTCTTCAACTTTTTTCTCTATGACTACTTTCCAGCAGAGCCAGCTTGCTGATTTAACTAAATAAACCAGGAGCTTCAGGTGTCTGTGGAACTATGCTCTCACCAACCACACAGCCTTTAGGAGAGCTTTTAGTGAACTCTGCTCTAGACTCAGGGGGACAGGCACGTGAAACCACACTCATTCTTTAAATACCTTCTACAGAACCAGCAATACTGTGATACCCTTCCTCTGCCTCAGCTGCTGTATATCACTGTCCTTCCCCATCAGAGACAGGCACACATCACAGCAAAACCAGAAGGCACCAACAGACACGATGGCTCATGCAACCAGCACAGAGGACCATCTTCCCTTGGCTTCATGGAGCAGAACACACTACTGATATAATGAGCACAATGGCTCATGGAGACACACACAGACTGATTTCACACCAGCTCAGAAGGATAGGATACCCACACCGGGTCCTTAATGTTGGTGGAATTCATCTACTTATGCCCATCACAGCAACAGTGCACGAGTGGAAATGTATTTCTATTGTAATTTCTTGTTCTCACTGATACTACAATGCAGATTTCTTTGTGTTCTTAAATGAAAGCTTTTGTCCACTGCCTTCTAAAAGACAAAGTCACAATTTATAGTGAAGAGATAGATCACCTTTTGGCTTTTTGAAAAGTATACTTTATGGCCCGGAAAGTCATGTACCGTCATTTTTAGTTTTAAAGAAAGATCACCAGCTGGCATCACTTGGAAGAGGAAGTCCTTTCCCAAGGTGGCCAAGGAGGACAAACAGATGTCAAGAAAAAAAGCTTGGTTGTAAGTCAAGTCTGTGGAAAACATCAGCCAAACAATCTAGCAGGATGCTGCAAGTGAATATTGGTGTATGGCAAAGTCCCAGAAAAAGTAAATGCAAGAAGCCAGTAAGGGTCATTGCACTACTTATGCATTTAGAAAAAGAACAAGAGAAAAGACAATAATTTTAGTAAAATCCTTGCTTGTTCAGAATGATAACTAGCAATGCTGTAGTAGTCTTTAGAAGAGTAACAACTAAAAGCAGGATTAACAAACAATGCTTCTTCTTTCAGTGCAACAAAATCCTGTCGTTCCTTTTCTTTGAAGCGTTAACTACTTTGTAGTCACTGGATTAGAAGACTTGAGTGCTTGCATGCTTTCCAGACATGCTGAGCCTAATGACAACTTCCTTTATAAAGCAACAGCCTCACAATGAATAAACAAACTTAAATAGCAAGCCATTCTTCGCACAGAGAACATAGTGACAGATGCTATAAATTAGATGGAATACTGTAAGTAGCGTTTCTTCCTTCTGAGCAACCGCACAACGCAACAGAGAACATCTATAGAAAGAATTATTACTTTTTTAAAAATTGAAGTTTTCTTAATATTCTTTCTTTGCCTGCAATGTTAAAAAAAATAAATACAAAGAGACCTTAAAAATAAATTCTCTCATTTAGAAGTATGACTAAAAGCTTGAGATGCTGACTGCTTCTAAAAGACATTTTTATTGAATATAAAATGAGAATTTAAGTCTGAAAATAAGCCATGAAAAGAACTCTACAAGTCTTCTATACAGAAGATTCTCACAGCTGTGGAACAAAACTCAGTATTTATTACCATTCTTTCCTTTTACACTTCCTTCTCACTGGTTGGTGGACTATGACTGTCAGTTTCCTAATTAGTGGTCAAACATATTCCCATGCCAATGACAGTTCTGAAAGCTATTCACACCTCAGACAAAGTGCAGTGAGTTTAGAAAAAAGATCAGCTTTTCTGCAAACAACTGAAAACTCACTAAACAAGATTAATTTGCCTCATCTCTCATCTGGTCCTCTTCTTCCAGCATCTTGCATTTCTATGCTGTTTACAGCGACAAAGAGATTAAGGAAAAAAATGCAATTCCATTACAAACGCTTAATTTAATCGAGACACTCAAGGGGAAAAAAAATTCAGTGCGAACTCTTGACCCAATGATAAACTTAGTCACTAAACTATTTAAGAACTTAATAAACACTAGAAAGGGTTTGATTAAGATTTGACCTATAAATAGTTAATGTGGTCAATAGCACTTATAAAAACCTATCTGAAAACTCCTTGTACACAAAGATGTACTGACTTTTATCAAATGACCTGTGAACAATTTCCAGAGCTGAATCTCTTTTATTAAAATCAGGATGGAGTTATAGCTAAGTCTTACGCAACTTTCGAGATTTAATTATTTTACAACTTTTTGTAGTTAGCAATTTGAAGGCATTCAGAAGTAATCTATACTTTTATTAATTTCTGCACAAACATTGTACTCTCAGAAATCAGAGAAGTTTTTTCTTTATGAAGTTAGGTAGAAGTTTACAAACTTCTGGGCTTTCAAAATCACTGCCATGAATTACCATCATGTTTTACCAGACATTGTGTTGACAGAGTTGGGTTTTTTTTTTAAAACACCGCATTCTGCATACTTCTCAAGTCACATGAGCATCATTTCCAGTTGATTAAATGTCCTTTCCTATTTAATGGCAAGGGGGCAAAAGTCTGTAAGCCGAGTCCATTGTGCACCACCATTTTCAATGAACGACCATCCTCGCTGCTGCTGCCTCTCACCTGGCCATATTCTAAAAGTGAACACTGAAAAGGCTGAAATAACATTTTCAAAAATAAACCTTTAAATGAAATGTAGGTTAACAAATACTCTGTTTACCATTAAGCAAATCTAATTAAACAGAATAATACCCCTTAACAATAGAAGTACACAAGTATTTATTGCTGTGATTATGGGTTCTCAACCACTGTGCCGCTTACTCAGAGAAGAAAATGGAGTCTCAAACTACATGCCTATCGAAATAGAGTGAATCCACACTTTCTACAGGTGGTTGAGACGATTATCACGAGCCTGTTTATGAGGCAGCGCTAAAAAAAAAAAGATAAACCCCAATTGCGCTTTTAATGGTAATTTATGGTTTTATGCTGCCTCCGAGAAGGTTGAAACTTGACATGTCCCCTGAGAGCACATACAAGCGGACGGAGCAGTACCATCTGAAGAAGACGGAGGTAGGCTGCCACATTCCCAGCGCTTTCCCGGCCCGCTTTCCCGGCGCCAGGCGCTCCAGCCGCGCCCGGCCACAGGTTCCCGTGTAGCCTGCACCCCTCCACCCCCCGGGAAGCCGTGGGGAGGCCCTGGCAGGGCACAGGGAATCTGACCGTGGCAGATGCACAAGCGTCGACGTTCTCAGGCTGCAGTGGGGGGCAAGGGAACGAGGGAAGAAAGGAAGGAAGAAAGGGAAGAAGCTCAGGGGACTCTGTGCACACCTCCCTCCCGCTGCGTTCGGAAAACAGATCGAGCTGCTCAGGGTGGAGGGAATAAAGCGGGGCCGGGGACAGACAGTCCGGCATCTCCTCTCAGAACCGTCAGAGGACGACCGTCATCCTCCCTGCGGCCCCGGGGGATGCCCGGAGCCCGGGACCCTGCAGGAGGGGCAGAGCAGCGGGGCAGCCTCTTCAAAGGGAGCAATAAAGGCTCTAGGAAAAATAAACGCGACGGGAACTGACCCCAAATCCGCGAGCTGTTACATGCCCGCCTCCTGCTCTCGCCCCGGAAAGCTCCCAGACCTCTAGCTTTCTGCTGACCCTCTCCCTTCACGGTAAGGCAACAAATGGCAAGACCTCGGACCCCGGAGCTGAATAACAGGAAATATAGGCATCTGTCACCTCCCGGGGAGAGCTAAATGGATTAGCGAAAGCAACAAAGGGAAGAAAAGCTCTTTCAAACATGCAATTGATTAACAAGTCCCCTCTAATCTGCAGCATCACTGTTTTTCCTTAAAGACATCATCGGTCTCCTCCAGCACGTCGGTGCAATTAAGTTACAGCTAGGAAAGGCGGGGGAGGAAGGCTCTGCTAACCCACCGAGCTCCCGCGCTGCCCGGTGGGGACAGAAGGAGAAGGGTTACAACCATGGCATGGAAATGGTGCAGTCTTGTCATCTGCTCCCTCAGTCCCTGGGCAAAGAATTCCGGGAAGGACTTCGTGAGTAAGGTTTATCTGCTGCAGAGGGGGAGAGGGCAATTTTCCAGAGAATGGCTTCATGAAAGATCAAAGAGCTGGATCCGGCAGTTCCTACCTCGACGGTGCCTTTCACATCCCAGAGAAAACGAAAACGTTAAGCCTCCCCTTTCCTGCTCTGAAAGCATCACACAACTTAGGCGTGAGAGGAGGAGGGAAATTTATTTTTCAAAAAAGAAAGACGTTTATGCGGCTCCTTTTACAGGAACTGTGTGTTACACCATCGTGGCTCTCCAGCCCCACACGTTCCCGAAGGTCCCTGTAAATCACGGCGCTACCCTCGGAGGTGCCGGACAAACTGGCATCTGTTCGGCAGCGGCACCGCCGCTGCCACGGCGCAAGGTCAGATGTTAATAGAGACAGTTTATTCACTTCTAGAAACAATCGCGGTGCTCACTGAACCGCGCGTCCTAGTGCTTCCTGAGCCCAAAATATGACCTCCTCAGTCCCTGAGGGTCGGCCAGGTACACAGAGAAAATGGGATCCTCCAAAGCCCAAAAACACATAGAAAGAAATCCCGCCGAGCCTCCATAAGCTGCAAGCACGGCGGCTGCCCCCTCGCCCACTCAACTTTAATCCCCTCCTGGCTCCCGCTGAGATTCTGGCAACACTCAACGTCCCAAATAATAACACATTATTATAACCATTCCGAGGAGAGGGCTGGAGGGCGGGCAGAGCGAAGGAGGAGGCTCCACTCATTCCTATCCACCCTCGGCAACAACAAAACCCCGAACTTTTCCTTTGTTTTCTCCTTCTTTCTCCCTTCACCCTGCCCCCCTCAGTGGCTACCAAACAGCCTCAGAGCGCTGAACCGGCCGAAAAGAAGCACGAAGAGCCTGCCGCCCGAGTGGGGCAGAGGCGCCGGGATGCGCTCGGGGTATAAAGTTTTAGCTGCCCTCGCCTCCTGCCAACCCCCGCCCCCCTCGTAAAGAACGCAACATCAGGTTTCCATTGTGCCAAGAAGAACCGGAAAAAAAATTTAAAGAAAACAAAAAGGATGGTGGAGAGAAAGAAAAAAAGGCAGAAAGAAAAGAAAAAAGAAAAGAAAGAGAAAAAAATTAAAAGAAAATAAAAAGATAAGAAAGAAAAAGTAACCGACATGAACCACCACCTGGGGATGCTGGAAAGCTCCACCGGTCCCAAATGGATAAGCGCAATTCTCCTAGGAACTGGAGCAGCTTTCCCTGCCTCCCCTCTCCCCACACAGCCCAGTTCGGAGAGCAGAAGCATCCTCCCGTCCAGCCGGGTGTCCCGCTCCTTACCTGCCGCGCGGAGGCGAAGCAGCGAGG
>VZRF01015118.1:46989-121332 GCA_013396875.1 Vireo altiloquus | reverse complement strand
GGGGGCGGCCGCAAGCGCGTCCCGGGCCCCGCCGCCCCGGCCCTGCGCTCCCGCTAACGGCCCGACCCCGACTGGGGGCGGAGGAAGCCGCGCTCCTTTCCCCTCCTCCTCCTCCTCCTCCGCCTCCTCCTTCCCCAGCATCCGAACGTCACCCGGGACCCGGCACAGGGGAGTGGAGCGGCGCCGAGGGGCGGACAGGACGAGGACAGTCCCTGCGCTCCGGCACCCTCTGCCGGGGGCAGCCTCCGGCCCCGCGCGAGTCCCACGCACTTTTCCCTCCACTCGACGATCACCAGGAGCCAGCGGGACTTCGGCCCGCTCTGAAAGGCGAGTCCTGCTCCCAGAAGCCTCAGGAGCCTGCAATCTTCCTCCCAAAAATCCCCAATGAAACAAAAAGAAGTGGGCGAAAGGCTTCGCCCCAAACCGCTACGGCTTTTCTCCTTTGCCTCCTTCCTTCTCGCTGCAAGATCGAAGAGTTTTTGCATCCCTACAGCGTTAAAAGCAGTTGATTGAACACGTTGGTTTCTCCTGACGCACAGGGGCGTCAGCCCCGCAGCACGAGAGGCGAGAACCACCACGGCTGGCATCTCCTTTGCGCTCCACCACTTCTCTCATGATAGGGCGCCAAAAGTAAAGTTTGCTTTCTGTCTCCGGCAGGCAGAAAACAATCTGCTCCCAGTAAAGTTTCAAAATATTTCCTAGTTATTTACTACCAGATATAAGAGCATTCTGAGCATAATTTAAGCAAGCTTTTAAAGTATTTTTGGGGGGGGAGTGGTGGGGAAGGAAAGAAGGAGTTGTCTTGGTTTGGGCTTTCTTTGTGGTTCAGAGAAATCAGTATTCCAATCTGTCAGCAAGCTTCTTTTAACTACATCATATAAATTCCAAGAATCCAGTTCAGCCAATAAATTGCTGTGTTTTTAAAGTTATAATTTAACAGCATATTGAATTAGATATCTTCTCTGCAAATACATTTCTACTGTTTTAGATATCATTTCTAAAGATTTAATGCTGAATAATGCTGAATACATACAAATCCCTTTAATCCTCTTCTCCAAATCAAGCTCTAAATTCACAATAACTTTAGTGAAATTAATTTTCCATTACATTTACTTCTTCATGCAAACAAAGACAAACATTGCAACATACTCGTTCATTCGTTCTTCCTCCTTTTGCCCCCCATTTCTTTCCTCCCAAGTTTTCAGTCCCATCTTGAAAATTCTTCTGGCACCTAAGAATGACAAAGGGAGGTCCTGATCCCTCTTTGGCAGGAATGCAGGACTGACTGACTTCAGCCCTTTGCCATCACAACAACACATTTTAAAATCCCTTTCATAAACACATGAAACCTATGGTAAAAGTAGTGATTATGCTTTTTATAAACTCCACTCCTTGGATTAAAGTCCACTCCAGACTTCGCCTCTTTGATAGTTAGGAACATAATCCTAATTTCCAGACTACATGTACTCAGATCAGTTTATATTCCTTCTCTCTTGTGCCACTACTATCCTTCCCACTTCCCCTCTCTATGGCATAAAATGACAGATTCACACCTTAGCCTTTATGTTGTTACCCTAAATCTTTTCATTTCCTTTGAAATGATCGGCTATGTGTTCCCTGATCACCCTAATCCTTTTTCCTGCCACACTGAATATCCCCTCATTCCTCCAAAATTTTGGGAGTCTGATTTAATCTTTCTCATGGTGAGTGGCTTGAGCTTGACATAGCAGTGGAGATTCTTTCTCTACAAGAGCAGTTTAATTTCCTTGCTGTATTGAGAAGACTGATAGATACTGGTGATTTACAGCACCCCGCCAGTTGGAGGTATACTATGATGTGTTAGAAAATCTAGTTCCTTCTTTCTTCATCATTTCCAGTGTATACCTAACAGCAGAGACCTACATCAAAATTATGACCTCACGAATNGCCGCCAGCAGGAGCAGGAGGCGGCCCGCCGCCCCCCGCCGTCCCGCCAACGCCGCGGGGTCCATGCTGCCCTCCGGCCGCCGCCGCACGAATCCCGCAGGGAGCAGCGCCTGGGCCCGAGAGGGGTCCGGTGGGGCTGCCGCAAGCTCGTCCCGGGCACCGCCGCCCCGGCCCTGCGCTCCCGCTAACGGACCGACCCCGACTGGGGGCGGAGGAAGCCGCGCTCCTTTCCCCTCCTCCTCCTCCTCCTCCGCCTCCTCCTTCCCCAGCATCCGAACGTCACCCGGGACCCGGCACAGGGGAGTGGAGCGGCGCCGAGGGGCGGACAGGACGAGGACAGTCCCTGCGCTCCGGCACCCTCTGCCGGGGGCAGCCTCCGGCCCCGCGCGAGTCCCACGCACTTTTCCCTCCACTCGACGATCACCAGGAGCCAGCGGGACTTCGGCCCGCTCTGAAAGGCGAGTCCTGCTCCCAGAAGCCTCAGGAGCCTGCAATCTTCCTCCCAAAAATCCCCAATGAAACAAAAAGAAGTGGGCGAAAGGCTTCGCCCCAAACCGCTACGGCTTTTCTCCTTTGCCTCCTTCCTTCTCGCTGCAAGATCGAAGAGTTTTTGCATCCCTACAGCGTTAAAAGCAGTTGATTGAACACGTTGGTTTCTCCTGACGCACAGGGGCGTCAGCCCCGCAGCACGAGAGGCGAGAACCACCACGGCTGGCATCTCCTTTGCGCTCCACCACTTCTCTCATGATAGGGCGCCAAAAGTAAAGTTTGCTTTCTGTCTCCGGCAGGCAGAAAACAATCTGCTCCCAGTAAAGTTTCAAAATATTTCCTAGTTATTTACTACCAGATATAAGAGCATTCTGAGCATAATTTAAGCAAGCTTTTAAAGTATTTTTGGGGGGGGAGTGGTGGGGAAGGAAAGAAGGAGTTGTCTTGGTTTGGGCTTTCTTTGTGGTTCAGAGAAATCAGTATTCCAATCTGTCAGCAAGCTTCTTTTAACTACATCATATAAATTCCAAGAATCCAGTTCAGCCAATAAATTGCTGTGTTTTTAAAGTTATAATTTAACAGCATATTGAATTAGATATCTTCTCTGCAAATACATTTCTACTGTTTTAGATATCATTTCTAAAGATTTAATGCTGAATAATGCTGAATACATACAAATCCCTTTAATCCTCTTCTCCAAATCAAGCTCTAAATTCACAATAACTTTAGTGAAATTAATTTTCCATTACATTTACTTCTTCATGCAAACAAAGACAAACATTGCAACATACTCGTTCATTCGTTCTTCCTCCTTTTGCACCCCATTTCTTTCCTCCCAAGTTTTCAGTCCCATCTTGAAAATTCTTCTGGCACCTAAGAATGACAAAGGGAGGTCCTGATCCCTCTTTGGCAGGAATGCAGGACTGACTGACTTCAGCCCTTTGCCATCACAACAACACATTTTAAAATCCCTTTCATAAACACATGAAACCTATGGTAAAAGTAGTGATTATGCTTTTTATAAACTCCACTCCTTGGATTAAAGTCCACTCCAGACTTCGCCTCTTTGATAGTTAGGAACATAATCCTAATTTCCAGACTACATGTACTCAGATCAGTTTATATTCCTTCTCTCTTGTGCCACTACTATCCTTCCCACTTCCCCTCTCTATGGCATAAAATGACAGATTCACACCTTAGCCTTTATGTTGTTACCCTAAATCTTTTCATTTCCTTTGAAATGATCGGCTATGTGTTCCCTGATCACCCTAATCCTTTTTCCTGCCACACTGAATATCCCCTCATTCCTCCAAAATTTTGGGAGTCTGATTTAATCTTTCTCATGGTGAGTGGCTTGAGCTTGACATAGCAGTGGAGATTCTTTCTCTACAAGAGCAGTTTAATTTCCTTGCTGTATTGAGAAGACTGATAGATACTGGTGATTTACAGCACCCCGCCAGTTGGAGGTATACTATGATGTGTTAGAAAATCTAGTTCCTTCTTTCTTCATCATTTCCAGTGTATACCTAACAGCAGAGACCTACATCAAAATTATGACCTCACGAATCCACCCCATACCCATTTTTTTGTAGCTCAACTCATTGAGATCAGTTCCTTCTGCCTCTTCTTTTATTAAAATCACCTCTTGACTCTGCCTCAACAAAAAATTTTGGTTGCACATTGATAATTGATAAATAAAATCAGTGTCAAGAAGTGTCCCCAGGAAACTAAAACAGAGACAGTGTTATGACTTTTAAAACAAAGTTGAGGTGGTTAAAAACCGCCTAAAATGTTAAGAGTTCAAATTCTGCATTCCTTTGAAATTTACAGCCGTGTTTCTTGCCTTCCAAACTTAATAGGAAATAAAAATATCTTCATAAATTAGTCTACATTTTTCATAGTCATCCCAAGAAATAATATTTTGGTTTTTTCTCTTATGCTGTCAAAGGTCTCACAAAGTAACTAGGATGTATATCCAATTTTGCATTTGGGAATAAATTAGCATTTGATAGAAATTTTGGTTATGAATAATATTCCTGACTTAGAGGGGAAACTAGTTTTGTCATGAAGGTTAAATAACTAGGCCAAGTTAGCTATTGAGAATTTAAGTCACTTTCACACCCACAAAGTATTTTGTCACTAACCACTAAAACTGCTGTTCCATATTTCACATTGCAAGTGAAGTCACTGCAGTGAAGAAACCACCAAACAAATTCCTTCTCTGTATTTTTGCAAAACATGTACAGCAAAGAAGCATGGAACCACTGCACATTCGGAGCTGGTTCCCCCTACTTGTGTAAGCCATTATGGAAATCACTTGTGCTGTGCAGCATATGGTCCCAAACTGTTTTGTCACTACTTGAGAAAGAAAAAGCTGTGCACGTATTTGTTTGCATGACCATATGGTATGTGTTTGACAGGAGCACTTAAGAGCAATGGGCAAAGCTGGAATTCAGCCTGAACTTCCTTGGGAATTCCTGACAGAATTTGGGTGGATTTCCGTCACCATTTGCATCTGCTTTCATAATAAATATAACAAAAGTGACTTTAAAGAAAGTATAAGATTAAATGTGGTTGTGACTTGAAGGCCTTAGTGTTCCTATAACTATCCTGCAAGCCTAGGTAAGTTTTAACTGACACAGTATCTTTAGTAAAAAAACCAATTCCCCACTGATCCTTTTATTCATGTGATGAAAGCAGCACAGAAAACATTAATTACACGTTTCACATTTTCAGAATCATCTCTTTGACTTTCTTCTACAGTCTTAAAGTATATCACACATATTCCCACTATGGGCCAAAACTGGAAAAAGGATTTGGGCATAAAACACAGGATTCAGACACTAAAGTCCAAATTCGTAGTGCAAAAATGCACCTGTTTAGTTTTGAACATTCATTCTTAGCTGAATCCTGTTAAGTGTAAACATTCCTTGCGTGATCCCTTATACACATTCAGAACTGCCCAGCCGAATGCTCACTTCCAGAGAGATCCAGAAACTTTCCCTCCACAATGCTTGAGACTCTTGACAAACAGTGTTAGTCGCTGTCTTCTGAAGAGCACATTTTGGAAGAAAACTGAGGTGATTGTGCTCAGTGTTACATCTTGGCCCAGCAAATAGTGGCCTAACCCATGGGGAGCTGGGCTCTTAACCTTTCTCAGCATCTAGGTCCTCTGGGTGTGACTTGGTCAAAATACACTGTGCAGAAGGGTGGGACACATTCTACTCCACTTGCTGGAGCTGTGCCATTGTATGCAAACAAACTGGAGAGTTTGGGATGGAAGTGAGAAGGCACAAGGGGAAGCCCAGCTGGGTTACTCAGACACTGAGCACAGTGTAGGAATTTGATGAGACTGTTGGTCAACTGATGTGTTACTGTTAGTGAAACACTGAACAAAAAAAAATAGTTTTGGGGGCAGCTATTCAAATAAAGAACAGTAGGTTCACAGTCTACCTGCACATTTCTGTGGTTTATTGTTTTGTTGGCATTCTTTTAATGAACCTTGTAAATATCAAAATAAAAGAACAAGTTAAAAACACTCACAAGAAAATCTTTTCCTACAGAAAAAACCATCAGGTTTTGACCCACACTTTTAGACCAGTGTTTTTTATGTTTTAAATATACCTGATTTTGAGATATAGATGTGTGTGTGTATTAAAATAGCCACAATAAATATTTTGAAGGAACTATTTTACCTCCAAAAGGTAAAACCCACTTCTACATAGGCTCAGGAGCCATGTCCCTTCTTGCTTTTGTTTCCAAGTCTACATACAGAAACATGTCAAGTAGTACAGCTACAGGAGCCAACCCACCAGAGAATAAACAAATCTGCAAGCATTCATACCATTAACACTCTTATTATAAGAAGATCACCAAGGATATTTCTCATGCCTAGAACCACAGGAAACAATAAACAAAGTGTTTTATTTGTTTCATAAGTTAGGATGCAGACAACACTCTCAAAACCAGAGCTGAATGCCCTAATATGTAAGATCACACTCACCTGATGGTTTGAGCATCCTGCAGTGTCTTCAGACGGACACACCACCAATCTTCTCTAGCCATAAAAACTGAACAGGGAAAAAGGCTGCATCTCTCTCTTCTCTGCCCATTATTCCTATAAGTGAGACGATTACAGAATGACTTATTGAAGATAAAAATCTGAATAGGGACTGGGATTTAGGTCTTCACTATACAAATTAAACAAGAACATGAGTGTCTGGTTTAATTTAATTGAGGAATCAATTACTCCTTGAAATTGTTATGATTACACTAAAGAGTGATCTTGGCATTTTGTCTCATGCTAAAAAAAATAAAACTGAGGTTCTTTTTTCATACAGTTTTCATTATCATCTTGTTACTTGTACTGAAATACTTATGTGTATTTATTTTAATTGTTTATGTCAGCCATCCCATGTCACTAGCATGCTACAGTTTTGTAAATAGCATGTGAACAATTAAAATTGTAGCTATTTATGTAAACGCCAAGGCAAGTTCAAGCTGTCAGATTAGAGCACCAACAGAGATTTGACTGTTTGCAAAGTAAAAAAAAGGGTGTCTATTCATCCTTAACACTCTAAGTTACTTGCAGAGTTCATGAAGAGCTATAAATGCACCACCCAAGCTCACATTATTGGCATACTGTGCTAAGTACTGCAGTTTACAAGGCAAGACCAAAAATACAACATTATGTCAGTGAGGCAGACACAACCATGTCAGCAGATCTGACACCAGAGATTGGTATACTATGAAGGATAAAAATACAGTTCAATTTCAGAATGCATCAGGTTTTTGCAAGTCATTAAAAAGCTATATATTGTTTCATTTCATCATCTGGATGTGAAGGTGTCAAACAAACCCTGAAACGGACCAAGAATTTAAAAGTCAGCACCCAAAGGGTACTGACTATGGAGAATGTTTTTTTGAGAGCCTTGATGTGCCTGTCAGTTTCTAAAAGACATCTGTGGGGGAAGTTGGGAGAGAGAAAAGAACAAAATATGAGGATTTTTTTTTTTTTTTAAATTCAGTGTCCTCTGGGTTTGGGGACATTTTGTTGGTTTTCTTGTTGTTGTTTTGTTTTTTAAAGGTAGCCTTAGCTAGAGAACAGGCAGTCTTCAGGATTGGAATGTGGAGGTTCACGCCCACTAACAGATGGATATACTTGAGGAAGAGGTAAAATTTGTGAGGAAACCAGAAGTAGTCAGCACAATTTATTTTTTCTTATGTTACAAACAGGAAGTTTCTTGCCACTCCTCTGCCTTTAGAGACCCAAAAAGATCCCAAAGAGACAACAAACAGTCTGTCAGAGGCAGCCTGAACACACTGCAATCTTGCACTAAGGATCAGCCATGTGGCAAAATAAAAATCTTCTCCTTCCCTCTTCTCCCCCAGACCTGGGGGTACATATTGCATGCACACATGAGGGAGCAAGAGCAGCCATGGGAAGCACTTCAAAGCCAGCACACCAACAGTAATGGGAAGAGGAATACAACTACAACCCCTTCAGTGCTGCAGCCTTCTGTGGCATGGAGTGGCTGAGCGCTGCTGGCTCTCAGTACACATTCTCCAGGTTCTTCCCTTCGGTCCACAATCCTGAGGAAGACAGTCTGCCACGTTTTTCCCCTTCTCTCACCGACAGTGTGAACTCCAAAACACGTGGAAAGAACATTCAGTATATTGATAATATTAAAACATTTGGGATACCATAAGCTAACGTATTCTACGGCATTTACAGAACATCATGCTTAAAGAATGGGAACCTGAGAGACTGACTTGGGCTCAAATAGATACACAAGTTTGAATAAAACTGCTTCACACACACACAACTAGTTAACAGTATAGACAATAAAGACTTCACACTGAAGTACACTAAAGGATATGTGATTACATTGGATTGCACTTTTTAAACATTTTAAAGACAACTTTTCTCCTCAGAGAGATTTGCAAAGCCAACCGCCTGGAACAAAAACAAAAATTGTGTTCCCAGTTCCCACATGAATCATTGAGGTTCACTTGTATTAAAAGCAGTGTAGTGTTACCGAGTAAAATTATTTTTAAATACACTTTTTCATTATATCCAATTACAAGGTTGCCTTGTGTCTGAATTGTCTATCAAGTCAGTTTGATTTTGCAGCGTTACTACCTTCTATATAGTTTTTTTCCTTCTTTTTGTCTGTGCACCAGTCCCATAAATATATACTTTACAAGAAAAATCCACCAAAACAAAACAGTAAAGTGAGATATTTCTGTTTACTTAAAGAGGCTCTCTACCTCTTCTCATTCCTTTTATTGAGCAATCTGAATAGTTAGTTGCTACACAACTGCAAAAAGGAGTTTGTGCCTTTCCTGTCCCTCTTTTAGAACTGCTTTTTCTTAAAGTGAATTTTTAATACCTAATTGTCCCATCTCTTATGTGTGCAAGCAGAGTAACTTTATCTAAATATGTTTTGCCTTCATGACCTTATCCTTATCCCTTTTACATTCTGTATCTTTCATTCACAAAAGAGACACAACAAGACTTGAGACAAAAAATAGTTAGAAAAATTATTCATGTTCTGTCTTGCGTTTAATTGCAAACTCAGTCTCATCTACCAAGGGAGATAGGCAATTGCTCCAACCTAAGGGCAGATTAGATAACTCTCCTGAGTGCAAAGGTCTTATCTCTATACACAAGAGGCACAGGAAAAGGAATTTCAGTCAGTAAGTTTTTTCACCTTTTATTAGGGAATCAATGTTTTTGTAGCTGGTCAGTTCCTTTGACGGCACCACGTTGTTTCACTTCAGGACTTGCGAGAATACACTTTGGGGTTCAAGTCCCAGTTTTGAAACTGAACTTCTGCCTAATCTGAGGCTCTGCTTACAGGGATCAGTACCCCTCATCTGGCATCAGTCAACATTCCCACTGTAAGTAAACATGCAAGGATGGATTATCAGTTCAGTCACTACTGTTGTCCCCAACAGCTGTAATTTGACCAAGATCAAACAGGAAAGAAAACTTACTTTGTTTTCTATGTTGTTCAGAAATTCCTAAGCCATAGATCTCAATAGAGGCTTCTCTTACTTGCCCCACATCAGCGCTACACAAGTGTCTACCTGCCTTATCAGAAAGCTTTACAAATGAACACTTCTTGATATCCTTCTTTCCCAACCAACCATAGCAGCGGCAGCCAACTTATTGCAACAAATCTGTAATTATATTAAATAGCCAAGTTAAATTAGACTCAGATGCTCCGAGCTATTGGATGGACTTGGTATCTCTGAGACACCAGTGTAATTTTTGTGGATAAGAGTTCATCTAAAAGTCCCCAGCATGTGCCAGTCTCTGCCTTGTGCAACAGCTAGCATTAGGCAATGCTGGCTCAGTGAAAATTAGACCCTGCGCACCACTGTCCTCTGTCAGGCTCCCAGCAACTACCAAGCAGTGTGGGAATCAACCCCCTAAGAAAAATACCAAGTGGAGAAATAGGACAGCTCAGTTCCAACTCTGAACCGAAGCCCTCTGAGAATGTCAAAGATAAATGTGAAGAATGTGAACAGCACTTTTTCTCTTGCCTGCAAGTTGTGGATGATACAGAAAGCAAAGACAATGGAGGGTAATATTATTTCTGTGTGGTTTGTTCCAAAGTACTTGGTATTTAATAGCAGCTCAGTCAGACAAAAAGGTGTAGACTGACTTGGCAGAAAGTTTGCTCTACTATGTAACATAAAACATATGAAGGTATCTATTTAACTTCTGCACTTCTACCCTTGTACTGCTTTTAATTCAACAGGAAGTGGGGAAAGATAGCATAATATATTTGTACTCTTGAAAGGGTAGGAAAGGAAGTGGAAGATTTTGTTATACTGTGACCTACAGGGCTCCTCATACTGAAAAGAACCCCAATGGAGCAAAAGGCTTCTGAGCCACACTTGGCTACAGAAATAAAAACAACTAAATAAATACATCTGGGTGGAAGGAATAATGGGAAATCATTTTTCCACTGTAAAATGTGTGTGTGTGTAGCTTCAATATTTTTTAGCAGAACTTCAGCTAGTGTGGATGAGTATGAAATCTACAGCTTTCCTTGGATATTAACCTCACTGAGGTTCTTTGTGGACAAGAGCTTGAGTTCCTGGAACATACTGACTGTATACTGGGTATTTTATTAATGATGTACCACAGACAGGGTTTTATACTGATGTGTATATTAGTGAAATAAAGAACGTGACAAGATCTTCTAATGCAACTAAACCCCAGTATCCCAAATCCACAATTTTTTCCCTTTTTTGTTTAAATTCTTTAGAAACAATACCATTAAATCAAAAGGAAGAAGGCAGAATTAACAGTGTAGTAAGGAGAAGATAATTTAAAACAGAGTTCTGCACATATTCGTTCTACAACCAGTTTGTTTACATTTGGAATTTCATAAAATTCTCTTATTGTATTCCCAGGCAATAAAATTCCCACAAAAAGATTTAGCCAAAACACAAATATTTTCCTCATCTATAATATGACTGAGTTATTGTTACTTTTGGAAATTTAACTTTTTCTGTTTACTTTTAGATTAAAACTTCAACATTTTAAATGAAACAAAAGAAGCAACTGGTGTTACAGGCCAAAGCCTAATCAAAAAACTCTTGTCTTTAGCATTGATAACAGCCCAAGAACTGTGATGCTCTAAAGTCAGCCTTCCTATTACCTACAATAAACTCCATGGTGTTTATTTTGTTTATTTAGTGGTATATAAGGTTGGGGTGACTTCTGGGACAACTAGATGCCTGCTGCTTTTTCAGCTTTCATTAGTATTAGTGGGAATCACATACATGCATCAGTGTTAGGATAAACCCTAAAAGAATTCATCTTTAAATAAGAAGGCACATTTAAAGACAGATTTCTATCAGTGCATTTTACATGACTATGAAAGATTTTGATTCGATCCACACTCGGCAGGGGTGCCTGTTATTCAAACCATGTGGTATCTGCTTGGTATGCAGGGCATAAATTCTGCTGCTGTCAGCATTTGCTTTAAAATCTGATGCAATATATTACAAAGAAGATTTGAACAATCATAACTAAAATTTGTTGGGAAGGCTTGAAACAAAGGTTTGAATGGAGTTGAAAACTTATGGAAACAATAAAATCTGAAATGTTATAAAAAGAAACTTAGTATCCACATGGGAACTATTCTCACAACCTTCTTAGCAAATTTTAATCAGACATGCCTAACAAAAGTAATACAACCAACTTCTATATAAACAAAAACATGCATACCTTCCAACAAAGGGATTAAATATTGCAGTTTACATTTTTTAGAACTACCATATATAGGAATACTTGGTGCAATCTGATGAACTTAAAGAAAAATGCATAGCCAATTAGCAAAATAGTTTCCAATACATATCTGTTTATCAGGTCATTTTTCACTATTTTCCACTAGGTAATCTATATTTACATTAACATTCACACAATGTAATTCTAACAGCTTTATGCAATCTATCTTTATTTGGTCTTCTTAAACCTTATGAGAAACTCTTCTGTCCAAAACACATACATTGATAACCAAAACCACCACAACCTGCCATATTTAAACTTATTTAAAGTTTTACTATCAATGTTGCTATAATTTGATATTTAGACAGCTCTGTCAGAAGTTATGAAGGAGTTCAGATGAAATAGTTCATTCCAAAAGAGATCTAAAGATGTTCTATAAACTACGCAGCAGACAAGACTTGAAAATACAGATCTCTGTCATAATAAATACTTTATACTACCTAATTTATTGGTGCAGAAGTTTTCAAAGTCCTATGAAAATATTAATATATGTGAGACAAAATTAAAGAATCTGTGTTAACAACTTTTTAGAGATGAAGAATCCATGGGGACATTGATCAAAATTTTATTTCTATTACTGTCACAATTTCTATAAAACCTTCATGTCTGATCAGGATATTAAAACTCATACCACTTTGACATTCAATCTCTGCTTCAGAAGACTGATATCATCTACACGAAAACAAATCCTTCCTTTTCCATTTAAGTGGTGAAGTCTTCTCTGCCAAGCTTTAGTTGCATTAATTCTAACATATTGAGAGCTAAAAAGTAATGTGGAAGCACAAGGGAACACCTAAATATACAGCACACAATGTTTCCAAACATGGAAAGAACTATAAGAAGGCTATTTCAGACTGTAGAATATATTTTGCATTATTTATAGTGATATTATATAAAGGAAATGGGATCAGCACTGCAGGATTTTACTAATAAAAATGTCCTTTTGCACATTTAAGATTATCAAGATCTTAAGAACCAGAAAGGATGCTCTTAACTGAGGTAGAGTCATCTTTCTTACAGGTATTCCTTAGTCTGCTGTAGACAGCAATCTGATAATGAGTTCCTAGGCAGACAGACCTGGATCCAGCAAGATTAGTCTTTAATTAACTGTGTTCAGAAGTGTTCTAGTATCAGATTAAGACTAGACTTCACCGCCAACTATTGATATATACTTGATTCTGCTTCAAAACAGATTATAGAGCCTTTTGAGACCCTTTCCAAGATAATTTTTATAAAGACAGCAAAATGGGTTTTATTGTTAATACATAAAATAATACAAAATCACTCCGTGACCATGTTGAAATGCTAAATTGTACCACCAGAAAGTGTTTTTCACTGACATGAACAAACACTGAAGACTCAAAGTTTGTTTATGAAGATGAATACAGCTAAGTTGAGTCTGAACTGAGGACAATCATCATTACTTATATTTTGTATCATTACATACTCACCATCACATAGATTCTATCACAAATCATGAAAATAACTTTTAAGGGACGTGTTAGTATTAACCAAGGATAAAGGTTCTGGTGACATGATGTCCAATTGCTCTGACAGCAGAAGAAAAATATATCTGAATTGCGCTTTTGTCACTTTCTCACTTCTGTTTTTTGGCTTCAACACAGCCAATTGTATTTGCCAAGTCTGTGTTATATCTCTGTGGAGATGTACATAAAAGGAGTACCTCAAAATAGAAAACTCAAGTATTTTCCTCAGTTTAAACAGTGACAAAATTCTACAGAAACTTGTCCATTTCAGTTCTCAGCTCTTTCCCTTCCATTTATATGGATTAGTCACTATTTTTGAAAGCAAAAGATGGTTTATTAAAAAGTAATGATGGTGCAGTAACAAGAAAACAGCAATGTATTAACAGTAAAATCAACTGTGCTTTATTCACTGCTTCATTCTCAGGATAGGAAGCCAGCTTCCCTAACATAAAAGGACCATCCAGGTGTGGGGATTTGGGGCTTTCTTTTATTACTTTCCCTGCCTACTGAATATCTAGACCACTGATGTAATATAGCAAATATTTATTTTTGTGTTAGACAGATAAGTGATGGCATTAGAGCACAAAGTTTCTTAAAAAGCAATTTTGTAGGAACTTCATTGACCACAAAGAACAGAACTATCCATCAGACATGATGCCAGAATGCATAGGTCATGTGTGTTTCCAGCAGTAGCTTTCTATTCTTTTTGACTGCCTATCAACACACAGTATAATAAGAAAGTAAGAAAGATATCCAAACTCTTCTTGTTGTAAGACAATATGTGTAAAAGCAGTCAGGCAATTTGATCATATAGTCTTTATAAGCAGCAATTATAAATTAGAACTACAGTATAAATCTAGAACTACAATCTAGTAGTTTTTATATAAATATAAATCTAGAACTAAATCCAGTCAAACTCTACAATTAAAATCTTTATTATATGAACATAATATTCCTAAAGATGTTAATCTTACCCCATCAGTTACCCATTTTGCACCACTAACACACTTCCTCTCATTTCCTTGCTTTGATGGACCTATGCCATCAGTTCTCTCCCTAATAGATGACACCTTGTATGTCAGTACCTCATTCCTTATTCTGATGGCCACAATAAATCACCTAGGGCTAACTATTTTACTGATAAGAGGAAAAAATTTGAGATGCCATTTTCAAGTCTATTAAGGATTTCAGAATAGTTTGATGAGCCTGAGTAGAAAGTTCAGACAGGAAATATATATATATCCAGAGGGATTATATCCTGAGGGTACATGAAGACTGGTTAAATCTCCAGCTTTTCAGTGCTCCAGACTCAGATAATACACATTTCCAAACACTACCACCCAACACAAACCTTAAGTATAGATTAGGCACATAACTGGCTAATAACGTGATCTGCATATTCCTCAATGCTGTCATAATTTCCTATTTACAATTACAGGTCTTGTTTCAAATCAGGGTGCTCAGAAGCTGGGACAATACCGGTAGAAGTTGTTCTTTAGATTTTTTTAAATCACAAGAACTGTGAAAAAAACTACAATTGAAGCCATAGTTTGGGTATAAATAATAACTCAGACAACTGGTTTTTATTTTCATTTTTGTTTTCACTGACTGAGAATGTAAATTGAACTTTAGTACTATTGTGCTTTGTTCTCCCTCTCTGTGAAAAAATGTGTTCTGCATTAAATTGCATGGATAAACTCAAACAGCTCCAAATATCACCCTTCAGCTTTTGTATAACACAAGAGCCAAGAAAAGATAGAGAATGTGGTTTTATGACCAACAGATGGTGTAATTGGTATCATAGATGTTTTTATGTCAGGGGGTCGTAGGTTCAGTCTCCATCTGGAGCCTTCTCAGATCTGCTGTGTAGCTAAATGATTAAAGAAGCTATATTGGGTCAAAGACACAACCACCTGCCTGAGGGTAAAAGAACTGCTTTCTTCATCTAGCTGTTATACTACAGTTGCCTCCCATATTACAGTTTTCAAGACAACCAGTGCAGCAGTTAATAACAACAGGACTGCACAAAATATTCAACACCAATTTGCTCATAACCTTCAAATTTCTCGGGAACTTTTGGCAAACGTCATAAAAGTAAGTCTTGTCTTGCTTACATGAGTGAAAAGCTATTCTAACTCAGACTGATAAAATAATCGCAAAAGGCTGAAACCCAAAGAAAATGAAACAAGTAGGTTGGATAGACCTTGAGAGATTCAGCATTGTTCAGTTGGCCAGGAGGGCTCACACCTCCCAGTCAGAATTAGACACACTTGTACTCTAAAGGTAAAATGCAACATCAATGCTCAGCACAATTAGTCTTAGCTACAGTTTATGGATTAGGATCAGAATATTGAGAAATGCTCTAATCCTACAGCATTAGGTTTGTATATGTTTTACCTGGTTAAAAGGGTGTACAGATAGATCAAACAGTAATTTACATACACCATGAGATCATCAGTTCACTCCCCGTATGGGGTGAGTATCAGCAGTAATAAATGCACAAAATCAGTGAAACTGTGGCTTCACTGGAAACCAATACTGTCACTTCCATGAAGCAGGAATTCTACATACTCAGAATTTTCCTTACACAGTGCACCAAATTCAGCTGGCATACATCATTATTTAGGTGCTCTTTATAGAACTGGTGCCAGACACCTGGCTAATACTGGAAATGAGCAAATTATTTCTGTCTAATTTAAAACCACCTTGCAAATTACAAGTTTCATGAAGTTCTGCCACAAAGAATCCTATTACCCTTCACAAACTCTGGATAGCAGTAAGCCTGTGCCAGATAGGAAGCCAATCCAGGATCTAAATTTTAAAGATAATGACATAAGCATGATATGTATCACATTTCATGTGCCCATACCTAAAGGAACAGTAGTCAAACTCTTTCAGAATGTTAAAGTATTTCTTTATATTCTGCTTTAAAGATTCTTCCATGCTAATAATAAACTTGGTTTATATTAGTAGTTTAAAATAAGCTCCAACACAAATTGAAAGCTAGTATTAAATAGATGTGTATATTTTCAAAATTTAAACACAATATGTATTATTTTAACAACATAAATACAAAAAAACCGTGATTTCATTACAAGCTTTTAAAGTTTCTCTTTCCCTGTATGACTGAACTGATGGTTTCCGAGATCACTGTAGTCACTTGGTGAAGACCCCTCTCACAAATCTACATCCCTGAGGTCAAGCTTTAGTATCACGAATTTCAGCTGTTGATAATATGCAAGATGATGAGCTTCTTTTCGCAGATCCCTAAACAAAATATACACATACATATGGCTTTAAAAAAGCAGTTGCCGGTGAAGTTTAACTGCATTTGCTTCAATGGTATATATGTCTTTGCATGGGATGTCATTCACATGATTCATTGTGGTTGGTATAAGAATAACTTGAGATGCAGTAAGGGGAAAAAAAAAGGTGTATTTTCCCTCTCATATCACAGAAACATGCATTTCTATTTATTTTTACCTTCCACAAGTGGAGAAATATTTTCCTTAAACAGAAAAAATACAGTATTTCTGCTGCAGAGCACTTTTCCTAATAGGCTATGCTATGGGAAGGATAACAATTGCCACTTCAAAGTAATAATATATATTTCCATTCCAGTCATCTCTATGTAGCTGAGACATTTCAAGTAGAGGCAGAATTTACAAAATATCTATACTAGCTAGTGAGCATATCGCTTAGACAATTGAGTGCAGACACATGGGAAACATCACCAACATAATCATTCAGCGGCCAAAAGAAAAAGCTTGTTAATTTACATACTTCTGTGTGAATTCACGCAGCCTGTACTAGGGTACATTATGTCCTCTTCCTCCACTTGTCTCCTCAAATCCATCAATACTCCCTTTAAGGGAAGACAGACAAACGCACAACGTTGTACACTAGCAGTCAAAGATTCTTCTGAGAGTACTCTTACTGAAAGCAGAGGGCTGTGTCAGTCAGTCCCTTCAGCCACCAAGTAAGATATTCAAACGTTAAACAGCTTGGGCTGTTTGTTCCAGTTTTGTGCTGCCCAAGAACAGTTCCACAGTAAACTACACCAAAGGCAAATGCTTTGCTGCCATTTTATCACCTGTTATAACAAAAACTCCTTCAACCATGAGTTAGCTAACTAAGTATTTCTTCTGTCCTGCTGGCTGCACAAAGAATCTCTTTGGCTAAAGCAGTACACATATACTCTGACTTTGAGGGTTTTTTCATTTTAAGGCTTGGAGTGGCCAAAACTTGTCCAAACTCTGCCATTTGGTACCATCCTCTGTCTCTGGTCAAAACTGTTAGGAGGGTGGGGAGAGGTGTTTTGCCTAGCTGTTTTCAACAGCTTCTGCAGGGTTACACCAGGCTGATGACTGGCTCCTACTGGGGTTCCCCAAGGCTCCACCTTAGGCCCAGCTCTCTTCAATATCTCCTTAAACAACCTGCATTCAGGACTCAAAGTAAGTAAGTGTGCCAGTGGGAGGTGCTGTTAATTCCCTTGAAGGTAAGAGAGGCCCTGTAGAGACCTTGACAAATCAGACAACTGGGCAATCACCAACTGTATGGCATTTAACAAGGAAAAGTGCTGGATTCTGCTCCAGGAACAGGTCAGCCCTGGGCGTACAGACAAACTGGGGAACAAGATGCTGGAAAGCAGTGCTGCAGAAAGGGACCTGGGGGTCCCTGTTGAGGGCAAGTTGAACATGAGCCAGCAGTGCCCTGGCAGCCAGGAGGGCCAGCCCTGTCCTGGGGTGCATCAGGCACAGCATCACCAGCTGGGCAAGGAAGGGGATTGTGCTGCTCTGCTCTGCTCTGGGGCAGCCTCACCTCGAGTGCTGGGGGCAGTTCTGGGTGCCACAATGCAAGAAGAATAAAAAGCTATTAGAGTGTCCAAAGGACAGTAATGGAGAAGGTGAAGAGTCTAGAGCAGAAGCCATACAAGGAGCAGCTGATGTCATTTGGTCTGCTAGGCCTGGAGGAGACTGAGGGGAGACCTGATTGCAGTCTACAACTTCCTTGTGAGTGGAAGAGCGAAACAGGCACTGATTTCTTCTCTGTGGTGACAGTGACAGGACTTGAGGGAATGGCCTGAAGTTGTGTCAGGGGAGGTTGAGGCTGGATACTATNGGAGAAGGTGAAGAGTCTAGAGCAGAAGCCATACAAGGAGCAGCTGATGTCATTTGGTCTGCTAGGCCTGGAGGAGACTGAGGGGAGACCTGATTGCAGTCTACAACTTCCTTGTGAGTGGAAGAGCGAAACAGGCACTGATTTCTTCTCTGTGGTGACAGTGACAGGACTTGAGGGAATGGCCTGAAGTTGTGTCAGGGGAGGTTGAGGCTGGATACTATGAAAAGGTTCCTCACCCAGAGGGTGGCTGGGCACTGGAACAGGCCCCTCAGGGAAGTGGTCACAGCACTACCCTGACAGTTCAAGAAGTGTTTGGGCAATGCCCTCAAGCACATGGTGTGATTCTTGGGGCTGTCCTGTGCAGGTCAAGGAGTTGGACTTCAATGACCTTTGTAGGTCTCATCCAATGTCCAACACAGGATATTCTGTGATTCTGTGATCACTTTTCTTAGCCCAGCATAAAAAATGTATTTATTGGAAGATGTGTGAATACTTAATAAAATCCCTGATACCACACACCAAATTCTGCCCCCAGGTTGCAAAAAGTATATATAACTTCACCAATTTGCTAGATTCTCTGTGATGCAGTTGCATCTAATTTTGCTGCGACATAAGACACTATTTTATCCTGCAGTCTCTGATTATGTGACAATTAGCAGTACAAGTTCACCATTTTCCAATGTACATTGTTACTGCTTAGACTTTGAAGGGACCAACAATGGGTGAACAACATTTCTGGAGACAGAACTGTTAACTTCTAATTAGTCTCATGACTAATGATAACAAGGATCCTGCTATTTTCTTCACTGCAGCTCCATTGTAGCACCTTGCAGTTAACTTACTATTCTTAACCAGTACCTAATGAGCACTTGTGTTTTCTGTTCAAATTGAAGGCTCTTCAAATACTACCAAATTCCACCTTCGTAAAAAACACCACTATCTTCCACTTGTTGGAGTCAGAAAAAGCTTGGGAGCTTTTCCTGCTCTTCTGGCTGTTTGCTTTACCCTCAGAGCTCCACAAAAAAGGCTTTGCCTGTGTACTAAGCTTGTGGGAGCATTTGTCTCAACTTCTGAATGAGCTGAGAACACCAAAGAAATGAGGAGATGGTTGTTTAGTGTATCACAGAATGCGTAGTTGTAGTTTTTAGGTTTTGCTATATATGTTATATGGAGCCAACATGGAGATTTTAGGGTGTTGGCTGCTTCTTCTTCATCTTCTTCTCTCTTCTCCTTCTCTTCCTTTTTCCCTCTGACATGAGTTCCTGTGACTTGTTAATTGGTAGATAGAATTCAGTGTAAAGGACACATATCAATAAGGTTGATATTCACTGGTTTTGGGAACAAAACAAGATACGTAAAGTTTTCTAACTGGTTGATAATAGATATAAAAGCTACCTGCTTCTGGTAGCCATTGGCCATTCTGTCCTCGTGTTCCTGGAGGTCACAGCACAGTCTGTGCCTCTGAAACTCTGATAAGAACCAGAAATAAACAAGCTCTGAAACAGCAGAAAGAAGCCTCATCTCATCTTTTCGGGACATGGGACACTGAAACAAGGAACACAGCCGGGCCAGATGTCAGGGGAAGAACATCAGCCCCCTGGCACCACTGTCTTAACGTCATATTATTCAAAAAACGCTTCCATTTTTCACCTGTAACTCCAGCTTCTCTGACAATGCAGCTGTGATATTTTACCTACATTTAAACTCTATGGTTTCAAATTGGAAAAAAGATTAAAATGGAAAGACTGGCCTTCTGTACCTAGAGGTGATCACTGACACCTCTGAGTATTTATGTGTTTCCATAAACCACAACTTATACTTAGCATTCACCAGCACTATGCACCAAGGAAATAGGTCATTATATTTTCATAGTCATCAACAAATAAACCAAATTAATTTGTACCATTGTATTAAAGAAAACACTCACTGCTTGTATCATTTTCAAGCATCTAACAATACATTTAGTTTCGGTGTCAGTCCTGAAACTGAAGGAAAAAAAGCAGGAAGAAGACAGGAAAACAAAAATACAGCAAAAGATTCAAAAAACAAGAAAGCAACCTACTTAAAAGTTCTAATATTTTAAAAGCCTTCAACAGTTTAAAATTCTTATTCTCAAAATGATCAAGGTTAAGCAGTTTTAAAACTTGAGCAGTTAATGTATTTAAAATTTGTTTATTAAAAACTTTAATAAGAAAATTTAGTAAAACAATCATGCCTAGTTCTTTTATCCATGAAGAAGTCAGGAAATTTATTCCTGCAAATGCTGATCACTGTTTGGAAGCAATTCTTTGTAGCCAGCCTCTGAAAATCTGAACACGGATAAAAATAGATCTATAGTATCTCACCAATAAAATATTCTATCAGAACTGTCCTAGATAGGAATGTCATTATCATTGAGTATTCCTTACTATCAGCTACTTAAAGGGCACTTAAATACTCCCGTATTTTAAGCCTAAAGGTTGCATACAAAGGTAAAGGGGTATTGTAGTCTGTTTAGGTTCTGTAACTAAATTCACATCCTCTGTTGACACTTAGGCAAAACTTTACTCCACACAAACATGACACACAGAACCAAAGCTAGCTTATTACCATCATAAAAATATCATCCTGCACAAAGTTAAAACAAAAAAAATTGTATTTGATCAATTCAGTGTTGAGAACAGCCATTTCTTTACCTCATTTTGTGAAAGACCAGAAAAAGTCCAAACCACTAAAAATGACAAAAGGAATTCGAAGTCAACACTCAGGTTATCATGTAGCGCTGGTGTTCCATTACCTGTTTATATCCTCTCAATCATCAGCCTAACTTATACCTATGGTAATGCACAGAGTTTAAATTCTTGCTCATGCATTCTCTCAACACCTACTGTGACATTGGTGATGAACAATAGGCCTGCTCCAAACAAAATCCAATTTTAATTAGACCACATGGGAAAAATTATTTCCACTTCCTGTTCTAAGTTATAGTCACAGAACTACACAATCACAGAACAGTCCAGTCTGGAAGGGGCCTCAAAAGATCATCTGGTCCAACCTTTTGTGAGAAAGGGAGCCTAGATGAAATTACCCAGCACCCTGCCAACCCACATCTTGAAAATCTCCCATAATCCCTGAGGAGGTTACTTTCCATTTTCCTCACCATAAAAAAAAAAATGTCAACATGAAACCTTTCCCCATGCAATTTGTACACATCAGGTTCCATGTGACTCACCTTGAGAAACCATGTCTACTGGCAGCTGATGGGGTCCATCTGTCAGACTAGGGGAAGAGAATCTTTGCTCATTAGCTTGCCAAGCTGGTGAACACCTGTGCCAGGGGAGGTTCCGGCTGGATATCGGGAACAATTTCTTCATGAAAAGGGTTGCCAAACACTGGAACAGACTGCTCAGAGAGGTGGTGGAGTTACCATTCCTGGAAGTGTTCAAGAAATGACTGGACATGGCTCTCAATACCACGGTCTAGTTGACACGGTGTTGTTTGGTCAAAGGATGTACTTGATGATCTCAGATGGTCCTTTTCTAACCTTAGTGATGCTGCCCCTGTAAGCTGTGGATGACCCAGCCCTGGCAATGTTCAAGGCCAGGCTGGATGGGGCTGGAGCACCCTGCCCTAGCAGAAGGCACCCCGGCTCATGGCAGTGGGTACTAAATGAACTTCCAGGTCCCTTTCAACCCAACCCATTTTACGATTCTATTGCCCCTTCCTTTCTCCATGTGGCTTATTGTGAAGAGAGCTTCTGCCACCTTTTTAGACACTGTGTAATAACTACAGAGTGGAAAATTGCCCTTCAGTCTTTCTTTCTTCATAGGGTAGGTTCTCCAGCCCTTTGGCCATTTCCATGGTCCTCTTTTGGATCTTCTCCAATCTGTCCTTGTCTTCCTTAAATTGTGGAGACCACAACAGGAGCACAGTCAGAAAAATGCTGATTAGAGTGAGACAAACACTTATTTTTGGCCTCCACGAAATGTAAGCTAAACACTGGATTACATATTTCCAATTCTACTTCAGGTGTTCCTTGAACTTCAATACTTACTGGGCTTTGACAGCTCTCAATCATCTGCTGGAAAATGCAACTCGGTTATACAAACAGCATGCAGAGCTAAGTGGTAACACCTCTAATAGCACGGGAAGATAGAGAAATCTTATCCATAAAACACAGTAGGCAAAATTGCAGTATTTTATTCTGTATAGGTGTCTCAAAGCTGGGCCATATGCCATCCAGACTCAAGTTTGTTGATGTGCAAGAAATTCTGTTCTGAGTCACAACAAAACTGTATCTGGCCCACTGCCTAGCTTCCAATAGCAGTTTTCAGCAAGTGTGCACTACCTAAGTATTACAAATTGGACATGTAGAAACTGTCCTTCCCTGATAGGGACTCTTCAGCAGATTTAGTACTTTCTGTGACTTCTATTACGCATGCTTTGCAATTACCTAGTACACAATGGACAGGAAACTAAAATCTGGAAAATCTATCAACAGCAAGACAGCCTAAGTCCAATACCTCATTACTAGAAATAAGAAAACTGCCAAAGAACATAAAAACACAAAAAGAAATGTTATCCAGAGACTTCCTTTTATTAGGACACTGAAAGAGTTTAATGTACAAATGCTTTGTGTTAATATTGTTGTAAAATATTTCCTCTGTTTAAGTAGCATTTACAGCTCTGTACATTTACACGTGCACTTCTCTAGTCATCTTCAGATGCAAGACACTTTTGCAGTAGCAACTTCATAGATCAGTGAATGCCAACACTCCACAACCCTGTTTAAAATAATAAAGTCCAGATGGAGTGACAGGAAGGAGACAGTACACCATTCTGTGCATTGACTAGGTTCATATTTCAAAAGTGAAAAGAAATAAAATCAAAGTTATTCAGCCATACATCTCTTTCTTTCTTAATACCCTCCTTATGCATTTCACCTCCTATCCAAAAATAATGATTACTATAATAAACAGAAAAGGCATCTGTAGTTTTTCCTATAAAAACCATGAAACTACACAAATAGCAATCATTTATTTTTAAATACTCAAGGAAAATAAATCTCTTTGTTTAAAATAAGAAGACATATATATCACGTGGACACGTTTCTTCAAGCTAAGATACCTTCAAAGCATAAATTCTTTCCAGTCCATCCCAGTCCTCATATATTGCAAAAAATTGCTTTCATCAAGATAATTTCACTGGATGGCCAACTTTTTACAGTTAAAATGCCCTTCCCCTCAACTACCAGATATTAATCTTCAATTAAAAGAAATTAACAACATTTCTTTTTGATCACTATTTAAAATATTGGATTTATTATCCACTGACAATAAATAACAGAGCTGAAATTCTGTTCCAAGTATTTGGCAAAGCAAAATACATAAATTGATTGAAATAAAATTTATCTTCAAAAGATATTTTGAAGTTTGGGATAAGGTCTTTGTGTTTGATTCATTTCACAGTATCCTACTTAATAGCTTTCCACTCAACTCCACTTCCATGCCCACATCTGAAAAAATGGATGGAAAATCCCACTTCATCCAAACGTAACTACAAAGCAACTAACACAGATTTGTTCATATATTTATCAGCCAAGAGCACTGAGCAGTTAAGCACCTTAACAGGCTTCTGATTTTTCAAATGTCAGAAGTTTAATCAGAATCACCTGCTGTCTCCCTAACCCCAATCAACATTTTTCCCCAGAGCCACCCATTTCTTCATCTGCTTGCCATGTCAGAGACATTTATCAAAAAAGTCAAAACGAAGAGGAGCCAGACATGCTTAAACTGATCATGAATATCCCCCTCCACCAGTTACATTTCATAAGTGTCTTAATTTCTCACAGAGACCATGCTCATAACCTGTCAGTAAAACACACACTACAACAGCAGTTCAACTGCTATCAACCAAGGTATTAACTTTACTGGGATCTAAATGCTTCTTTCCTATACACTGGTAAACAAGAAAAAAGGACAAAGGCAGTTTTACCAATGTTTTAATGGCGGGTATGTGTTCGTCAAATGAATCAGATTATAGCACCTCTTAGCAACATTTTTGAACTTCTATTTCATCAGAACCACTTAGTCACAGCTTTTAAATTGTGAGAAATTTCACTCTGCTTTCTGCCGCTTTAGTTGTCATCACTGCATTTAAAAGCAAAAATACCCAACAAACCAAGAACAAAAATAACAACACAAATTCATGTATCTAAAAATTATTACTAGTTCTCTATGCACAACAAAACTTCCACCCCATCTGCAGACAACCTAAAATAAAATGCGAGAATTGAATATAGATTCTGCAACCTAGGATTTCAATGCCAATTGTTATTTGCTTACCTTCCCAGGTTTATCTTAACTCCAAAACCATTTATTATGCTGCACTAGAATCAAAGTATCTCATTTGTTCCAAGTTTATACATCAAAGGCTTGACTTCACTCGAATATGCAGGATTCAATTATCATGCCAAAAATGGCTCAAAAGTTCAAAGTAGAGTGATAACATTTAATTTCCATTTCTCAGTCTCTGAGGGTCTTCAAGATGACTGTTCTGCACTTCAATTCCAGTCTGTAAAATGGGAGTCAGTTTCATTCTGCACATTTTTTCCCTTTTAAATTGTTGGCTTCTCACTGGCTCTTTCTCACAGTTAACAGAGAAAACATAATGTCAATGAAACAGGGATAGTTTTTCACATTGGGATGAAGGTTTTTCTACATTGCACAGACAATGATTTGACTATTTCAAATGTCAAGCAACAATCACAGAAGTGCCCCAACACAACTTTATCTGAATGTGCACAGCTGAAAAGTTTTGAAAGCCAGCATAGAAACAGTCTCTATGAACTGGAGGCAACATAGACTATGCTCACCTAATGCAGAATATTCAACAATATATGGTCAACCATATATTGCATTACTACAAAATTCAATTGTATAAGTAAAAATATGAATCAAACATGATTAACTTTATATTTAACAATGATATTTCTCAAAAATAGTCCTGTAACCCTTGTAGTAGCAACCGAAAAGGCACGTAAGTACAAAACAACTCAACTCGTATTAGGTAGAATACAAAATTTTTAGACAGGCATTCTTAAAGCAAAACCTTGAAATAAAAAGCTGTATTTTTTGGTTTATAAAAAGGTACATACTTCCTTATCAGTTTCCTGATTGAAGTAAAGTGTCCTTATATGTAATGTCCATCTGTGCTTACTTAAAATCCTGACAGCACAATCTCCAAATATTACTGTCAAGTTACTTGGGAATTTTATGTGCACAGATTGAGTAGTGTTTCAGTAGTATTTGTACCATCTAAACTCTTAATAGCTATCTGTGAGTCTTCCCTTCTAAGGTACAGATGTTTAGAGATAAAACTAAGTACACATCATTTTTGTGCTTAAAAGCAGTTTGACTAAGCTAATATTTATTTGCTGTTTCAAAACCTTGGTTCATTTTCCATGTTGCCTATTATTCCTCTTCAAGACTGGTACAAAGTTCCCCTATCTGAACATACTACATTGGAATTACACAAGTTTCACAATTCAGAGGTTTGAATTTAGATATTTTAAAGTTAATAATATGAAAAACCTCACCCATAATATCAAACATGCATATAATTACATACAGAATGCAAGCAGCAAAGAGTATTTGATATGAATTTACAGGTTAGACAATAGAATTCTCTGGCCAGGGTTTTTAAAATATGGCTGCCAAAAATGGTTAGAGAAAGATACATCAACAAAAAGAATTGAAGTTCCTCCACCCTATAATTTAATAATAAATGACATAATATAGCACAAAATTATATCTTAATGTGTTATTTTCTTCTTTTTGGAAGAAGTATTAGGAACAGTGTATTTTCATCTAGAAGGTGGGGAGGGATAATTCCCTGAAACTTATTTGAAGTTCCCACATTCTGAGAAAACAGAGAAAACAACACATTTTAAATGGTTTGGGGTGAAACTGAATGTTCATACACAGTTTTGAATATGTTTAAGGGTTTGAGGAAATAAATTTAAAACTTTTTATATTAAACATAGGAAAGAGTCATGAATGCAATAGTGATATCCCACTTTAAGTGATGCTAATAAATGGTCAAGTTTGAATTGGAAAAACATTGTGTTATTCACCAACTCCAAAATTCAGCATTCTTCCCGTCACTGCATTTGTACCACTCTAGAACAATTTGGCTAGTCAGGTTTCAATGCCATCAGTGGAAGAATCTGGAAGTCGCTATACAGTGTAAAACACTTATCCTGATAATGTGGGGAAAGAGGAATCAAAAAACAGCAGTCTAATTCAATACAGACTGTGCAGCTTCCTTAAGAAGTGATGCAGCTTTGTCCAGTTCTTGTTCTGTTTGTTCCACTGTTATCACTACCCGAATACTAGAAAAAGAAAACCAGAACATACACAGTAAACTTTACTCCTAGCCTTCAGCTCTAGAATTGTTTCATAATTATTTCAACACATTAAGATCACTATCTGTAGGAAAACTATTAAAAATTCAAATTCAACCATTAACAAGACATATGACTAAACAGATGTGGTCAAATTACTTTCTTGCCCCGTCTCTTCCACCCCACCACACATATCAGAGAAATCTGTTACCATTTTACCTAGAGAGGAGTAGCTCATGGAAATGTGCCTGATAACAGGCTACATGCTGATCCCCAAGATACAGGTAGTTTCGATACAGTTATTTCATGGTACTAGCAACCCAAAACAGTCACTGAATATATATCTCAAAAATGGAGCCTCTCCCATTTTTTCAAGAACCAACTACTCAATCCAGCCCACTGAAAAAAACTCCATCATTGTATGAAAAGAGATGGAAAGCCATATCCAATAAAAATCAAGTAACACTTTCTGCTAACCTGGGTGGAGGAAGACATTTTTCTTCTTTCTCCAGATAGCGAGCCTGTGTTAACGCAATACCACTATTCATGCACTACAAATAAAGAAAATACAGCAGTCAACCTGGCAATTCCTGATGGACCATCCTTTTGATCACCAAATACATGCAACCAGCTTTTATTAATCTGGTGTCAAGACAAATCCAAGTTCTTTCCGAGATGGAGGTTGGGATGGTTCTGCAAAATCGTTTCTAATTTCAATACAACTTTAACACATATAACAGTTTAGGGTGCAGTGTCTTTAGTTTTCATCTCTATGTAATCAGGCAAACATCCCATATTTATCAAGCAATTAAATCATATTTAAGCATATTTACAAGGAAATTAACTTCAGAATTTCTTTTTGTTGCGTAGTCTCGTTCACCTGCCACCTGATATATAAAGCTTTCCATCAACACCTCTTCATGTGGAACACAGAGAACCAATATGCATTGAAGAAGGGAAAAATACTACATACAGAATATGAGACTGTTCACACACAAAAACCACAAGTTTACAAACTCAAAGAAGCAAAGGTTGACCTTAAATGGTTAAATTGCACCTCCAGAACACTGTTCTTATTATAAAAGTTGTCTAAGCAACAGTTTTGTATGCAGATTTGAGTACTAAAATAGGTAACAGGAAATAACTATTTCCTGAAGTAGAAGGTCTAACATATACTTCTTAATCCAGAGCTAACTATTGGCAGCAAGACATCGTTAGAAGATGATCTTTAGTACAGTAGTATAATCAGCAAAGAAATTGCATTTCTTGCAGCATTCCTGCAAGACATTTCAGCAATTTACCCAACAAGCCTCCCTATCCTTCCTTCATTATTAACATTCAAAGTCAATGATATATTTTAATTACTGTGGGGACACTTACATAATCCACAACTCTTTTGAGTAACTTCACATCATTCTCTCGAGATCCACAGCTCTCCTCCAACTGTAAGTGCAATGCTGGAGAAAAAGATTCTCCCACTACTTTTAAACCAGAAATCCTAAAACAAATAAAAAGCCTTTGATGTACATCCTACTTGAAGACATGTGTTGAAATTCTACATAACAAGTGTTTCGCCTTTCTAGGTGGTGAGTGAGAAAAGATGGATATTTCACTTTACTGATACTAATGCAGACAAAACATATGTGCATTTCAGCTTGCATTACATAAAGATAACAAAACTTATCCAGAAAATGTCTTTTCTAAGGACTTTCAGAAAGTTTGTATAACAATAGTTACTCATCCTTTTGCAAAAAGGATTATTCATTTAAAAAGTCTTCAAGAATCCTTACAAAGATGTAAGAGAAATGTCTGTGTTAGGTCTGTAAGTTGCTGATAAAAACCCAGCTAGCTAGGTCAAGTCTTTTGAGTCTACATGAAGAATAATAATAAACTTTTTTATCACTTAAGGGATAAGCAAGAACAAAGGTTTTGCTGGGAGGTTTTGCAAGATTTGGCAAGATTTATGATTTTAAATTATTTCCTGTAGAAAATTTTTACAACATCATCTGTCACTTACTCAGAAGCTCCTCTAAAATTAGTTATATGACTAGAATTGTTCCCTCATCTGTACACAGAAAGAGTTTTTATTTGGGTTTCTAGAATTTGACTGAATGACTGGCTTTTGATTGTCATTATCCTAATACATCACACACATTCAGGACTGAGTTACTCCCATCCAAAAATCTGTATCCAATATGCAAGCAAGACCTCTGGTCCTCAAAATTACAGGTCATACAAATGCATATCAACAAGCAGGTGTAATTTTGATTACTGGACTTTGATAAGCTTGCCTAACGCACATTTTAAGAAGATTGGGCTCATTTCACAGTAGTATCATTCCAAAGAAATTAGTATAATCAATCATGCATTAGAGATTTTGTATGAGTGTTTTTAAAGGTTATTAATTTCTGTAATATGCAACAGAAAATTGTTGAAGAAGAAGAACTGTAAAATACAATTGCACAATAACTGCACATTGAATGATTGTTGAACATCACAGCAATTTCCGTATCTTTTTAGTGGCAATACCTGACAGGAAAAAAAAGCAGTTAGTCAGTACAGCCATCTTGTAAAACAGCATGGTGTTAGGAAATTTTAAACTTTATTTTTCAGATAGCAATTTTCTATGTGCCTTGGAACAATGGGTATTTTATTACTATTTTAACATTCAAGTCAAATATGTAGGAATAATATCATATTCAAGGTGATTGAAAGGTGAATTGGGTTGTCTGAAAGAGTATCTGCTAAGCTTCATCTCAAATGCTTTTATTTAGCTTCATCCCAAATGCTTTTATTTCATTTAGACAATTTTCAAAATGTTTATCAACATTTTGTGTCATTGAGAGCTATCACACTCTCCTAAAGATTTTAAAGTGTAAGAGATTGCAGACTTCCTCGCTAGCCTTAAGGTATAATCTCATTTAAAAACCTGTGAGGGATTTAAAAAACTTGGACTCCTTTTTAGTAGCGTAACAGAGACAGTTGGGAAAGAGTAATTTTCCTCCTTTAATATACACATAATTGAATGTACATATCCCAGTCTAAGCATCTGTAAAACCAGAAACAGATTTGAGCAAGAAGAGTTCATTCAAGTTGGCATTATAAAGGCATAGCCAAATAAAAGCCTAAAGAGCCCCAAACCCCACACTTACCCCTGCAAAGCTTTGTGAATTCGTTCGCATTTAGCCCGGAGAGTTTGAAAAATGTCTACACACAAAATACAACAATAAAACAAAACAATACAAAAAAATCCAAAACAAAACAGAAAAAGAAAAGGCTTAGATTTCCTGTTTCTACTTTATATTTCTCTAAGATACAATAACAAATACAGCATTTGGAATCAAAGGTAAGTATATCTATTGAACTACTAAGTCTCTTTACTACCCTTAATGTTTCCAATTCCCACTTCTGCCAGGAAATAACAAGCTTTTAAGTCTTGAAAAATGCACTGCTTCCCTTTATCTCATTACTCCAGCTGCATATGGAGCTGCTGCTATTCATGACCATATGGAAATGATGACATAAACACTTTGTAATGGGACTGAAATGGCAGGTCCGATTTATAAACATCCACAAATATCTATTGCTATGCAGATGCTGCTCATTGATCCTATCCCCAATTCACTGCAGAGGAACCTGACTCCTGGACCTGCAACTGTGGCTCTTTTCCTTGGTGAAGGTTGACCCTGCACTACACCTAACAGTCTTGTAACTTACTCTTAGTTTTTTCTTGATGCTATTTCACTTAAGACTGGACATGGGCTACTCAGTAATTTTCATTTATTTGTCACAAATTAAACACTGCATCTCTGCAGATGTCTTGTGGATGCAAATGAAGGTTAAAACCAAATATGCACAATTTGGCCAATTTTGTCCTCATGTGTCTCTCAGACCCTTCACTTCTAAAACAAATAAAAGTAAAATTCTTTTCCAGGTGTTCTAGTGGCTGGGATTTGGTACTGCCACGGCCTGGGCTCAATTCCCAGTCAGGAGAAAGATTTTTCAAGGTCAAGTTGGATGGGGCTCCTTGTCCCTGCCGATGGCAAGGGTGTTAGAACTAGATTATCTTTAATGGCTTTTCTAGTTGACTCCTAGAGCAGAAATTTCTGTCTGCCAACTTTACACAAATGCCCTGTATTTGGTCCTACTAAATCGCAGGCAGTTTTCTCCCTGACCATTTCTGAGATTCTTGTCTGAATGCTTAACTAGACAAGGAAAAAAGCCTAATTATATAGGGCAAGTGGAAAGGAAAGTGTTCAGTCCTGAGTAAACATATTACCATTTCTTGCTATTTAACCTTCTCTTCCTTCATTGAAGGAATGTTTTTAAGGAAGAGGCATATCACTGATCTAAACAGCAGAAGAAAAAAATTTCTTATTTGCTTTTCAAAAATCATCTGTGTCCCTCTTAGACTCAAATAACTACCTTATTTTCAGCTTTAAGAGGGAAAGGGAAGGAAACACTGAAGAAGAAAAGCAGAATGGGAAACACCATGAAGAAAAAAATATGCATGCAAAATTAATTAGCAAAAAAATAAAGAGGACATCAGAGTAAAAAGGTGAGGAATCAAAGCAGGGAGAAATTCAAGTTATTAGTTTGGGGTGAAGAAAGACTGAAGGATAACATTTTCTTGAATTAAGTACCTGGATTATCTTCCATAATATTCAGAGCCTCAATAGCAGCAGCAGCTAACAAAGGAGGTAGGGAGGCAGAAAAGCAATAGCCTTGACCAGACAATCGCTATGGGAGAAAAGGAAAAAAAAAAATTTTTACAGTAATGTAGACAATGTTTTAAAAGTTAATTCATGTACATATAAACAACCTCTCCTCTACACCTACAGGTACATGTCAGGATTTAAAAGCAAGTCTCCAATTCATCCACAATATTTCTTAGAACCAGACAGTTTCTCTATAGAACCAAATACTGTGTAATCATCTATATACCATACTTGCAAATTGATATTAATAACTCACTGTCATATATAAGTAACTAATAGTGCCAAACTATTTAAAAAGACATCTGTCTTACCTGATGGTCAATAATAAAAGATCTTCCACAGCAAAATCCACCAATAGAAGCCAGTGAATTTTCCATGTTAGCGCTAATAAGATCTATATCATCAATCTGTCAGTTAAAAGCAACAAATTATTAAAGGATGCTTTTGCTTGCATCAAGACCATTTTTAAGTTAATCTATTAAAAATATAGCTTGTTTCATATTACCATGAATACTGGAGAAGATCCACCAAACTATGACATAATGAAATGAAAGTACAAATGAAATAAAATAATTTTAAGCAATACAGAAAGGACTTTGGAAAATTGAGATTTATGGATCTGTAAATAAATTGCATATGATCTCTCTCTCCTAGGCATTGCAATGTTAAGAACATAAACAGATAAAACAAATTATTTAGATACTGGCAACAATTCCACAATGCACTCAGCGTGGCAGTGTCCTTTAAGAGTATAGGCAGCCCCACTGTAGTCAGTAGGAGTTAAAATGAAATTAAAATTAAGCATAAACCTAATTAAAATAGTCTGAACATTAGAGACACAATTGGCATATTGCACCTGTTAGTTGGAAATACTTTCTTTTGCCAGGCTCTGAAAGATTTTGTCTCTAAATTAATTTAATGTAAAAGTTAATTAATTTGAAAGGAAATTAACATAGAAGCCAGTTTGTTAGATGGCAGTTGGCATGTATCACAGTAACACCATTTCTTTTTCTAAATTCATTTTCTCTTTTCCATGTTATTTCCATGTTATTAAGTGAGAACAACAGGACAAAGGGGAAGACTGAATGAATTCTCAGAATTTTTTATTTTACTTCCAAGCTGAATTCAGATACTGTCAGAATGTAGTGAGAGAGGCTCCACAGTAGAACACTACCCAACAAAAAGCACTTCTTCCTTTACCTCAGCTCAGGGGACTGTAGTAGTAAGCAACTGCAAGGATACCATTTTGAATTTCCAAAGTACTCAGCTGCAAAATCACCATGAAAAGTAGACTCTTGAAAAACTAGTTTGGCTTAATCTGCTGGTAAAGTACTACAATAACACCTTTGAAAGAAATATGAAAAATTTTACCCTATTTTTCCACACTAGAGTAAAAGGCAATAGAGTAAAATAGGATGGCTATATACTGCAAAGATTTTTCTTGTTTACTCCAAGACCTCAAATATTTATGTGTCAGAATGACACTTTTAAGCGTATGTGGCTGGAAAAGACAGTACTCATTATCTCACTGAGTGTCCAAAAAAAGGACAGAATTATGCATTGTAAAAATTATTTTGTTATCTTCGTCACTAAAGATAAGTAAAACTATTTCAAGTAAGCACATGAAAGACTGCCAAGACCTGAAAGCTTTAGGACTGCTAAGAAAAAACTATATTTAAAAAAAAAACCCATATTTTAAAACCCCCTATATTTAAATGTCAATTGTACACTACAAAACTATCTGTTAATGCCACAGGTATTAGAAAACAATTGCACAATTTGCTTTTGTACAAATCTAAAATTCACAACAAAAAAGTACATACATTTATTCCAAAGTGTTCAGTAATTCCTCTTCCATGTTCTCCAAGGACCCCAAAGGAAAGGCTCTCCTCCAAAAATATTCTAACTTTGTATTTATACTTCAATTTTATCTAACACAAATAAAATTATATAAAATACAAGTCAGAATTTTGTGACAAAATGCATGGGAGACATAAAGTGAAAAAAGACAAGGACAGTATTCTGAATACTGCATTAAAGTCAGTTCTAGAATTCTGTTCTGTCATTAAGACATTTTAAAGCCTTCAAAATTATTCCTCTATGTAACACTAGAACAAATTTCACAAATGTTCATATATTAAAAACCCCTTTTTTTAATAGGTTCTCACATACTTTCAAGACAATGCATTTCCACAACATTTATTCAATCATCTACAAGAACAGAGCCTACACAAAAAGCCATTTTATGCTGAACAGCAAATGTTTCCCTTGGAGTCACTATTTCTGAAATTTGTATCAAGGCTTCTTTGAAACTTGTTTTCTTTTTTTTAGATATAACCTAGTTTAACGATTTAGTATCATACAGTGTAGCTGAAAATATAGTATATTTTACAGGACAAAAAATAAGACAGGATAAAACTAAGTCAGATATTCATTTCTAAGTCGCAATAGCTTCAGAATCCTATTCAGAAGTTTCAAAACAGGGTTAAGATTTGTAATCACCATTTCATCAATATATGAGAAAGCAGGAAGGTAAGCAAAAAACCTGCATGCAGAGCTTTTCTACGTAGGCTTACTTACACAACCTTATTATTTCATTAGACAAATGCTTTCATATGCAGCTCAAAATGCAAACTGAAACCACTTACCAACTCTGGAAGAGGGCAAATGTCTCCTGTGTTCATATACAATCCTTCCACTACAATAAACCTTCGAGTTACACGGGCCTTGCGAGGATTCTTCAGAGAAAGATATGGTTTTAGTTTATAACAATTGTTACTAAACAAGCAAAGGTCTAAATTTTTTTTGATAGGGAATATTTTTTTGAAGGGAATGGCCTCTTTTTCAAACAAGCTGTTACTTAAGTTTAAACTTATTAAAGTTATTAAACTTATTATTTTAACTTATTAAACTCTTTTACCTTTAATGAAATGCCTCGCTAGACTACTTTTTGCATTTTTTTTGTAACAAGTTCAAAGCTTTTGACTTCTACACATGATTTAAAATGCCTTGTTTTGCAACAATTCACAACCAATCCATTTGAACTTTATTAATAAAATACAACCAATGTAACTACAGAACAAATACTACAAATCTTGGTCTCTATTATATCCATCATTAGTCTAAGCATTTAGAAGACTTTTCAACAAGTGTTTTGAGCACCAGAATTCACAATGCAGCACAAACTTCTTACAAGTACTGTCTTTGTAAAATACAATGCAAAAGTATTCATAACACTCACATTACGAAGTTTTTGTCTGGTCTCTGGATACAATACAGACCATTAAAATATCTCTCGCTTGTTTCTGCTAAATTTCAATTGCTATAATTTCAGTTTTGCTGTTTTATAATGCCATTCCTCTAATATTTACTTTGAACCTCATTGCTACTTTCTGAACACAGATATTTAGACACACTTCTTTCATTTTTCAGTTCTTGTAAAAATGATTCAGAAACATCTATTTGACTTTTCTGTGTGGTAGGTACAAAACTAGCCACAGTCTGCTCTACAGGCTTTACCAACTCTAATGATATGACCTACCCCTTTCTAGTCAGTATGTCTTACACACATGGTCTATATTAAGCTCTTGCCCACCAACATTATGCTCACATTCAGCTAATTACAGTAAGAAACTTTAACCATGTAGCTAATTCAAAGCACTCTGCTCTAACAAACCAAACGTGTTACACGAATTAGTCTGAAAACCACATCTAAAAACTCATGTAAAGATTATCTGACAGTATGTATCTTCCATGAAGGCATGTTAACTAGTATGTTACCCATAAATTTGCTATTAATCAGATCCATTACTAACTTAGAGTGATGTTAAGCTGATTGACAGTTTATCTACTTTACTTTCTCTATGTCTAATCACAAAATCAGCTTTCTTTTAATTGTCTGTAACTTGCCAGCATTCTGACAACAATCATGGTAGCTACTCCATTCATTCTTTTAAAACTAATTTAATCAAGTTATCTGTACTTTCTGATTCTGATCTTAGTAACTGCTTTTGGGTATCCTTTTGCATTACTGTCAGAATGAGAAGCAAGCCATCAAACTGATTCAAAACATCTTAAGAGTTGAATGCATGATAGCAGAAGACTAAGGAAAAAATCAACCATATTGATTCTATAAAGGACTAGCCATTTTTGTGCTGGTGTGGCATTCAAAGTGATAATTAACCTGCATGATTTATTAGGTAAATACAGTTACATAAGTTTCTCAGAGATTTGAAAAAAAAAGCTCTGTAATAGTATTTAAAGAAAAGAAAAACATTTTCTCACTTTAGTCATCTGCCTGTAAAGATATCCCCCTGCTACTAATGCTGGTGAGCTCAGTTCTAGAAGTTAAGAAGACAAATGCAAATAAGTATTTTTTTTTTAATTATCTCATTAACTGCTCAATAGAGAGTTATGAAAACCAAGCAAATGCCTTTGAGCACGGCATCCATTCAATTACACAACTCAGTAAAAAAATGTGGGGGAGGTGGTACAAAAGAGTACAAATATTTCTTCAAAGGAATGGTACCTTTTGATCTTCAGTCTCTTGTTCTTTCAACAGTCGTTCAAGGTCAGCCATATCATTATGCTTAAATAACTTGATGTTACTACGAGATGCTTGTAATCCCTTCTGAATAGCAAAGCAGGCAGCTTCATCTCTGTAAATACAGCAAGCCCTTCTAAGTTTGTTAAATGCAGTGCAATTATTCAAAGAAAGCTGTCTTTCTTTTGAGCAGATATTTGTACTTAGGTACAGACAAAACCAGATGTTTCAAAGGACTGTATATTTTATTTACATTTTGAAAATTCATTTCAAAGCTTCTCAATTTTATATGTATTATAGACATTAAAAGAAAGCAAGGTTTTTTCTTTAAATCTACACTTATCCCTTTGTTTGTACGTGACAGTAGTTTGAGCACAGCATTCCCTGGACCAGGGTAATCTGGGATGATTACCACAGTAATCATCCCAGAAACCTCCTACTCCATTTGCTCTGGGTCTTAGAAAAAAAGCGCAAAGATGTGCCTGTAACATTTATTTTAGTCCTCCAAATACTCCAAACCTCCTTTTTAATATCCTTTGAGAAAGAATATGTCCATGTTCAAGGAACTATCCCTCCATTTTTAAGTGTTGGAACAGCAAATTTCCAGTTATGATGGGCTATGCAATTTCACAGCTGCTTAGGTCAACTAATCTTGTAAAAGCGGCAGCTAAAGCAAACCTGCACATGTTAAATGCAGTAATTTCAACCAAGCTGCTAACAAATACAGTGAGATCTTCTGTCAATGTGAAGGTGAAATTGTATGAAATAGCTAAATCCAGGGTACACCAGCATCCTTGAGTAGTGTGCACAATCCTGGCATTTGTCTCAAAAATGCTGATACAGAAGATAATCAAAGACAACCAAAAAACATGATTAAATTTATGAAAGAATTACTGTAAAGAGGTCAAATAGGCTGCAAGCCTTACACTTAGAAAAGAGAGCACTGAAGAGAGATTTTGGCAGACAAATACAAAAGTATCACTGTGCTGTAGTTTAACCACAGCAGGCAGCTGAGCCCCAGATTAACACTCTCTCCCTCCTTCCATGGGAAAATGCATGTGGAAAATCCCTGTCTAAAAACCAAATGCATTCATAGAAATTAGTAAGTATGATATTTGAAATAGGTATTTCTTCATATGTTTCATAAAATGTTCAAGTTAACCATCTGCACGCCATAGAAACACTGAGGACATTAAAGATCTAAGGTACTAAAAGAATCTGAGGATTTAAGAAAAATCCATCAACTCTTACTAAATCCAAACTCTCTTCTTTGGCCTCGTAAATTGAGTATTGTTACATTGTTTCTTCCAGTTCTTGAATCTTCCCTAGACAAATCATGACTGGCTATTCTCAGGGAACAAATACTGGGCCTGCCAAATCCTTTATTTGATTCTGCTTAGCTATTCTTCTGTTATTTTAATATGTATCAATATTTATCCAACTAATCCATTGCAAACAGACATGAGGGGAACAACTACCCTAGAAGAAAGGTGAAAAGCCAGCAGTAAATAGGAGTAAAGCAAGTACTACTGTATCGTTAATTAAGAAGAAAATTAGCTATTAGATTCACATCAGTATTTGAATGCACAAGTTATTTCGCTTTTTTTGCAGTTGAGTGCCCACATGGATGTTTTCATGATGAAAGAAGTAACTGATTTGTAATACTTGGCAAAGAAAAAATATCTGAACTTTGTACTACATAACAGTTGATCAAAACCAGCAATATTTTAAAATGTTCAACAATATGATTAGCAATCATGAAAAATTAAAAGGAAAACTATTTAATCTGGAATTTCCCAAGTAGAAAACAATACTTACACAAACACAATGTCCCCTCTCTTTGAATATGCAGGGATAGCACTGGCAATTGTTGCAAATCCATATGAGTATATAATAGCTTCCTCTGTCCTCATGAATTTTGCTAGACGTTCTTCTAATTCTAAGTGCACATCTGAGAGAAAAATCAAAAATATCTTAGACAGCTAGATTGTTTTCATATCAAAAAGATAATAATTACTTTTAGAAATCATCTAAATGAAGGAGACAGAACATTTATTTGTAGGAAGAGTATTAAAGCAAGTAACTTCCCAAAACCCAGTTGCAATCAATCCAGCTTCACTTAACTGGCAAGTAACTAATGACAAGTTTTGATAGATCTGAAAATATTTATGTAATATGTGTCTCTAACATTCTTATGCAAAAGTTGCTAAAATCTACCTGTGATTAGACCACAAATGATGCAGCTTTCTTGGACTGTGACTAGAGCACAGTTACTACAGTCAGAAAACAAATTATGTAATTTATAGTAATTAATGAGGTCCTGTTGGCAGACTGTCAGTTCTTACTTACCCTACATAAGCACGGCTACCATTATAATTTGCTATATAAATTGCTCTTGTCAGACTACAAGCCACAAGCAATCTCCCAAACACACTGAAACAACCCATTGAAAAAGTCACACCTCCAAGCCAGAGATTATTCACCTTTAAGATATATTGACCCAATCACACAGACAGCATTTCTCAAGACAATTAGGTCAAAGTGACCCATGTCAGAAATCAAAGTATTAAAAATCGTAATACCACATGGTGAATGGATTGCTCCTGCAGAAAGCTAACCACAGCATTACATATTCCATCTAAGCAAAATAACCTGAATCAGACAAACTGTTATTTTCATTGTCTAACTCTCTTGACACTGTCTGCTTCTGCTAGCAACAGTCAGAGAATTATGCCTTTTATCAACTGCAAATAAATAAGATTAAAAGGCAAATAGAAATTATTACTGTGTGACTTGAAGGACCACCACTGGCCAAGTGTTACCTTTTTGCAATTACTGGAAGTTCATTGAAACTAAAATCCAGGAAAGGAACATCAGATACACGTACAGAGTGGGGCATGATTACATCAGTGTTGCTCTTTCTGACACCAACAGAAAGGGGCAGAAAGAAAGGATATTGTAAAAACCCCAATTTTGCCATATTAAATACATCTAGCTTAATCTCTTTGCAAAAGGACACAGCCATCTGACATATTTATCAATAAAAGTAAAGGGTATTTATTCAAACAACAATCTCCCAATGACAGTAAAGAGGAATTTTATCCATAGCCTGCAAAACATAAATCCTCAACAATCCTTTCCTAATGTTTACCTGGGTATCAAAATTAGATCAAAAAGGAATTGGTTTTCCCACTGCTTTTTAACTGGAAACAGTTAATCACTTGTGATTTGGAAGTTTTCTTTTGCACCCTATCATTTTGATCCAGCTGTACTAGATATACCAAACATTCAGGGATATATAGATTATCCTTTCCTCTCCAAAGACTTCAGAAGGAAGGACACTGACTGGAATTATCTCATCTACTTTCTGACTGAGATTGCAAATAGTCCATTCCCAGAATCTTTGTGTATTTTTCTTGTGTCATTGCTACATGGACTTCAGGATCCATAACCAATCTTCAATCAGGCTTCCACACAGGTAGGATGACCTTTGATTTATTGAAAGAAAAGCCCAACAAAAATCAGCAATAACAAAAAAATTTAGAAATAGACTGGCCACATAGCATTTAAAACATGTAATATAAACAACATTCAGTCAAAAATGTTTCTTTCTGAAGCCCTGTTAGTAGAACAAATTAGGGGAAATAAGGACTGAACTACAATTTTTGAATGGTCAGCTATTGATACTGAAGGAGGAAGGATGTTTTGAATGACCACAATTTAACTGAAAAAGATGACAAGACCATCACTGTCCAAAATCAGAACTTGCACCCTTCTCACTGAGCCTTATTCAGCAACAACCAGCACTACACTAAGCAAGGGCCAGGTAAAAAACAGTGGGAAAACAAGAACTGACAGCAAGGACAGCTGACAAATATATTCAGATTTGTGCTATGGAAAAAAGTTTTGCAAGTTTAAGCAAATTTTGCCAAGGGCAAGAATACCTAAGTTCAAGATGACACACACTTGGTATATCGTTATGTAAGGGTATGAATGCTTTGTTTAAGCATGAGGTTGAAAAGTGTTAAGGCAAGATTAAGGTTTCATTGTGACAAAACCCATATACTATCTGACTCTCCTCTATTGCAATGATTCACTTTAGTCTGGTTACACCACTTGGATTAGCTTAACTAGCTTAACTGAAAACTGCAGCCACCACCTGGAGAACATTTGCACAGAGGAAGACAGGACTGGAACAGCTTTCTATGCAATTATGAAACATTAACAAAGCCAATATTGCGCATAACTATTATGTGCATACGCTAGGGCTGTTTAGTGCCTAGCATATGCTCACATCGAAGTCAAAAACAAAAGAAATGAGAGTTATGGAGAAAATACTCACAAATATTCAGGTATGCATAAATATACTAGTATTTAATGCTCATGGGATTCAACACAAAGTAAAAATATCTTAAAAGAGACTCAGTAAATCTATTAACTATCTTCAAAGTGGCACAGATATGAAGTCTCCATTCAAAATGAATTATAACACAATATCTACATTTCAAATAGAGATCTCTAATACTGATATGAAATATCAGCTCCTAAGGGGATAAACCTGAGCAGTAACAACCAACAACCATCAGTTAAATTCCATATAGGAATGTAATAGGAAACTATGTATAGTTCTACACAGAACATGACCCTTTTATTGAAGTCACCGCACATGAAAAATTACGTGAAAAGTTTAAGGCACACAGTGATATAAGAAGTGTTTCTTCTCACATCTGCCAAACTCAAATGTTGAAAATTTGGTGAAAATGGAAAGACAATTTCAGATTCAAGAAGCAGAGCAGGAGTTTGTCTACCATTTAAAATGAAGCCTCCATTATTTCATGTGTAAAAGATGATACCTCAAATGGGCAAGTATAACATCACTTCTTCTCTAGTGATGTCAAGTACCAATGCTACAGACTAGATTCCTTGCTTTGTGAAATGGAGCACTGACCCAAAAAATTGAGGAGCCAATGAATAGCAAAAGCTACACTTTACACATTAGGATTAGCCCCCCAAAGAGGGTGGGAAACAATCCGAAGAATCTCTCATTTACCAGAAAAAAACAAATTTAACCTGGTTCAAACAATTACTACAAAACAAAGTGAAAGACTTCACAAAATTTAAATCCAGCTTGGATTCAAAAGGATATTATTATTCCACAAGGTTTTTTCAGCATTTTGGTATTTTGGAAGGGAGGGGAAGAAGCCTGTATGAATTCAAACAGACCACTGCTGAACTGTGATCACTGAGGGAATCTAGCTTCCTAAAAGCTCTCCCTGTACTAATCAGTGGGCTACCAGTACAATGAACAACCTCTAAGATTGATATCAAGATTTGACCCTGTTCTGATAGATTCACTTCTATCAAATCAAATTAGGTATAGAAATTAGTTGATCACTTATAGGACTAGTCTGATTAACTAAAAAAAGCTCAAGTTTGTCTTGAATTCAAGTCAAGGCTACAGGAAGCTAACTCTATGAAATAATTTGAGTATAAACACCCTCAGAATTCCGTAATTTCTGCAAAGAGACTAGAAAGTTTACAAAATTATTTGATGGTTTTAGCCTGTAACTGTGCAGCGATTCATGTATAACTCTTTGGTTTATATGAAATATTTCAAAATATAAATGTCTGTAAAGAACTATTTCCAGAACCTGATATTTAACCACTTACTACTTCTTAAAAAGAATTTTAAAAAACCCTTACCTTAGTAATATCTGCTCAGGTCATAAAATCTCTCAATTACAACACTGAAGTTATTAGTAGAGGAAAACTTCATTCTGACTACAGCATTAGATAACTGTAGCTAATAATTGTTATCACAGAAATCAGACTGCCCCCTTGTGGTCACCTTAGAAAGTTTGATTCACACTTAATTTACACTTGGAGTTACCATGCATTATTAAATTCTAATAGGTTTATTTTCTATTTCTACTATGGTTACCAGAACTAAAACAGATTATAAACCTTGCAATTCTTCTCCAAGACCAGCATTAGAAAGAGTAAGAAAATAGATAAAATAATAAAAAATAAAACTAGGAACAATAAACACTACCGATCCTCAACAACCACAGTAAAATGTGCATTAAGAGGATAACTGTTCTTCAGAGCAACAGAAATAACTTTTTGCTTATATATTGGGCTACATTGGCTGGCTTACCAAACTAGGCTGAGCACCTTTAAAGGCAGATCAAAGAAAGTTACTCACCAAAAGTACCATAGAATCCTCTGGGCCCACAAGTGCCAACACCGTATTTCTTCAGAGAAGCCTGGGCTGCACTCTTTAATAGGAAAGAATTACATCAAATATTCCTACAGTAGTTCTCTCTTCCATACACTTCACACTGACAAGTTTACACCAATGTACACAGATCAGTTTTTGTATCATGTAGCATAACCTGCTTCACAGAAAGTATAATAACATACTGAATTCTATGAACTAATTTCCCCTCAAAACTATTTTAGACAAGTGTTTAAGCATCATTCATTTTATTCTAATAATTAAAGACATTAAATAGTTATCTAACTTGATAACCAGCTCGGTATGAACTAAGTACAGCAGACTTAACTGTAGTAAAAAATACAAACTTGAATAGCACATTACGAGCTTTATAATCTTCCTGCTTTAGCAGCGTATGTTATTGATGAAGTTCATGCTTTCTGTAGTTATTCTTTATGCTAAGAAAACATACAAAGTAAAAGAGGAATAATCACACAAACAGAATAACTGGAAGAACTCACCTTAACCTTTTCATTATTCAAAAGTCCAAGGAAGTTAAATGATGCAAAGTTTATACATTCCTTGCCATTAACAGTGATTATATGGGTGGGAGGACTGAAAAAAAATTACAGACCTATTGTTATGAATGAAGTGTTGTCATTTTCATAAACAGTTAAAAAATACAAGAGTTCTGGTTTTCAACAACAGAAGGCACACAGGTTTTTCAAGATTCCCTCTTTTTACTACTTCCATTGCAGATGCCAATCAGTATTTAAGTTCACTGTCAAGTCACAAATATACTGTACTGTACTCAACAAAACCTATATTCCTGTAATTTAATAAAAAAACTGTAAATAGCTTCTCAAGATACTTAATGATTCTTTGTTGAAAACTTAATTCATAGAAGGATGACCCCTGAAGAGATAGTTTCTCCTTTAAAAGCAAAGTGATACCTATTTTCAAGAATACTAAAAATAAAAAGGAAATTTCATTGCTCTTACTTCCAAGAGAAAAATTAATTCAAAATCAATGTTTTCATCATAAAGCAACCCCAGAATACCTATCTTGTATTCATAGGGCCATTGAAATACAGGTACTAGCTGTAAACAGACAAAACTACTATATTAGCTATCACCTCAAGTTTCCAAACGAGTGTAATCTGTTATGGTTTGAGTAATTTATGTAAGCAGAAAACAGAGAAAGTGTGAAAATGCACACTGTTAGCAAATGAACAAGAGCATAATATACATGAATAAAACGGAAAAAAAAATTTCTGGCCTAAAAAATTATGATTTAGGTAAACAACAACAACAACAAATTGAGATAAGTAAAATATTATCCCTTTAAATACAAGCATCATGTCTGTGTACATAAGTAAACCTATTTTGGCAACTATACACATCAAAACAACAAATTCAGATGTTTCAATGAATCACTCAGAGTGTAAGAAGTCTCAAATCTAAGCCAAATACATAACCCTATGTCTGTCCACTTCTGCATCTGCTGTCCAATACTACAGTTGAGATCCTATGCTATTCCCAAGACACAGTAATTTCCACAAGCTTTTCCCATGAGGAAAACTAGCACTGAGCAATTTTCTCCATCAAAATTAAACAGGGCTGCTCAAATGTCAAATGCCTGTGCACAGCTGTTCCAAATCTGGTGGCTGACAATATTTCAATGGGTACATTTGATGTGCACGCAAATAAACTTTTTAAGTGCAAGCTATTCACTGCAAGTTAAGAAAAACACTGACCTGCCTGAACTTCACTTTAAAAAACTCCATTATTTCATGTTATATCTCTTCACTTGAAAAAATTGAGCACATGTTGCTTTAACTAAGCAATTGCAGAAGTTTACTAAACAGCTTTGGAAAGCTTTCTACTAACACAGTGCATGTGCATCTTTTGAATGCTGAACCTGTCCCCACAAAGGAGCTGTCCTGCATTATTGTGGTGTTATCTTCTGCACCGTAGTGGCATTACAGAAATGTGCAAGAAACTGTCTTGGAGAACTGATTGCCATTAAAAACGTTCTTCTGTCCAGCTCATCAATGAGCTGTACCAAAGTCTGGATGTCCTACTAAGTTAAATAACTACTTAGTCTCACAGATACTCACCAGAGCAGACCTATATCTATATTTTTGTCACTAACATGAGATTCAGTATATTCCCACCATACTATCAAATCTGGTAAATTTCCAACAATGTGCCTCCCAAACCTAGAGAACACACTAAAGTTCACCAACAACCTGGCCTTTATAAAACTGCAATCCTCATGAAAACTTGGCCAAACTTCACTATCAGAATTTTACCCAAACTTATACAGAAACAATCATGATTAGGTAGAAAACATAAATGGAAAAGGTTATTTCAGCAAATAACTATAACCAAAACATGGATGCTGACCACATCATAAACCCTGCCTTGTAACAATAAAAACAGTCAGTCTTTGCAAAAGGAAAACCCTGAAACATTTTATTTTTTTATGTTGTCATGTATCTCCCTTCTCCTAGTATAACAGTTCATTAGGTATCACAGTTAAGAATAACAGTTATGATATACTGAGTGATCCCGCTTAAACAATAAATAAAAATACAATTTCAAGTTATATTCAATGAACTTGCAAGCAAATCCTTCAGAAATTGTCTTTCAAGGACCGAAAGCATGCCCACTGTTCTTGGGCTTCTCACTTAAGTGTTTCATATATTGAAAAAATCAGTCACAGAAGAAAATAAAGTTAAGAAGGTACTAATGATGTGACTTATTTCAAAGCAGAACAAGAATTAGCATGAAAAATTTGCAGATGTACTGTTTTAGGAAATAATTTACATTTTCTGAGTAAGATCTTGTACAACCAAGTTATCTGCATGGATTAGTTCACAGAAAGGTTACAAGATGTAACTAATTTCTGGACTGTGAAACCTGCTACCTTCTTCAGCATAGGTTCAAGATGGATCACTTTTTTGGTTAGGACGTGTTTCTGTGGTTTTGGTTTTCCTCATCATTTGGCAACGCTGTTTGATTATGCAGAAAAGAGAATACAAACACAGGGCACAAACTGCACAGCCTACTGAGGGAGAAGGAAATCTGCCTCATACTGACAGGGAGTCAAAAGTTTTACTGAAATACTTAGTTTTTCTGTAGTGGTTAAAAGCTTTTATATCTCCATGTACTACTGTAAACACACAGTATTACCAAGATAAGTGAAGGTGGTGAGGCACTGGAACAGGTTGTCCAAAGAAGCTGTGGATGCTCCATCCCTGAAATCTTTCAAGACCAGGCAGGATGGGGCTTGGAGCAACCTGGCCTAGCGGAAGGTGTCCAAATGGTAATGGTTGAAATGAGGTAACCTTTAAAGGCTTCTTCAAATCCAAACCAGTTTATGACTAGGATTTTTGTAAATCACCACTGATAGCAGACATTAAGACATGAAAATAATTGAAAGAAGACTACCTCAATAAATAGGGTCTCCCTAAAATGGTGGTTAAAAAGGGGCAATGTTCTGGAGTTGAGATCAGGATACAGACATTTTTCTTCCTGTATTAATTCTGAAACACGTTTTAAGTTCACAGTCAAAGTTACAGTCTACAGCTGTTGAGCAACTTGTGGGGAAGTAGTCAGCTGGCAGCTTAAATGTTACGAGACAAAAGTCAAGTTTTCCCCACATCCACTATCGAGTTTGATAGCCGCAACACATTAACATTCTGTCACAATACATCTCGTAGCTGTAAGCACTGGAAAGTTCAAATAATTAAACATTTTCTGAATCACTCTAAAAGATATATTTGTTCTGTTTTTTTTAAACATCCAACACTTCTTTTAACTCCACAGTATTGCCTGTTTCAAAATTCTGAACAATAACTGAAGAATTGTTCACATCACAGTTAATTAAAAGAGGCATCACATTTATATGGCAGACTTTTATGTGGTAGCGGAACCATCAAAACGGAGCTCATAACAGCAAATGATTGTACTGTCATTAAATTATTTCAAATTATTGGTGTCAATAGAAGGATATTATGAACGTTTACACAGTAAAGTTACTGACACACAAATTTGAAGTTTGTGAAAAGAAGCTTCAAAGCAGTTGCTGAAATATTGTGACTCTTGCTTAAGTCATCAGACATTTTAAAAGCCTTGTAACACACAAGAAAGTAACACTGGGCCATAAATTTCCTCACAAAATCACTTTACTATCCAGCATTTCCAATTCTGATTGTCCAAAGAAAAACAACTTTTCATGAAATGTGCGTTGGGTTTGCAGTGGAGTCAATTTTCTTCATAATTGTTGATTTGGGGCTGTGTTTTGGATCTTTGCTGAACACTGGATTGATAATATAGAAATGTTTTTGTTATTGATGAGCAGGGCTCACATGGAGCCAAGGCCTGTTCTACTTCTTGCACTGCCATGCCGGCAAGGAAGTTGGGAGTGCACGGAAGGCTGGGAGGAGACACAGGCAGGACAGGTAACCCCAACCGACCAAAGGGTCCAGACCATAGGGTATCATGCTCAGGATATAAAGTGGGGGGAAGAAGAAGGAAGGAGGGAATGTTTGGAGCTGTGTCATTTGTGTCCCCAAGTAACTTACATGCGATGGGGCCCTGCTCTCCTGGGGAAAGCTGAATGCCTGCCTGCCCGTGGGAAGCAGTGAATGAATTCCTTGCTTAGCTTTGCTTGGGTGCATGGCTTTTGCTTTCCCTATAAAACTGTCTTCATCTCAACCCATGACCCTTCCAATTCTGTCCCCAGTCCCGCTGGTGGGGGAGTGAGTGGCTGAATGGGGCTTCGCTGCTGGCTGGGGTTAAACCACAGCAAAGTGCCAAGTGGCTACACACAAAGTAAGTTTCTTTTAAAGTGAGTTGAGATGACGTAAAAAGGTGGTATCCACTTTTGGAGGACTAAGTCCATGTTTTCAGAAAAAATGAAACAAATTAATACCAAGCAATACAGAACCATAATGAAGGCAAAGATAAAACATTCCTTCTCCCGCCCTCAACACTGAAAAAAAAAATTAATAACAACACTTAAAGTAAGAAAATATTTTCTTAGTAACATGCTCTTGATAACGTTACAAAACCAAGACCTCTTCAGAGGTAAATTCAGTCCTGCGCTCTAAAAATGCACTTCCTTTATGAAAGGTTTTAAGGACATGGAAAGGCTTAATGAGCAATATGCTTAAAAATATGGATATCAAGTATTTGAGTCAAAATAAGAAACAATTTATTTTGGTTACATTTACCCTGAAACAATGTTGTAATTGAGAGCTGGGTGATCTTTTGGCACAGGAGGTACAAGAGGCTCTGGCTGCCATTCTTCAATCAACTCTTCTTTTTCCTGAACAGGAGAAAACAAATACTGTTTGAGAGGGAATTTCCCCAGAAAATACATTATGCAGGAATAAAGAGTTGATAACAATTGTATTAGAAATGATGTATGCTAGTACATGTCACCTGAGACACTTAGAATTTACATTATCTCAGGATCTTTAAATGAGAGGCTCGGAATCTGAAAGGGAAGAAGATTAAAGAAAGAAACATGGAACAGATGTGTCTGTGTATTAAAGAGATTACATGACAATCAAGAGATGAGTTACTAACATGATGTCCCTACCAAATTTTAATCAATACTGTTTCATTCAACCTGTTAAATATGAAAATTCTCCTCTGCAGTTTATGTAATTGAATATTAATAAAAATTTAATATAGATTGCCTCAATTTACATTCTCAAGTCTTCAACAGTGCTGTTTCAACAACAGTGGAACTAAAATACTTAGCAAAGTAACAAATACGTCAGAAGGATACACTCAAGAAAAACTGTCAATGCTCAAGAGAAGGTAACAACAACTACTAAACTACATATCCTGCATCTAACCACGGAGGAATACTGAGTGCACATTCATTTTCAAAGTAGCAACTAAATTCAGGTTAATCTCAGAGCGGAACCACAACTGCAATCCAAGAGAGAGATGCACTAGCATGCATCTCTATCCCATATTACTATCTGGGAGGAAAATTAATAACCAAAGACGTAATTTTACAGTAAGGGCACCAATCCACCGCACTGCAAGCCAGCAGCTGCTACTGTGCAGCTTTTACTGTGAACACATTCCTATTCCTTGTGCTGGCAGAAGCACTTACTAAACCAACAAAAGCCTTACTCAAATCCAGATGAAAACCAACTCAGCAAAAGCAGGATGGGATACATATCTCAGCTAGAACCCACAAGAGTCCCAGTCCCAGCCTAGACAAGTTGATGCTATTGGGAAACCACATCCTGAGTTGCAGTTGCTCAGCAGTATCTTATACCTTTCCACAACAGTTCAAAGAGTTCTGACAATCATAAAGCAGGATGTATGCTCTTGCAATCTTCGGTCTGCTCCTATAGTAGCTGCTGAAAGGCCCCAAATCCCTAACATATAGTGTGTCTAGAATCAAGAGGTTTGCATTCATTTTGGAGCACAGGGGTGTTGGTTGGTGAGGTTTTTCATTGTGTTTCATTTTGGTTTGGGGTTTTGTGGGGGAGGATTGTTGGGTTTTGTTTTAATTGCAGCAAAATAATTTAGGTGAGAAGTTAGGTGCAGCCTGTCAGTTACGGAAGGATAAATAAATAAAACTTTATTTGACAGAGGGAAGGACTTAGGAAGCATGGTGTTTCTTCTGTTTGGGACCTGAACAAAGGACATTTGAACAGCTTTACAGCAGAGCAGGTGACATAAAACTCCTTTTGTTCAAAGAAGGCAGAATTAAAACTGCTAAAACTTAGCTTTTTATTAAAGTCTAAATTTTTTAGCTAAGTGCACAAAATATCATCAGACAGCTTAGCAACTGATGCTACAAGCTCAATTGAAATACTTTTGTCAAGGAGTTTAGCAGCAAGAAAAATAGTATTTATAGATGGACACTGTAACTAAAATAAATTAGCACAGTCCAACTGCAGCTGAGATCTATGAGCATAAAGATAATGAGCAATTCCTAATCAGTGTTTCTATCTCCCATTCATATTAATTTCTTAGAAGTTTCCACTCTTCCCTTTAAAATCTTTGCTGCACACAAACTAACAGCAGAGGCTACAAGTCACAGATGAGACATGACGACATCCTGATTTTTCTCTTAACAAAACTTAGAATATATAGAAGTCTAATCATCATTTCAAACAACACCATTTCATTAATCCTAGCTCACATTCATTCCCCTCATCCATTACATAGCATTTTGCTTTTTGGTGGACATAGACAAACATTCACATATTCACATCTCATCTATTCTGTTTCCATCGGTTCTTAGCAGAGGAGGGGATTGGAGCCAATCTCAATCTAAACCAGCCACCCGCCACTGCAGATGGGAGAGTGCAAATGCTTTCCTCCTTCCCTTCACCAAATATCTCAGTACACTGGCCTGTCCTCCTGACTGTTCAGGGTAAACACAACCATCTGCCTCTGAACAAAAGGACAGGGCAGAAGCAGACTTTCATGCAGTCACCCAACATCAGAGTATTTTATCTTCTACCCCCTAAACAGATCAAATTTCACACCAATATGAATTTAAAAAGTTAATTTTCAGACATAAAAAGAAACCAAATTTTTAATTCACACTGTATGTACATCCTCCTGTATGTAGCTGAATTGCTTATTTCTCATTAGTTCGAGGCAGCAAAAACATCCACTTGATGAAGAGAATGAACTTAAAACCTTCAGTTCCCATCCTCCTGGACTGTAATACAAGTGAACTCATCCCTCAAGTTTTCCTCTTGCCTTTTCATAATTATTTTTTATAACTATTTTTAATTTATATAAGCAACAAGTAAAATATTAATAACATTATAGAATGTATATATATTATTTTATGGCTAATACACAATAAACATGAAAATAAAATCTATAAAATGCTTATGAGTATATTTTATAAATTATAACACACATACCTATTTATACATTTAGCTTTAGGCTTTCTGGCTCTCTGCGCCCTAACTCAAACAGTAATGGAAGCTTGGTGCTGAGGCTGAAGTCCCCACCTCCATGAGTGTCCGGCATGACTTTTCCAGCCCCACTGTCCCTTGGATTCTGAAATTTCTGGGTCCCTGAAGCCTAGCTTTACATGTAGTAGAATCTTGCATTCATTTGTGCATATTTATACATAAAAACATCTTAAATCTCTTTACCTAAACACACACAGATACCCACACATACATATACAATGGTTTTGGGTAGTTGTATTCTATCGTGGATTTCACTTTTTAATTGCCATATATCTTGGGTAAAGAAAACACTTGGGTGTAAACACATTTAACCCAAATTATTTTAGAAGCTGCCTCGTTTACCCAGGTTCTTAAGAAAAGGTAGCAATTTTGTTCATGAAGACCGATCTTAGCTAGCAGTAGTGTTCTGAAACAATGACATACATGCATATTCTGCACTAACATCAAAAGATTAATAAAACTTATATTTACTGGTCCTCAAATAACAAGTCTTTAATTTCACAGTATTTCTAGACTCATGTAACATAATGGGATAAATTGGCACAAATAATGGGCATATCAGTTAGAAATTTCTCTCTTTCAAAGTATATATGTATGCTCATACATAAGAAAAATTTTACCAACCTAGGGAGTCTTGGCTCAGAATTACCGAAAACCTTTACAAGAACAGATCACCTCTGCTATTCCCTATAGAAGAATATCTGATTGGTCTATGAATGCTGTTTCTGCAAAACAGAGCTCTCAAGGTCTATGTATTTCTCAGCCACACATTAAACATCTGCCCCCAATAGGAACTTTCCAGCCTCCTGACTAGTATCACTCAAATAAATTCCGTCCCAGTGGAAATTCTAAAACCAAATAAAAAACTATTCCCCCCATTTTCAAATGGCTAGATGTAACTCTTAGTAGTACTTCAGGGATTTTGAGAGAAAAGCTCAGTATCATTACCATTTACTGCACAGTAAAAGACAAATAGACCTGCAGGGCACCTTCCTTTCACACATAGCTAAATGCTGCCATGCAAACTTTCACAGCCCACTCCAGCCCTCATTGTCACTTTGTCACTTCCTACAGATTTTACCTTGTGTGAAAGCCCAAAAGAATCCATGTCTAGCACTCTGTATGGTCACATACTTTTTTACGTTTCCTAAAATGTCAAACTCTCAGGAACTTAAAGCACTCCACCTTTTTAGTTAATTATTTGGGAGACACTATTTTCTAAAAGAACCAGTGGGAATACTCACAAACACTGTTACCAAAACATGAGAGTCAGTCAGGCGGAAGGTGATTTCTGCACTGGATTTCATAGTGCTCTTACCACACATTTGACTGAATCTAGAAGCCACCTTCAGGGTGGATTTCTTCACTGTTTTAGAAGCATGACTCCTAAGTGCACTAGGTTGCACAATGTATCATCTGCTTCTCATTCTCCAGGACTGACTTGTCCGAACAGATCACTAATCTGTGCTGTAATTGTATTCTTCATTAATATTTATTACATGGACCCAGCTCTGCTCTGGCAGCGTTCCCAATAATAATTCACGAAGAAACTTTAAGTAGCATTACATAAAGCTGGCATAAAAGTAGTGTGTACTCTACCACCTGTGCAGGCCTATCTCCCGTGGCTGTACCTGAGCAAACTAGTAGTTCTTTCCAGTGTGGTAAAGACTGGACACCACAGCATGACTCAAACCAGAACAAGCCAGAAGAAGGCAAATCAGAAGCAGTCTCCTTGCTGAACAGCTGGCATGTTTCTACATGTAGATGAGCACACACACAGAAGCCTGGCAGTATTCCCATACGTTCCCATACTGCATGAAACAGACTGTACTGGGTTTGGCTGTGATGGTGGTAATTTTCTCCATAGAAGCTCACATAGTGCTGTGATCAAAACAATGCTGGTAACACACTAGAGTTGAATCTCTTGCAGAACAGCCTTTGTTTAGCTCTGTTTCACACTCTGTCCCCACAGTGAAAAGACTGGTAGATGCCCGAGAGATTGGGAAGGGACACAATCAGGCTTGAACTAACCAGAGATTTCATGCCATACAGTATCACACAGCAATAAAAGGGAGTAGTTTTAAGGAATTTAGTCACCTTTTGCTTGGGAACTGTATGATATTGGTCTGTCCATGGGAGGTGATGAGTAACCACCTTTACCTCACTTGTCTTGTTTTCTGTCTTCTTCCACTTTCCTTTGCTTATTAAATAATTTTATATTCACTCACAAGTTTTCTTGCTTTTACTCTTCCTTTGCTTTGTGAGCAGCTGTGCAATGCTCAGCAGCCTATTGGGGTTAATCCACAACACAGACTAGTGTCAATTATGCACAGATTTTTACTTTTACAAAGTTTAAGGAGAAGGCATGTCTCTGTGCATTCACAGCTATCCCCCTACACAAAATACATGAGCTCCTCACAAGAATTATCTACACTGTAAAAAGAGAAATTGAATCATTCCATGACTCTGATGTACCAGTTTGCTTAACTCCTCCAACTGTAGAAGATGTCTTCACACTCTAACTTCACTCTTGTGTTTATGCTTACTTTCTGTGAACTATCTGTAGTCAAGACATTCCCTTCCTAACACAGCTCTTCCGAAGGAAACCACTACTTCCATCTTCAAAGATCAATGATACAGTCAGCTACTCTAACTTGCATCTCCTTCATGGGTAGCCAACTTGAACATAGGATCAGAACAAAGAGCATTCACCTGTGGGGTTTTTTTTGCCATCAAGATAAAGGTAACAAGACGGTGGTGAATTTAACAGTCAAAACCCTCTGCTTCAACACAGCTCACAGAACTGTGTAACTTTTTGCTTCTGTAACTTGCAATGAATCAATGTATCTAGCCCATCTATCTACAAGGTAATTCTTGATCATTTTGCATTTTTGCTAGGATTCACATTCCTTTTCACCTTTCAACCTCAGTAAAGTTTGTATAAATCTCAACAGAAGAATCACAGCAATAACATTTATGCATGCTTCTATTTTTCAGAAAGCCTGTTAATGCCTGTTCAGTGAATTTTAAGGTTGTCACCCTGCAAAAGCAAGGTTATTTAAACCTAAGACATTTCCACATGTTTTTCTTCCTGACACCCTTCTAAACCTTTCCTTCCACAAAGACGTAGCAGACTGGCTATATGTACAATCTCCCAGTTGTTTATTGCCCCTAGTTGAAAAGACATAGAACAATTTTCTTTCCCACTAGCACTATTAAAGATTTGTCTGAGTACTTTCTTAAATACCTCAGCTTCAGCAAAATGATCAGTCACAAATGAAGATGATGATCTGCAACGGCATGATAAAATCCAAGACAGATATAGAGATACATGAGTGAATTTCTTACTTTGTAAGGAAAAGACAGGTTTCATCCTTTTGGGGTCACCAATCATCCAAGAGTAGCAAAGAGCCTTTTCCTGCCTTCTACTGCAGAGAGAATTACTCTTTAAAACAAACAAAAAAAAGTATCCTCCAAAATATTAGAGCTGAAAACTATCCGATGCAGGAAAATTCTGGTAGATGAACTGTGTTAGTTTCTGGTTGGACAATCAGGGGCTACTTTAAAATGGCAGCTTATCTTCCTAGATGATATGAATACTCTGTGTTTCACTGCACTGGAGCTCCCTTTGCATTGACTCCTCCTCTGCATTCTTATCAAAGATAACTCTGAGTATCCCAGGATCAATTCAAACTCTTCCAAGCAGAAAACTGAATCAGCCATTCTTGATTCCTGCTTAGTTAACTTCCAGCCTCCAATCATAGAAGCATTTCCTTTGGAAGGAACATTAAAGTCCATCTGATTCCAATATCCCTGCCATTGGCAGGGACAACTTCCACTAGACCAGGTTGCTCAGAGCCCCACGCAATCTGGCTTTAAACACATGCACAGATACGGCATCCAAAAGCTCCTTGAGCAACATGCGCCAGTGTCTCACCATGCTCACAGTAAAGAATTCCTTCCCAGTATCTGATCTAAACCTGCCACTTTGAAGCCATTGCCTCTTGTCCTGTCACTACATGCTCTTGTAAATAGACTCCCTCCATCTTTCTTGCAGGCTCCCTTCGAGTACTGCAAGGCTGCACTTATGTCACCCCAATGTCTTCTCTTTTCCAGGCTAATCAATCCCAATTCTCTCAGCCTTTTCTCATAGGAGAGGTGCTCTATCACTCTGATCATCTTGGTGTCCCTCCTCTGGACTCACTCCAACAGGTCCCTGTCCTTCCTGTGCTGGGACCCCAGGGCTGGATGCAGAGTTCCAGGTGGGGTCTCTCACCAGAGCAGAGGGGCAGAATCCCCTCCCTGGCCCTGCTGCCCACACTGCTTTGGATGCAGCCCAGGACACGTTTGGCTCTCTGGGCTGGGAGTGCCCATGGCTGGGTCATGTCCAGCCTCTCACCCACCAGCACCCTCCAGTCCTTCTCCCCAGGACTGCTCTCCATCTGTTCATCTCCCAGCCTGTGCCAGTCACAACTGGAGGTTGCTCTGACCCAGGTGCAGCATCTTGCACTTGGTCTTGTTAAAGCTCATGAGATTCCCATGGATCCACTTTTCTATCATGTTCCTCAGGTGTGTCAGCTACAGCACTCAGCTTGGTGTCACCTGCAGATTTGCTGAGGGGGCACTTGATCCCATCATTTAAGCCATTAATTAAGATATTAAATAACACTGATCCCAGAACAGTTCCCAGAGGGACACTACCTGTCACTGATGTCCATTGAGATGCCAAGACAATGGCCACTTGGCTTTGGGTAAGATCATTCAGCCACTTTCTTGTCCACCTAGCAGTCCACTCATCATAGTNTGTCACCTGCAGATTTGCTGAGGGGGCACTTGATCCCATCATTTAAGCCATTAATTAAGATATTAAATAACACTGATCCCAGAACAGTTCCCAGAGGGACACTACCTGTCACTGATGTCCATTGAGATGCCAAGACAATGGCCACTTGGCTTTGGGTAAGATCATTCAGCCACTTTCTTGTCCACCTAGCAGTCCACTCATCATAGTCATTTCTCTCCAATTTAGAGAGAAGGATGTTGTGACCATGTCAGAGGCTTTACACAAGCCCAGATAAATGACATCTGTAGCCCTTCCCTTTCCACTGATGGAGTCACTCCATCACTGAAGGCTACTAGGTTGGTCAGGCAGGACTTACCCTCTGTGAAGCCACGCTGGCTGTCTCAATAAATACCTGCTGAAGTGTTCCCTATGACACGCTAAGGTCATTTAATAAGTGCTCCCCAAATGAGGACACTGCCTGAAGTTTTGCTGATATTTATAGACTTGTGCCTACAGTCCTTGAATCCTGTTCACTGATGAATTACACTAAGCACATATCCCTAACATGCATCCTTAGTGAGAATAAGATCGAAAAGCAAGGAAGCACATGGCATAGATGGAAATTACAAATACCATAAATCTCTTTCACAACATTCCTTTAGTACCATGAAGAAATTTCAGTATTTTATTCTTTTTATAACGGATATCACTACTCTGAAGCTCAAATAAACTAGTCCAGGACATCTTCAAAACAAACTTCACTCATTTCTGATAGTCTACAGCCATGAGTCAGGAAGAAATTCCAGTCTTCACAAGTCTGTTTTTGTTTTTTTGTTTTCTCAGGACAACGACATTGCCAAAGATGAAAACTGCTGCTAAACCACAATTTTTGTGGAACCCACTGTAAATTCTCGGTTATTATTTATAGACACTACAAATACAAACTGACCATTTTCCTACCAGATCCAATCTAAAGTTCATTTTGCTCAGCAGGTCTTTTTAACACAGCTTTCATTCTTAAAATAAAGCCCTCCATTGAGTAGAGCTAATGCCATCTTCTCATAGCTTAACAGTCACTGTCACACCAGTTTTCCTATTTCCCAGAGTCTCAAACACAATGCTACTTTAAAAGCCCAAACTGACATGTTTAAGCAATAAGTAGTTCCTGAGTCCAAAGTAAGCTCACCCTTTGAAGTTACAGAAAAAAAGCAGAACCATTTATAATGCAGCACTGGTTCAACAGCCAAATGCATCAACTGCTATAAACTATTTCTCCAAAGAGAAATATTTTTTCACCATACCTTAAGTGTTAGATCAGATCGCTCTTGAAGCTTATATGTCTTGGAGAAAAGAAGTCTGATTATCCATAGTATTAGAATTCCTTCTAAAATGAGATGGTAAGCAGGAGCCTGAAAACAGAAGTACAAAAATTAGTCTAAACAGAATTCTATTTGAAGCAGCGTGACACAACACAACCATTTTGTCCCTACAAGCACACTCAGAAAAATCCCAAGGCTGATCATCAGCAGATATATTTCTAAATCAGTTATAATTACAACTATGTGAAAGTGGAATGTTTTGCAGCTGGTACTAGTAGCTGTTAGCTTGAGATTGAATGGATTTATTCTGTTGTTCTTAAACAAGGCACATTCTAACCTGACAACTGATTTCAGTTCCACACATAATTTGAATGCTGTGAGTAAAAGCAGGTAAGTCATACAGGTTGCACCACTCAGCACCTGTGAAGGCAGAACACTTTCAAAACAAGCAGAAGTATCCTGAGAGCCTGAAGGTCTGTGTCGTCTATACAAAGTCACTTCAACTCTCCATTTTTGTAACTTACAGTCCACCAGCAGGGACAGCTAGTACTTACAAAGAAAGCCCAATCTGTTCTCATAGCCAGCTTCTCCCAGGTTTACAGGCACTGTGATCAGGTATAAACCAACTGAGTCACCTCAAGTAGTTTTGTCCTTGTGTCCTTTACTCTTGTGTGGACACAATGTGTGGGAATACACAAAGCAAACCAGAACACAAGAGTTGACTGAAGTTAAAGTTACCCTCTTTGGTGCTCGGGGGGTTAAAATTAGTTTGCTCTGGCAGCTAGTTTGAAGAAGATATGGAGTTATGGCATCAGCACTGGACACCTAGTATTAATGTTGAGTCTAGTTATACTATTTTGGAAGGGCTCCCGTCTATTATTTTTGAAAGACTCAAAGTGCACACAAACAAGCACACTCCCTTTTCAAGTCAGGGGAATTGCTCCGACACATCAACATTTTTGGTGGTATCTGACCTGCCATCAAAGTGGAACTTACCACATATCCAGAAACTAAAGCAAATTGGACACAAGCTTTTAAAACCAGTAAAGAGTCCTATGGCATATCAAACTGCAAATACCAAATGCTACCTATTGCAGAGTACTTTTCAGTTTACCAAACAAATTAAGAATACATACACGACTTGTATGACGTGAGATCTAAAGATATGACAGTATATTCCCACTGAGGTCCCCGTGCTTTTCAGTGCCTAGAATTATCCTGGATTCAGTGCACTAGAGCGTGCTACCTGCTTCATTAGCTGAGCACTTCTATATTTGAACGGCAAACCTCGCATACATGCTTAAAAAGTTACCATCCTTTACCAAAGGGACACAAAAACATAGCCTATCATCAGGACATCGTTTATAACATCACGAAACAAAGCCTGCGTACAAACACGCAGAGCTGATCTTCTCCAGGAAAGAACTCAAGCTTAAACATTTAAACGCCGTTTCTTCCTTTACAAACGACACTTGCAAGTTACAAACCCTGACCCCAGTAAAATACTGTGAACCTTAAGGTTTAATGCTCTGCTACAAGGCCTAAATGTCGCTTTGTATTTTCTTAGAGAAATAAGACATGCGTCTATACTTTCAATATACAGCCATGGTGCACTCACACATATTCACGATCCGGCGAGTGCAGCCCGACCCCCGCGGCACTGACCCGCACCCAGCTCCCGATTCACCACCCAGCGCCGCCCGCCGCCCCGGGGCAGCCCCGGCGATACCTCCCCTCTGCCTGCGCCCCAAGCCGCCCTCACGCCGCCCCGCCACGCTCGGGGCACCTGCCCGGCCGCACCTCGTAGAAGGCCTGGACCATCTCCACCAGCACCCACTGCTGCCCCACGCCCGCCGCCGCCATGGCCGCGCCGCCGCTTCCGCCTCCCCGTCCAGCCGCGCCAGGGGCGNGCGGCGTCTCTGGGCTCCGGGCGCGGCCCTCCCGCCGGCATCCCGAGCCCTCAGCGCTCCAACCTGCTGTTCCGTGGGGCGAGCTTCCTCTCGGAGCGAGGCTACACTGGGAAGATTACAGAACTACTGACTCTCAGAATCGATCCGACTGGAACNAGTGTGCAGTCACCTGCACAGTAAAGTTTTCATGTTCTGGTGGAACTTCCTGTGCTTCAGTTTCCACTCATTCCTTCTTGTCCTATTGCTCAGCACCCCTGAGAACAGCCTGCCTCCATTCTCTTGGTGTTACCCTTTTTAAACACTTACATACATAGATGCACCCTTCAGTGTTGACTAAATGGAATTAGATGTAAACTGGACTTGTCTTAAGAAGATAAACGTGGATTTAATCATGTGTACTTCTCACAACATTTCAAATCTGGTCCTCTTTGTTGAGCTTGTTCCAGTTAGCTTGGTTTTGCTTTCTCCACACACATACAGGCTTCCTCAGCCCCATGCTCTCCTAGGTGGATTGAGGGAAGGCGCAGATCCTGTGCTTTGGTACCTTATCAACACAGGCTACACTTGACACCTCTACGTCTGTAACTGGTGAATTAATTGCTGGAAGGAACGATTGCTCAGATGCTTGGCTAACAAGAGGAGCAGCAAAAGTAAACCATGAGTACTGTGGAAATAATGAGCAAATTCAAATAAGACCAGAAATTACTACTTTTAAGAGTCTTGCCAAAGTGAGTGGCTCCAAAAGCCAAAGATTGCTGGGGAGAGATAAATGCCGTGAAGAAAAAGAGAAGTTTTGAAGGCCTCTCCCCACAGATGCACCTGGGTGTGGGGAGGTGACTGAGTGCCTGTGCATAGCTGTGTAGAACTTGAGCAGCTGCCTAAAAGTCAGTGGAGAGGAGGGGCAACTGGAAAGAAGCCTGCTTGGGAAGTGAGGTAGCTATTCAAGGCAATGTTTGATAATGGTTTCGCTGGAGCTGAACAACTGTGGAGTGTTTCTAATGGTCTTCTGGGACAGCACAATGAAAGCACACCCCCTGCGGTTTCACTCACTAGTCTTCATCATGTTTGGATGAGTGAAACGTGGGGCAACAGTTGACTAAGCTGTTGATAGCAAAAACCTTGGGGTTGTTGCAACTACAGACAAAGAGTAGCTTACAATTTCACAGTAGTGGATAGTTAAAATAAGTGAACTTCACTTTCACACTAGTTGAAGTGCATAGTAGCTAATGTCCCTGAGTTTCTGAACTTAATGATGTATTTGTCAAATTCCAAACTCTGCTCAATAAAGAGAAATATGTGGTTTGAGGCTATCTGAAAAGTCAAGACACAATAAATATCTCTTTTGGCTTTTAGCTGTATGAAGACTCTTGTCTTCACTGTTAAGTACTTCTGTGGTCATTGTGTCGTGCTGGACTCTTGGACTCTTGGGAGACAGCTGCTACTACTAGCCTCAAAGAATGTGTCTGGTATGCAGTCCCAAATTGCCCCCAGAGGAGTGGGCCACATCAGTTGTCTTGGTGGGCAACAGATTGAGTCACATCTCTGTTCTCACCAGATTCTGATTTTCAATATTTGACATATATATGTACAATTGGGAGACTGAGAAATTGATTTTGTGAAACACTGGTTGAATTGTTTCCAGCATGAAATGCAGTGAAGTTAATAACATACTGACCCGTAATTCTTCTGGCAGTGAATTCAGGGCTCCTGGTCTGGATTATCATAGTGCTGGGTCTCTCATAATAATGAGTCTATCCCTATTGCTCAGCAGTTTCATTGTTTCAAAACAGGGCAACTGCTGCTAATTGCTTAAGGCTGCTTTACTTCTGACAGTAATAAAGAGAGGAAAGTAAAAGGATAAGTCCTTCTCAATGGCAGTTTACGTCTGGAAAGAAAGGGGAAACAAAATCTCTGAAATTAAAGACCCCATGAAAGCTATTGAGATAGTGCCCTATAGGAATTCCTGGTCTATATGTTTCAAGTTCTGTATTCCTCCCCTCACACACACACATATCCTCCATTGCGCAGTATTTCTAAACCAATCTTATTCTGGATCTTCCTCACCAACCCACTCATTTCTCACACCCCACTTTGAATCCCCAGCTCAGTCCCCCTGGGTCAACACTGGCATTCCAGTTATCTGCTGTAGTTCTCTGATCACTCCAGAAGCCAAAAAATAGGACTTGGTGTGGCTATCAAAAATTTTATTTTTCTCCTAAATATTACAGACATAGCCAGTGCCAGTTATTTTTCTGTCCTCTTTGCTCTGTTAGTTCTTCCTCTGGCTTCTTCTTTTGCTTTGTCAAGTATGAGACAGACAGTAGGAGCTTCTATTGACCTAGTATCAACTGAGAGGGGGAGAATGGCATTAGGAAGTGGCACATTACTGTGAGGGGGTGATGGTAATTGCTGCCATTCCTGTGTTGAAGGTATGTGCATGGTAGGCAGAGAAATGTGGGAACTAGTGGAAAAAGTTCCTGAGGGTCATTTACTTCTCCCCTCCCTCCTCCAACCACACACACAGATGGACTTGGAGATTAAGGACATAAGGGAGTGTTTGCAACTATTCTCACACATTCTAGGTGATGAAAGCTTAATTTAGATTATTGTGGGTTTAGTGGGCCTAGTTGTAACATGTTGGCTACCCTCAAAAAATTGTCAAAAAAATAAAAATAAAGTCCTGGGAAAGCAATCCCAAAATGGCAAGGGGAATAGCAGGATAATAATAGTTAATCTTTTTTCAGTTTTTGCAACTTGATGCTCCACTGAGATAATGCTGGCAGCAAGTACAGAAAACTTTCAAAGTCAGTTGAAAGCTGTCTATTAAGTCAGAAATTGTGTCTCAGCTCCTAGTGAGAAGCCCAAAGATGTTGCAAGAGTACTGTGCAGGTGCCAAGAAGAACTGAAATATCTAGTTCTGTAACTTACCTGCTATGTGGAGGAGTAATTGTGCACAAGGCAAGGGGAGCACTGGATAAACTTAGTGTTATCTAAATCTGTGCACCATTGCATCTCAGAAATGTGCTTAATCCAAGTTCTATAATGACTTAGCTCTGAATTAATTATTAAATCAGACAGCGAAACTTGTCTCAGATCTGCCTGGGAAACATCTGGGGATCTCAATCTTCAACACAACATTTGTGAAAGAATAAGGGTACCTAGTGGTCAAAGCACTGGTGTAGTCAAGCTGTTCCTAACTCTTCCATGGCACCTTGACCAACTGTAGTGACCAAGTGGCATAAAGTGGAAGTGTTGTAATATTTTCCTGGCATACCATGAGGACCAAATTTAACCTCAGCTGTTTGGACTTAATGACTACCGTAACTGTGTAAGAATGGCTAGAATCTTCTTTTTGAAGTATTTTCAGCGAAAGGTGGACCTTTGGAATGAAAAACTAACATATCAGAGTGATGAATACAGGCATAGCCGTCTGCCTCCTGTCTACACCTCTTTTCAAAGCTTGTTTCCCTTTGTCCAGAGCTTGGCAGCACTGGACTGAGCACTTTAAATTCCAATACATGACTGAACTAACTGTCTTAAAATGGAATTGACATTAGATAGGCCTAGTTTTGTGATGACTAAATAAAACTTGTATCAAGAACTTGTAAGAGCTGCTTAGCCAGGCTGTAGGGACCACTGACAGAACATACATTATTTAAATGAGAATGTTTGCCCTCCAGAGAACCAATTACCATATGTGGTGTTGCAGAGCTAGATTTTGTATCCTATGTGGTTAAATCTCACATATCTCTCATTCAAGACTTCAGACATATTCAGGTTGGGGATTTGCAGCCCAGAACTTTCACCTTGGTTGGTTGTCCCTACTGCAGGAGAAAGTAGATGTGTGACTCATTTGTTTCTCTCCCTCACCTCAATATGCAACCAAACTGCTGTCTACACTATACTTCAGAACTTTAGTCCAAACAGCATATCATTTGTTCCAAATTGTGTCAGTTTAAATCTCTTTTATTTTAAAAACATAAGCAGTGTATTAATAGAACATTTCGAATTTGTGTTCACTTCTTCTTGTCCACCTTTTGCTTGTACTGAATTGACCTACTTGCTGTTTCTCTTAGCATATTTGAATTAGAAACATTATGAGCAGATTTTTACACAAAATCATTTTCATGGAGTTAAAACAGGTTGACTGTAATGAAGTCAAGATCTCTACAGCAAGAGTAATTCAGTCAAAATTAAAAATGCAGCATGTTCTGAAATCCTGTCAGCTCATCACATGTAAAATGTCAAAACTGACTGTATTCAATATGCAGAGAGATAAGTAATAAAATCATGTGTCTGCATCAGACTGACTTTTTTCTGGGCTATAAAGTAATTTTCATATGCTATTTTTAGAAGTGGTCTAATGGACTAATCTGCTATGAATTTTAGCTAACACATATGACATGCACTCTATGCAAGGTAGAGCTGGAGACCTGCAAGATGAGAAATAAAAATACAATTGGCATAAATTCTAACTCTCAGTAAGGGGAAGCTCCTGAGGTCTGACTCCAAAGGTTCACATTCCACGTCTCCTTTAACTATTGTCATGCAGGCCTCCTCTCTTAAGAATAAAACTATAAGAGAAGCAAAGGGATATCAATTCTGCATCCATTACATTTATTTAGCTGAAGAATTGGACTCCAGTCTCATATGAAGTGTCTTAGAAGCTCTCTTGGCACCAGTGTCTTCCATCCTTACTGTTTTGATGTAGAAATTTCAAAGGACTATTTCATCTGCTGATGCTCTGACTAGAGCATCAAAAAGCTGTCTGCTAACAGACCTTTAGCCCCTGTGTGGTTACACGAAGGTCACATTGGTCTGTACAAACCCCTCTGCTTTTACAGCACTAATAGCCACTTGTTGTCTTGTATAAAAGTGTGGTCTCTAGTGACTTCTTTTGCAACAACAAACAGCGGAACCATTACTTGAAGGTTTTTCTGAGGTATGGAGCCTCAGAAATTTCTGTACTGAGAAACATGAAAATATGATGTATGCAGTCTTCACAGAGTTGCAAATAGATGCCTCAGAGAAGAATACACTAAAAAAAGGATGAAATAACAGTTTGATATTCTAGCCAGGTACAGGTATCTTCTGAAGCAAGATAATTTATTTTTTCCATAATGCTGCAGTGTATATTGTAAATTTCTTTTTCCTGCAAAGAACAGGGAGATGAATAAGCAACTACACAATCATGATGTTATAGGTAGGCAGCTGTGTCCTACTTCAGTTAAAAGAGATCTTACACAGAGTCTGTAAAAGATGGTATCCATATCAGAGCCAAGCTCTTTTCTGTACTGTACTGTGATTCTAAGCGTTCCCCAAAATCAGGTCTTGAGTGTGGTTCAGATGTAGCAAATCTCATGGGAACAATGGGAATTTTGTCTTATTGATACAAAGAAATGCAATAGATACCTATCTTCCAAGACCAATCTTAATGAATTGGTTTAGAAGCCACTGACAATGCCTAGCCCTAAATTTGAATTCATGCTGAATTCGTTTGATTATATTATGTATATATATTATATTATATATATTATATATGATCATATTTAAATATTAACAACAGATTTAGCCTTCTCATTCTGCAACAATTAGTTGAAAATCTTTATGTTGAAAAATAGAAAAGAACTATTGAACTTTTTGAGGTCTAAGACATTGCAGAACTCAGATGAAGACTAGGTTGAATTTGTGCCCTGTGCAGTGTCTACTTTTGTCAGCCTTAGAAAAAACGGAAAGATGAGAGATAGTTGCAGATTTTGCTGAGAGCAAAATCAGCTTTTGATCACACATTCATTGTGGCTCACATGGCTCAATATCTGGTAGCTTCTTACATCCGTGTAACACTGTGGGGCATTGAAGCATTTTAGAATCCCACTCTGTCTTAACCACTTTAGTCTAAGTGTTTGTTTCAAGTTTTAAGCAAGCTGTAAATCTTCACAAACAATTTCCAGGAGCTTTGAAAGTAGATGTTTATGATAATCTAATATTTTTTCCATTATGACTGGGTTTCGCCACTGAGGTAGGCAGAAAAATGTGCTCTCAGTAACACCATTCCACTGACTGCAGTGAGCATTGATTACTAATGCATTCCCCGATACCTTCTACAGATGGTGGGACTTTTTATCTTTGTGTTTTCTTCAGTTCAGCTCCTTTGCGGTTTAGGCGGCTCTGCGTTTTAATGGTAACAGTGCTGGCTACAGTGTGTGATTGTAAAATTCTTAATAGCATACTTGATTTTAGAAACAAGATATTTCAGGCAATGTTATCAGAGTAGAGAGAAGTTTGAATAGTTATGGAAACTTCAACTTTTTCATGCACAGTGCTCACCCTGAAGTTTGCTTCCCTGAAGATACTTATGTAAAAATGCCTGTGAAAGATGCAACTAAATTTCATCCAGAAAAATACAATGTATTCCTTTGCCAGCTCATCATTCTTGCCAATCTATTGAAGCACAGAAAAGCACTGTATTGTTTGCAGATCCACGTAATGCACACTAGGGGACTAGTTGAAATACTTTGTGGTTATAGGTAAAACATGTGTGCATGTGTTGGCAGAGCTAGTCTAGTCTGACAGGCAACACCTTGCATATATTTGTTACTGAGAGAGTTGCCACATAACTGCTACAAATTCAGACCAGATGTGGCTGAAAACATTTTTCAATTAATAGAATAATACTCTTTCAAGCACTGAAATTCTTACCTGGCTTTTAAACCGTATGATTTTACCTGAGCAAGGCATGAGTAAAAGCACAGTTCCCCATTCAACTGCTGCTTCATAGCCAATTAATAGAATACAATCTCTGTTCTCCATAGTCACCCCAGAAGTTTCACAAAACTAAGTAATTGTAAGCAGTTAACATCTAAAAGACAAAATAAACAAGATAAAATGATGATATTGGGGAATTAAGTGACAGAGAACCCCTCCACACAGTTTCCAAACACAGAGGAATTGTTAAAATATACCTTTCAGAGAGACCTGAACAGTAAAGAGGGGATTGAGACGACAATGCAGTCCTTGTTTATCGGTGACTGTAGGTGCCTTTATACGACAGAAACTTACCTTTCTGACACCTCTGAAAATCTAAGTCTGCTGAAATCAGAGAAGAGCATGTTGTTTTTTGAAGCTTTTCAGAGTTTCACATTGCATCCACAAAACAGTGGTTTTACAGCTTCACTTCTGTAAGATACTTATGCTGGAAAACAGTTTGCTGTATGCAATTATTTATGCCAGCAGCTGCTAGTAAGGACTTTCAAGTGAAAAAATTGTCACAACATAGCCTGTGCTCCATCTGCATACTCTTCTAATTATTCCTGATTACCCTAATAGATTTTTTCCCCCTTCTCTTGAAGAAAATGTCCTCAATTTTTTTATTCTAATGATAGGATATTTTTAATATAAATTCCCATTTATACCATTGTTTCACCTTAAAATTTACATTAAAAATAGGACTGCTGATGTCTTAAAATGGTCTTCTGTGAAATGTGGTGGACTGGAGCTCACCTAGCTTGTGCCTTTTTGGTTTTGAAAACAAGCAAGTTAGTTTTCAGTTGCTATTTCTTCTTTCTGAGTTTTTTTTCTATACTGCTGAGTTACATTCTGAGTGATTATTTTAAAAGACAACAGTAGTCTTAACTAATTTGTAAGATGAAAAAGTGGGTTATAATCAGTTGGTATTTGCTTAAAGGCAGTAACAAAATGGAACAACTGTCCAAATGTAATGATAGATTTTTCCAGGAGACGGGAAAGGACAAACAAGTTCACTATTGGGGCAGTTCACAAGTAGAAAAGAGTGTGAGATGAGAGTTTTCTTTCTCCAACTATTTTCAATAACAGAGACTACTGACTGATCCAAATGCAAATAGTTGATTCTTTGGGGGAGGCAAAAAAATTTGGAGAAAAGTCTGATAAATGGTTTACCCTTGGAAAAGATACTTTTGCTAAACTTCCATACAAAGAAGTTGATCTACTCTACCAACTCTGTTGATTGCTATCAAAACCAGAAAGCAAAGGAATCCAATCACTTTCTGTCCTCCTAGGCTTGACACATTTTTCCAATTATAAAACATTTACATTTCACCAAAACCAGGAAACAACTGTGAACATTTAGAGGTACTTCTAAGAGAATCTTAGTTCCTTCTGTACCTGTAGGTAAAAAGTCTTGGTGTGATTCATTGGAATATGTTTGTAGTTACGTAGAAAGAAAAGAAAGCCACTAGTTATTTAGATTCTGTGGCATTTGTCTGTAAGTAGTGCCTGAAAATTCTGTGTTCAGTTTTGTGATGCTGCAACATTATCCATGTTGCTTACTTCTCTAAGCACAGCTGGTGAAAGAGGAATCACACATTGTTTAATTGTCAATAATCTTATCATGAAACGGGTGGCTTTTGCAACAGGAGTTTTTACAGTAATTTCATATTTCAAGCCTTTTTGTATATGGATCTCATCAGGAAGTGAGAGAGACAATAAGAATTTGGAATTGTGGCACCAGCATTCCCAGACACATTTTTTTATTCCATATGGAGAAAAAAATGCTTAAAAATAATTTACTGTAATTACAGTACATTTTCCAAGTGATTTTTCTCTTGAATATTTTAACCAAAATTGGACAAATGTGGCTAGCTACAGAAACAAGGCTTGTCACTCCCCCTCCTTCCCTGCCCTTAACCACGCGTATCTTTCCTCATAGAGAAATTTGAGCAAAACTTCTGTACCCGTTTTTTGTCCCTAAGACTGCAAAAGTACATTGCAGGGTTTGAAAAAACTTCATTATTGGGTAGATCCTGAAATCTCACCAACAAAGCACTTCTTGATGAGTGCTGTAGATTTCTATAACCCCACAATAGCAGCTAACACTGGTGGTCTGCAATCACTGATACAAGAGGATTACTCTTGCTCCCACTATCTTAGAAGAGCTGTAGTGTCCTAGTATCCAAACGGGCAAACTTATGCTTGCTTAAGTAGTGAACACTTGGAAATTAATTTAGCTACCCTCAAAAATGCAGGGTCAAGTAAAAGATGTAAAATCCAAACTTTTCCAATTTTTGTACTGACTTTCTGATTTGGATCTCTAATCTGCCAAAACTGGGATGTGAAGATGGATATTTAGAGGACCAACTACAAAAATTCATGTTCTGTGTTAGAGATGAAATATATTTAAATACCAACCAAGGAATACCAAAGAAGAAGATGGACTCATTATTTTTGTGGTAAATTGGAAAAGTTACCTAAGAATAATCCTCCTTCTTTTATGTTTGTTTTTTTGTTTGAAAGCATCAAGTAAAAACTGAATTGAGATTCATAGAATTTTGGTATTTTCTCCTGATCCTTCAGTCTTTCATTTACACAAACATAGAAGCAATACATTTTGCCTATTCCCAGACCTTTATTGAAATGAGTGAAGTAAAATATTACGGTGTTCAGCAGATGAAAATTGTTCATGCCATTTTGCAACTAGCCCTTTTTTATAAATGCAAAGTGTTGGGCACAAGGGGACATCTGCTGCCAGCAAGAGGCAGTGCACTGAGGACATTTGAACCTTGAGTTATTGCAGCAGTGTTGAAGGAAAGTCAAAGTAGTGGAGGTCATTACCCATTGCAACTAAATTATTTTTAAAATATATGGAACTTGTGTGGCATTGGTTAGCAGTCTTGAGCCAGAAAATACATCAATGGGTAAAAGGCAACAGTAATACTAACATACTTTTTAAAAATCTGCTCAATATGGAAAATATGTCAGAATGATTGGCAGGGGAATTTTAGATTTGGGCACTGTGAAATTTCACAGGAAAATGGTGTAGTATTTATTTCTGATATTGTGTCTATTTTTAGTTGTATAATTTTCATAAAACACTATTTTGTTAGTTTTCCATTTGGAAAATCTGTACCACACTGTCTATCATTAGACATCTGCTGAAGCTTCTTTCAAACATACACTTCTCTATTTTTATGGTGTTTATCCTTTGGGAGGCTAAGAAAATGCATTTCTTATCAGTAAGAGTATTCCTATTAATTGGGGCATTTAACCTGAAAGTCAAGAAACAAACAATATACTTTAAAGAAAAAACTGAAATGTTAAATTTAATTGTGTTGCTCACATCTGGCATAAGGATTTTTCAAATATCTTTTGGCTTCCGAGTGCAGCACATCATCAGTGTGTTTACTATCACAATTATAACACCATCTCATATTTTTTGTGGATGAAAATATTGTGGCAGGAGCTGTTCAAGCTCAGCTAGCTAAAGCAATCTCAGAGAAAGCCAATCACAATAATCACAGGGATCAGAAAAAACACAAAAACCAGAGATCTAAGCTATATGAGCTGGCTCTGTTTAAAGAAAACCAACAAGGAAACCCAACCAACAAACCAACCAACCAACCAAATAATCCACAAAACACAAAAGAGCGTAGGAGAAGGTTCAGGACAGCACCCATCCCCTATTTTCTAGGCTTGTAAGATTGCATCTCTGCTTAAGTGTATTAATGACAGAAAAAGATTCATACATCACAAATTTAGGCTACCATATGCCCTATACATAGATCTTAGCTTTAATAGTGCTCAGAAATTGAATATTTCCCTGCTTGGTGCCTTGCACAAAGTATGTAGGTAATTGTGTCTCTGGTTTCCACCTGAAACTCCAGGTATTGGAGCTTCATCTCTGACTCTGACACTCCTGTAGATGGGGGTAAGACCATCTCCCCCACCCACAAGGTAATACTGCATTTGCACCTGGGAGACCCTTGAGGTGTACTCTGCCACCCAGCAAGGGAATGCTGCTGCCTTGGTTTGTCAGGATGAGCATGAACAAATTTCCCTGTTTTGGGCCAATGCTCTGATAAGATGATTTTCCACCTGGGCCACACAAAACCCCATCCCAATAATAAAAGCAAACCGCCTTGAAAACAGAACTCTTTACAGCACATATCCTCCCTGGGGGAAGGATGAAAGTACAAACAACATGTGGTAGATGTTAGCCATGCTGTTTTAAGCCCTAGCAGAAGCTCGGACAGCATGGGAATAGATGCTGAGAGAGAACACACAAGTGGTAGAAAAGTGGTCCTCTCTGGGTAATTTCTGAGGGGGGTTGCAAGGTGTTGAAATGGAAAGACACTGATGTTGCAGAAAACTTTTATGCTGGGATTGTAGGGAAATAGACTGTAGAAGGGGGAGCTTAACTTGTGGTGAGTAATCCATTACCTGTTTTTTATTATTAAAGTTATGGCAGTCGGCCCTCAAACATTTTTTAGCTGTTTAATGCACTTACATTTAGTATAAACTAAAGATTTCTCTTGGTTATCATTGCTGGGCTTTTTGAGGGAGGAGTTTATTTTTTTTTCAGAAGCAGGAGAGGTTAGATGTTTTTCCTTTTGGCATTATTGATCTATGTTCAAGTCAAGGAGTTAGTAAATATTTTATCTGGTGAGAAAAAAATTGCAGTTGTCAAAGTTTGGTTTTGGTATTGAGTGGAGACCAGAAGGAAAACCAAATTATAAGTCTGGGCTCAGTTTTTGGGGTTTAGACAGTCGAGACAATTTTCCATTCTTATGAAACATGCTTTATATTTTCTTAGTAAACATGAATATCCTAAAGCAATGAATATCCCCCAAGGATTAACTCTTACTCTTGCTCAAACTGCCAGTTATATTATGCTGTTGAGCAATTTTTCTATCAGAGTTTAAAAATTAAAAACAACTAACAGATGGAGAAAGTTCCAACCAGAAAAGTTTAAATGCTGACAGTTTTACACTGGAAAAAATATCATTCTTTTAGGACAGTATTCATACACTGTCCTACATTCTTCCTGTGGCCAGTCACTCATTCCTGACTGTCCTGCTATGAGGAATGTTGTCTTAATCATTATGTCTTCCCTCCCTTCTCTACTCTTCAATGTTTCTACTTTTTCTGATCACCACTCACCCTCTCAGGTTTAGTACAAATGTCTAACTACAGCTTGCTCCCCACATAAAAATCTTAGTTTGCACACATGTATGTCTCCCAGCTGACTAATTACTTTTCTCTTTGACATCCTGCAAAACATTAGCCCAGGATGTTTTAAGCAATTTCTGCACTTAGTTATACTGTGAGCAACACTGCTTTGACTCTGTTTTTTCAAGTCCTTTAAAAGTGGTGCAAGTATGTCTGACCCAATGCTTCCTAAAAGAATCAAATTATATCAGTACTAATCTTAGAGTTATTGGATATTACATATGCAAAGCAGTGACTTAAAAATGTGTTAGCTTTGGACTGGTTTAGCTAGGGACAGTTTTTTATGCTTAATGCAAATCTTTTATTGTTGCACAAGTGCTTTTAAGCAATACTATGCAAAAGGAAAATTGCAAAGTGATAATATGTCATTGTCAGAGAGTGTGAATAGATGTGATAATCCTTGATTAATTACAAAAGATGATGTGTGTAACTCAGATCTGAACTACATTGTCACCTTATGAGGGCAGAGCATGATGTTTCCTCGTACATTTACCACGTGCACATACACAGATCAGCCAGGGAACTGCAGATGCATTGGTTTCTTTACCACTTAACCGTCCTGGGTAGTCCAGTAGGAAAATTCAGGTATGTTTTCTGAACTGTTTTGTAGCAGTGATTCCATAGGAAATAATCTCCAGATATTTTTTAAAAGTCAAGTTTCAGATTGTATTAAAAATACGTGTCTTTGAATGTAACATCCATCCTGTATTTCTTTATTTAAGTTGAATTGTTATCCTTTGACATTATGTTATAACTTCGATAAGTTTAAATTTAGCGCTATTGATACCTTTTTTCATGGTATAAAATAATATTGTGGGAAATAGCAACAGATACTTGGACAGTGGCCACCTAAGATATATCTGGGACAGAACAGCAAGGTGTCCTATACTTACAGAACTGAATGGCTTGCTTCCCCTGAAACTAGTTTGACATAACTATTTTTTTTCTTTACACAAAACTAAATACCTTTGCACAGGCCTTTGATTAGCTTTGTATAGCAGCCTAGCCATAGCAGGGATCTGCAAGTCCTGCTAAATGCAAGGAGTTTTGTACAAACATGAAACAACCTTGTTACCCCTTCTAAGTTTCCAGGGAGATCTTCCACGCTGTGCGAGCAAAGTATGTTTTAGCTAGTCAGGCAGCTGCTGCTCTGCGATGATTTCAGTTATAGGGATCAGTCTGTGTCTTTCCCTCACCCTGTTAATTATGTTCAGCAGTTGTCACATTGTTGTCTTAGATTGCTGCCTGCTTGGGACAGGGATCAGCTGGCTTTATTTGGGGGTCTTGTCTAGTTATATTATAAGGAGTGTGCAGCAAAGAACTATTGTGCAGTACTGCAGTGCAGAAACATATTAGGGGGGAAGTGTTAAAGGATCAGCTATTAAAAGTTAGCAGATAGGTGCATGGGTTAGGCATCTGTATGCATTTACACATACACATGAGAAACAAGTTTCTCTTTTGAAAATCAAGAATCAGGACTTCAGATGATATAAACCTTTTGCTGCAGTGACTAAAAAGAGAACTAAAAGCTGTTGGTGTCCCTTATCTTCCCAAATGTAAGGGCTGGCAATTAAGAAAGTCAGCATGCTCTTAGAAGGCTCTGATTGTCTTTCACCACCTCATTTTTTGTGTTGATGGACATTTTTTCCACTCTTCTGTATTTTCCTTTTACTGAACATCTGAGAAACCCACCAAATATCACACAACTTCATTGATATAAGAACTCCAAATATTTCTCAAGAGAGTTAAATCCTCTAAAATCTTTATAAAACTTGATTTTATGCTACCCGTATGCTTAATTTTATCCTGCCAATATGCTCTCAAATACCAATTGTGTCGGAGACCACGGCAGAATGGGTTATCACCCTCTTTTCTGTGCCAGTCAAAAATGCACACCTAGCTGCTGCTGAACTTCTGCGTATTAAAATGACCAGTGTTGGGTACCCTTTACTTCCTGGACTGAATACTAGTGGTCCATCCCTCAACCCATGTATGTATTTCAACCAGGCACTGACCTGTGGAAGTTGTGGCTAATTTAGTTATTCTGTTGCAGTTAAATCTACCAGTGTTCAGAAGTAAGCACACATCTATGTGTGCATTACTAAAAGGAAGAATGAAGTAGCTAGCAAGCTAGAAATTGTTGTGCTATCCAGTCTAATCTAAATACAATCATGATGCCAGGAGCTAAAAATAAGGTGCAAAAGTCTTCACAGCGAACTGAGCAGACTCTAAATTTGGTTGTGCAGTCTTTCTTGAAGTCTCTCTTGAAAACTTCCTCAAGGAAAGTTGTAATTAGGAAATCATTAGTATGATCTAATGACATTGTTATCTCCTATTTCTATGGTTACTTCCTAGCTCAAAGAGGAAGAAATGTTACTGACAAGTAATAACCTGCATGTGCGTTGACAGTTGACATTCCTGTCTCACAAGCTCTCAAGCTTGCTGATTCAAACCTGCTAAACACATTTACCATTCACACCAGTAGTACATTAGCTTCTTTTTGTTGTTGTTGTTATATTTCTTCTTATGATTACACACCCTACCTCAATTGTATTTTAAGCTATATTAAAAGAGATTGATCTGGTACTGATAAAAAAATTAACTAGAATTATCAGATCTGTACAGAATTACATACTCTCAAGTGCAGTCACTCAAATATTTATTTCATTAATCTTTTTTTTCTTATTACCCACTCTGCAAAACAGCAATGATTTGACTTAATTACCTCGGGATTAACTATGCATTTTTCTATAAAATTGGTGTGGTAATTTTTGCCACTAGAGAGCAGATTTGCACTATAAAGCGTAATGCATCCTCGCCAGAGATGTCAAAAGGCTGGGAACAGCCTCCTGTAAATAGAACTTGGTAATATGCATATATTACTGTCTTCTTCTCAAAGCTACTTTAGATTCTTCCCTGATTATTATACATTCCTTCTTTCAGAAACTATAAAGGTAAAGAGTTGCATGTGCTTGAGGGGTTCAATGGAATTCTACAATTTGTTTCATGTTGACCTGAAATTCAGGAAGGAACAAAACATTAGTTCATACTGTTTCAAGTATACTACCCTGGTAAATGTGGTATGAAGTGATGGAAAATAATTAGCTCAAATTAGTTTATGTTTAATTCTTAAGTGTTTGACTCTCTTAAATCACCTTTCCTTTATTTGGTTATTCTATTAAGGTGTATTTAGAAGCAAGCTGGAAACACCTTTTGGCTATTGAGGTATTGCAAAGTACCTATGGTGGAGCAGGGCAGGGCTTTCACAGTCTGTTTTCAAGCTTTCTGACTATCTAAAAGGAACAAGGACTTTTCGAAAGCAGAAAGGGAAAGCTCAGAAACCCTGTTGGCTGTCTAAATACACCACAAAAGAGTAATATTCAGGGGGTAATTCTGAGTCTGTTAAAATCAGTAGTTGTGGTAATTCTTTGACAAAATAGGTGTAAATCCAAGACTTACTACAAGGCTAATATCCTTACACAGGTTGCATCCTTCAGCTGAGAACAGTTGATAGATATCCATGATGATATTTGGTATATGATATGTACATACTTTGAAATACTATTTTGATACATATTTTGTATAAAAATGTGTATTTTCAAACATTTCAAGGTATTTTTCTTGCTCCACTAGCACAGCATGGAGGAAAAGTGCTGCTGAACAAGGTCACAAACTGGTCAGTGTGACAACCAAGATTCATAGGCCAACAGTGATTTATCCCTTACATTATTCTGGTAATACGTATTCATATATTAGGTAGTACATATTCTTCACATGCAGTTTGCTAGCTGGGTTAGAAGCTCAGCGTGCAATATCCTGTGATCACATGCTGCAGGACACTTGAAGAACTTAAACAGTTAATTTTTTTCTATTCAATCTTCTTTGTTGTGTTCTGTCAACTCAAATGCATGTACTGCTGATAAAAGGCAGTATTATAGCTCTTAAGATTTATAGATATAGATATAGATATATTTTTCCTTATATAAAAATATATCTATATAAGAGAATTTTTTAAGTCTCTTATGATTTCATTTAAGATTATTTTATAAATTCTAAGAAATTCTAAGAGAATCTAGCCCATGTAACATTTGTGTATCTCTTTGAGAGATATGGCTTAAATGTTAAGAACCACAAAAATTTCAAATAAGATTTTAACCACCTCTGAGTTATGTGACAT
>VZRF01015118.1:0-46980 GCA_013396875.1 Vireo altiloquus | reverse complement strand
TCAAAAAATGGATGAACATAATCTTGGACATTCTTACCATATGCTTGTTCTACGTTTTGGCTGAAGCTACTGTGGAAAAACAAATTAAACTGAGATGTGTAAAACATGACTAGGAAGAGGAATTCAAATCATGTCCTCAGAAAACTTCAACCATAAAAGCTTATGCAACTCAGAAATCCTAAAATGCTGCATGGGAGTGTATAGTTCTCCCAACTATACGCTCATTATTTTTGCGTTTGGGATATCCACTTGCTACTGGAGAGCAAGATGACATGGAAGAGAAGACGTATCTCTCTATTGCCCAGGAAGGTACAACTTGTTGGCTGCTGTACTATACATAGCAATTATTTAATTGCTTTTTAAATATTATGGTTTAATGATATCCTAATAAAATTTGAACAGGTTGAAGGGTCCTATGAGTAGAAGAGCAGAATGGTGAAATCCAGTTCTCTTCAGTGTTTCAGAAAGGAGATGAGAGGATGATCCGATATGGTCCAGTCTTGTCTTATGCAGTGCAATGATATGATGTCTCATTTGCTTTCTTCCTAAACAATCAAACAATATGATCAGTTTGTCATTCTATGTGGTTTATTTCCCTAGATCTCCTTTGTAAAACACCTTGGAGTTGCAAATATACTAGGAGATGCCACTGTCCTTGTCTATCAATATCTCCACCTGTGACGGGGGTCTGAGTGTTCTGCAACCAGCACTTGCCACTCACTACTGTAACCCTTTCTGATGTCACCTAGTGAAAGAAGATCTGGACTCCTCAACAGCTGCTGGCAGAATCCAGCTCAGCATCTCAGCTCATACCTGCTTCTATTCCTTTAAGGCAGCTACATCTTTATAGACATTAGGTAAGGAGAGAAGCTTCAGCAAAATTTGTCCCTACTATGTCTAACTTAACTTTTTAAGGAATCTCAACTGGATGTACAGGGTATGGTTTAAGTAGTATCCATTTGGTTAATTGCCATACATGGAGCCCTACTACAAGGAAGGCAGAAGATGGTCCTAAGCACAGCCAGCTCATCAGAAACCGGATGATCAGAAATCAATTGTTGCCCAGAAATACTTATCACAGTATGAAAGTGTGTTAAGTGTAAATCAAAGTAATATTTTTTTGGGAACTGACACAGTCAGATTTATGGTGCTGTGTAGGCAGTGTATTACTGGGCTTAATTAAAGTTACAGTATGTGCCACTACCATTTCTTCCCCACTTTATCATTAATGACAAGAAAGCGGGACCAAGAGGAAGTGTTCTCTGATTGGTGGTTTTATAATTGTAATCCTATTTATTGTCGTCAACACAGCAGGAAATTCTGATTTCTCATATCACGCTGGAAAACAAGGAAGCAAAACACAACCTCCTTCTGCCTTAGACTGTCCAGCTGAATTTCCCAATCTTTGCTGCTCTGCAGAAGCTGATATGCTAAGCCTCATGGTTTACTTCTACTGACAGAGTACAGCAATATTTTTAAGGCTGATAGTAGTCAGAATGTATCTTCTACCATTGATTGAACAAATTCAGCCTAGATTGACTATATAGATATTCACATTTGCAGCCTAGACATGTAGGTCTTTACACAGGTTGATGCTAAGCACTGAGAAGCAGTGGATCATGGAAAATGAACCAGCATGACCAGTAAGTTTTGATGCAGAAATTCTTGCTATTCTTCCTTCTAATCCATTTGCAACTTTTTCTGTCCTCCTTAGTGTAGTTTTACTCCTCTTTAGCATGGAAATGCCAAGCTCATACACCCACAGATTTTGGAAAAATAGATCTGTAACTAGTCAGAAGCTTCTGCTTATTGCAGGAAAGTCTGATTTCTTCCTGTAGTGTCAACTCTTGCTATTCCAGAATCATCTTTGAGATTCAGGGGAAAAATAGTAGGGGCTACTTTAAATGTTGAAATGTTAATGAAGAGCAACCATCCAGTGACGTAGTTCCAACTGAGAACAGTCTCAAAGTATTTCTGATTCTTTCTAATACCCGTGCTTTTGCTATGTGCCAGAAATTTCTAGGAATATGTCGTAGTATTGACGTTGTGCTTCCGTCTTAGGACATATGGTTTCACAATATGAAACAGGATGTTATGAGCCTCCTAATAACAGCACTATAAAATTCTAACTCTGACTTTTTTCATGTAATGCTCTTCAAGAGTATCTTCAAACAGTGGCTAATATTAAATAATCAACCCAAGACATCTTGATGTATTTCTAGTGTTAATGTGCCAAACTGCAAAGAAAACTGGCAGTGCAATATAATGATATATAAATACTGGAATATATTAACTAAATATGTTGTAGATGTTCAAATTAAATTGGAATAGATAAACTTTAGTTAATGTTATTTATGCAGATTCCTTAGGCTGGTTGAAGATTGTCATGTGTGTTCAATTCTTAAACTAGGGAGGACTCCAGTAGAAACTTAAGTAAGGACCCCAGCCATTTTTGCTGTCTCTCCTCTAAAGGCAATCAGACTTCAAGCATAGTAAATATGCATAATCAGTGCAATACTTCCTTACAGTACTGATGACTTTTTTTAACCTTATGTCAATGTTAGATAAAAAAAGGTTTTTTGTGTATGTGATACTGCTTTTCGTTGCTGTGCAGCAATTACCTCATTAGCCTGGAATTCAGGAGAATGAGGTTTGATTCTCAGCACAAATGCATATTTCCGAGTGTCTCAATCTCACTTCTCTTTCCAAGAAGCTAAGGTAATTTTATTTCTCTGGTGTGATCATACAATTTTGAGGTTCTCACATGCTGAAGAAATGGCAAAAATATTTAATATTGAATGCACAATTTTAGTATTTGCACAGAAGAACTTGCAAAGGCAGATCATTATTCTCTCTCTACCTTACAGATATTCAAGGACATTGAAATGAGCCTCCTATATTAATGTGAGAAGAAAAATAACCATAAACTATGTATTTCCTACAAACTTTCTTAGTATTCATAGCATACAAAAAAAAATTGTAGGGTTTTTTTAATCTGACATAATAATAATGTTTTTCAAATATTAAGACCAGTATTTCTAAAATATTTCTCTCCTAGGACAATTTCAAATAAAGAAGTAGTGTTTTCTGCCACTACAAGCAGTCATATTGCTAGCATACTTCTTTTAATTCACTGTTTACATGTTTATGTGAGCTTAAAATTATATACATTTTCCTCTGAAAATAGAATCTATGCCATTGTTTTGCTCTGTGTCTTAGACTTAAACAATAACATAGTATTGAAGTTATTTGGTTCTTTATGTAGAGCTAATGAACTCCTCAAATGTCATGGTCTTTTTCCTTTGAAGATAATGGAAGAGTTATTTTTAAACCAGTAAGATAATTAAAAAGCCCTGTGAACTTCCTTTCGAATTATTCCAGTTTAATTTGTCCATGTAACTTCTTTGTTCTTTTTATCACTTTTTAAAGACACAGGATTTACAATATTTATTATTGTAAATATGCTGCTTTTGAAGAAATGCATTTGATTTCTGAAAGTGATTGCATGAAATAAAAGGCCCTCTGCCTCTTAGGTTTCATTCATTACCAGAACATGAGTTGAAAACTGTTCTCTTCTTTCAGATGCCTCTTACAACATCTGTGTGTCACAGAGTCAATTCTGCTTTGTCTTGCCTGGGTGACTTCTTCCAGAAGAGACCTTGGAGGAAGGGCAAGTCTCTGCATGGGTAGTTTTGGGGAAGCCACGATAAACTTGTGCTTATGCACCTAAACAAAATTAAAAAAAAAAAGAAAAAAAAGTCCTGCTGGGTGTTAATGTCCTTTACTAATGAAAAGATTAACATCTGTGCAGTGTGAATTATTCATTATCATAATTCCTTTACGAAAATCCAAGAAAGAGGAGAGAAATGCTTATTCTCTCAACACTGAGCTATTTGAACCAGAGATCTTAAATATTTTAGCTTTTTGGAAAATCCATGGCTCTATGCTTTAGCTCTTAATTGCATTTAAAATAAGACATATATAATCAGTGTGAAAATCCAGAGCCTTCTTCATCTGAATGCTGTGTAAGTAAAAAGCTGACCTTTCTTGGATGCTTTCACAGTTAAATACTTTGAGAGTAGAATGTGCATTCGAGAAATACACTAGTCCCAGTGGCTCATCTGGTGTGTTGAAATGAACTGGGAAGCCTGGGCTGGTAAGGTTCTTGAATGTAGCATTTGAAGTTTATGGGAAACTGCAGGGTCAGCCCAGCTAAAACCCTTGGTAGCAGGGAGGTCCACCTTCATATTCCCCCCACTGTTCCCTAGCTCCAAACTTTTGAATCATCAAAAAAAAAAAATCTTCCTAGTCCTATTTGCCTCCTCTGATAAGCACAGACAGCAAATGAGTGAAGTGCAGCACAGCGATACAACTAAATACACACCAAACCAGGATGTACATTGTAGGCATCAGTGGGGAAGATTCTGCCAGCACAAAAGCAGTGAATCTCACATGGGTTGTTGGTGCTGCTTGCTCTTATTCAAATCAGTGTTGGTGAAAATTGTCATCAAGAAGCAAGACATGTGGGATCAAATCCATTTCTATAGATCCTAGAAGATCAAAATAATCACAACAAACGACTCAGAGCATTCTTCTTCCACCTTGTCTGGTGCTGCCACTAGGCACAGGAGAAAATTCTACTGCCATAAGAAAACACAGGAAGGATCATAACTGATTTTCTAATCCTGATTGTGCACAGCTGTGGATTATTGTTCCGGTTTCCAAGCTCTATGATTTTTTTTACTTGGTTTGATTGAGATTCTTGTTGGTTTGTTGGTTTGGGGTTTTTTGGGGGAGGGAGTGTCATTTTGTGGTTTTTTGTTTATTAGTTTGTTTATTTTGCTTTTAGAAATGTTTTGTCCAAAATCAGGTTTAAATGTTAAATTGTTCTATGAAGGAGAAAGTGAGCTTGAAAACATGCTAGTCTTGATGTTTTCCAGAGAAACTAAGAACTGAGTTGAGTTTTAGTTGACCTCCTACTTTTTACTATTTTTTTCAGCTATTACAGAAAAACCAATAGGATCATCCTTGCATCCTCTGGCCTACTCCTTTGAAAAACTATCAAGAGTGTGATTTTATTGCATTGCAGACCTGGAGGCCCGTCTTCTTTCTTGATCTCCAAATACGTGGGGGGGGTTTTGGCAGCCTTCCATCCTATGCTGGTTTTGAAAGGATATTTGGCTGAAATTTAATTTTGTCTTGCAGCAGCATTTAACTGACCTTTGTCCCTCTGAGATTAAGATTTAAAACTGTCAGGAAGTCTGTTACCTATCTCAATTTTCACAAGTAATTGCTAAATGGAGCTGACAAAATACTCCATCAGAATACTGTCAATTCTGGTAGAAATCTGTGAGGAACTCTTCATTACTAGTAAGTCTGTAGTGGCAGTAACTGATAAAACAAAAACAACCATCTCACATTGTGTGTTCAGGTTCTACTCATGACTCAAGCTCTTTTCCTACACAGAATGAAGTCAAGATTATTGACTAAACTGCAAATGTCCTTTCCCACCAGGCACAGTATAGTAAGTACTCTTTAATGCATAATCCACAGCATAAGATACCACAAGGAACAAGGCTGCCTCTCTATCCCTTATTTATTCTAGCCAAACCACATAAAAGGATGGATTAAAATGCTGAATCGAGTTATTTCTAAATTATGTCATTATCTTGTTGTAGACTTGTCTCAGCGAAGATGACTCAGCATTTTAATGGTGAAGTAATTTCCTAAATTGTACTGTAGCTATAGAACATGACATAGATTGTCCAGAAATTACAGTGGAAAGCAGAAGGCAGGAGAAGTGATGCAACTATTTCCTTCTCTGGGTTTCTGCCTGGTTTTTGGTGTGGGGTTTTTGGTTTTTTGTTTGTTTTTTTTTTTTTTTTCCGTGGCTTTTTTTTCGGTTTTGTCCCAAGAGGTTTCTGTTCAGCAAAACACCAGATACTTAGTTACCAGTGTGCAAACTTCAGTCCAGCGACTTCAGGCTCCATCTTCTCAATAACTCAGAGGTCAACAGTCAGCTGCTGATCTTGGTGACAAGTCTGCAAACCCAGATGGATTGTGTCAGCCACAACGGAGCCATTCCAGACAAACCATGTTTTAATAGATTGGAATCTGGCCTGCTTACTAATTCTTTTTACTGTAGTATTTGTGGAAAGCAGAAAGAGAAAATGAGAGAATTCTTGTCCAAGGAGAAGTTAGTTGCCTAGTACAAATATATAAAGGAAGCAACTAACAGGACCCATTTTTTGCCTCAGTTGCAGCATCTCTCTGTCCTGATGCCAGACAACAACAGAATTAATCACAGAATATATAAATTACTTTCTTCTAAAAAGAGATTTTACTAAGCACTTTGTTCGGTCAGATAAAAATGATTTTTCCTTAAATTTATGTATTTCTTCCTTTCCCTGCAAAAAAAGATCTCAACACAACGTATTTCAAAGAGCAATTCCAATTGCTGCGTTCATGTCCTGCTTCATTATTCATAGCACTCCGTGTTTCTCCCCACTAGTCACATAATCCAGGAACAGGTGTCTGTTAAAATCTGCAAATGTTCTTTCATAAAGAAAATGAAGGGAATAGCACCTATTAGGTTACAGTTGTGTGTTCCATATTTTCAGATACTTCTTAATACATCTAATACAGGCAGGACTTGAAGGGCTACTAAGGATGGAAGGCAAAGAGACCTTGACAAATCAGAGGGCTGGGCAATCACCAACTGCATGGAGTTCAACAAAAGCCAGTGGCAGATTCTGCACCTGGGGTGGGGCAACCGTGGATGAACAGAGAGACTAGGAAATTAGATGATGGAGAGTAATGCTGTGGAAAGGGACCTGGGGGTTCTTGTCTAGGGCAAGTTGAACATGAGTCAGCAGTGGAGGAGTTGGCCTCCAGGAGGGCCAACCCTGTCCTGGGGTGCATCAGGCACAGCATCACCAGCCGAGCAAGGGAGGGGATTGTGCTGCTCTGCTCTGCACTGGAGCAGCCTCACCTCGAGTGCTGAGGCCTGTTTTGGGTGCCCCAACGTAAAAAAGATTTTAAGTTATTAGGGGCAAAGGAGGGCTACAGATGTGGTGAAGGGCGTCAAGGGGAAGCCGTATGAGGAGCAACTTAGGTCACTTGGTCTGTTCAACTTGGAGGAGACTGAGGGGAGACCTCATTGTGGTCTTCATTCTCACAGGGGTAGGTGGAGGGGGGGGCACTGATCTCTTCTATGTGGCGAATTGTTGCGTGGCGAGGGAAAACTCAGATAGCTCAGTATGAGTTATCAGCAAGCTTCGATTTATTGATTAAGGCGCAGCGTACTTATACAGTTCATAATAAGCTAATGCACATTCTGTAACTTGACTATTCTATTGGATATCTCTCTAACTGTGACTCCACCTTTAGTTTTCATTCCTGGTTACTTACATCCCCACTTTCCCATGCTCAGCTAACTGCAAGCTTCCCTATTACTATTATCTACTAGCCATAGTGCAGGGCATCGTGCCTCAGCCCCCCCCACTTCTCAACTTGGCTGAGTCTGATATTTCCCAGGCCCTGCTTAGCCATCAGAACAGGCCTAGTGATTTCTGTCAGCAAACCAATTCCCAACAGTGAATATTGTCAGGGCTTGATGGAATGGCATGAAGCTGTGCCAGGGGAGGTTTAGGCTGGGTATTAGGGAAAGGTTCTTCACCTAGAAACAGGCTCCCCAAGGAAGTGCTCATAGCATCAAGCCTGACAGAGTTCAGGAATGCTATCAGGCACATGGTGTGACTCTTGAGGTGTTCTGTGCAGATCCAGAAGTTGGACTTGTGAGTCCCATCCATCCCAGAATATTCTTTGATTTTATATATTTTTACTGAGCTCTTTATTGTCTCTTTCACCTTTCCCTTACATGACACTGCACTCCGAAAACTGGCATTGCCCAGTTTGAAAACCACTCTAATACTTAGATTCATTAGTGGTTTCACAGAAACACAGAAGGAAGCTTAAAAAATTGAAAATGGTAAGAGCAAATAGGAAACCCTTGAAATAAAACCGCATTAAAGTAACTAAATAGTGAAACTAGTATGTAAGGAATGCCTTTTTCCTCACCTAGTAGGTAAGGAATGCCTTTTTCCTCAATCTATTTGTGGCAAGAAAATCCTCGTCTGAAATGGTGGTCTCCTCTCCCTGTGCCCCATGCCATTCCGATTGTTGCTCAGATAACAGCTTTGTTGATCTTAAGAAGTATCAATCTAAAATCTTCAAAAAGTGCTTATGCAGCTCTATTGATTTTCTGTGTACTGCTGCATATGACGTGGAGTGCCAACCTTATGCTGAACCTGACACATGCCTTACAGGCAGGATAAATTATATACTTCAGATGCATTTGCAAAAAAAAACAAAGAGAAAACCCAAACCCCAGCCCCCTCCCTTCTCTCTCAAGATACTAGTTTTCCATCAAATACCAGGCAACCCTGGTGTGCAGGCATCTCTGTGAAGCACTGGAGGTTTATAATGGTGTGTTGTAACTTTTTAGTTAATGTAATAAACTCCCTTTCTGATGCGAGGGAATTAGTCTGCTGTTTGAGGTTTTTCAGACAATGAATCAGAAAAAGAAAATACTACAACACAATGCAAATTTTTATAGCCCTGGCCAAATATTTTTCTTTAGATACAGTTCTCAGGATCACACATGGTGATGTTGTGTTACAGGAGAAAACGTCTTAGTATTATATAGGGAAAAATAACTCTTTGCCCCTTCCTCAGTCTGATCAGGGGAAAAAAGTTTCTTTACACAGAGTGATTTGTTACTACAAGGTCTCATAACCCGTGGTTTTGAATTAGGCAGTCTCAGATGAATGAGGAAAGAGTAGTTTTTGCATACATTTTGAATGGGGAAAAATAGGTTTTCTATACATAAAAATCCTCTGCACCTTAGACCCGTAATGACATTTGAGCAACATAGGTGAGAATCAGACCAGGGATTTTGTTTCTCACACTGTATATGGTATATAATGTATACAAAAATATGGGACATTTCCATTATAGGCAAAGCATAGTGATGGAACACAGAGCTTTGGACTGTCTTGAATGAGTTTAGGCCTTACAACTAGAAATTAATTGCCATCTGCAGTGGTATGGATGCTCTTCAATAAACACTTCAACACAATTTGAAAGAAATTATGTTCAACTATAGTGAACCTTTGTAGAGAATGAGTTTTTGGGAAACAGGGAATATATTTTTCTGTCTGTCTGAGCACAGAATTGTGAATCAGCGTAGAAAGACAAGGCTATATCCAGAGCGGTCTATGTAGTACCAGCTGTGAAGATTTTGTGGGTGTGCCTGGCTCCTTTATCTGAGATTACTATCAATTTATGATGGGTAGGTGTTGAAGTTGTATAACCAGTGATATTGGGTAACCTTGTAACAAATAGGCTGAGAAAACTCAGTTCTCCTGAGCAAGATGGCTGAGCTGTAAAACCTCCTGTATGACTTGAGAAGAATGATGAAAGAGTGAGTAACTCAGGAAAATTAATGTAACCTCAACACTTGGAATAAATTTCCTTTGGAGCAGCTGTGATATGTTGACCTTGGCTACATGTTAGATGCCCAGGAAGCTGCTCTATAATTCTCCCTCCTCAGCAGGATAGCAGGGGAGAAAATCAGATGGAAAAAACCTTGTGGATCAAGATAAAGGCAGTTTAATAAAGATAAAGCAAAGGCCTTGCATGGAAGCAGAGAACAAAATATTTATTCTCCCCATCTCATCAGCAGGCTATGTCCAGTCAAGTAGAGCCTCAGAACACATAGCAGTTGGTCCAGAGGACAAACATTTTAAGAATGAATGCTACCCACCCCTTTCTCTTATCTTTTATTGCTGAACAGATGTCATAGTTTATGGATTATTCCTGGGCCAGTTTGTCTCAGCTGTCCTTGTTGAAGGACATCTTTGAGTGAAGGGCAACCTTGATGCTGTGGGAGCCCTGCAGCCAAAACACTGGCATGCCATCAATGCTTTTTTAGCTCCAAATACCAGAAACAGCATTATCAGGACTGCTATAGAGAAAATTAAGTTCACCCCCTACAGACCCAATATACCAGCTGGGCAGGATACCACAATGAGTCAGTGGTGGAAGTTTTGTTTGAACAAGTTTTGGCTTAGTTTTCACTCTCCTAGTCTTGTGAAAGATGAAATCTCCCGCAGTTCAGACAACTTAGATTCCTAGAAAATCCAAAAATTAATCTAATTCTATGAAATTCATATGCTCTTAAAGGAGGGCAAGAAGAGGTGTAGGGAGATTGTGGAAATGGTTAGCTGTAAATAATGTTTCCTACATACACTACTTGGAGTAGCTTAGCTCTGCAACAGGCTGCAGTATAGGGAAGAATGAGGAGATCCATACCCTGGAGTCAAATATACCGTAGTGTAACCGAGCTCTGTTATTTGTCTGAGAATAACTCCAAGAACATAGGAAAATTATTCCAGTAACTAAAGAATTACTATGTAATGTGTTGATATCTGAACCAAATTGCTATCTAGCTGTACAAACTTAATACTGTCCACATGTATGAACACTGAAATAGTCTCCAAGCAGTGCAAATGCAGTCTGCATGCAGCAGGGCAGGACCGCAGTGTGCAGTGGGGACCCGGAGCTGTAGAGAAACCTTCTAGCTGGTGCATGTGCGAAGTCAAGCCAAAAATGCTGATCTCTTTGCAATTAGAATATTGTCAGTGATCTGCATGTTTTTCTGTAGAAAATGCTGGAGCAGGGGTAAAAAAAAGTATCTGAAATAGACTGCAAATTATACTGAAGCGAAATATTATGTAACCTGAAAAATATATATAGAGGACCCAATTTTATTTATTTAATATAACAGCTTCTCAACTTCTGTATAAATTATAGTTATTTTGATCTCGTGACAGCACAAAGAATTTTTTCAGTTCTTCTCAACAGGAGCTGTCAAACTAGCCTTAATAAAGTTTATTAATGGTTGTTAGCTGTCTCCCACACAGTTATATCCTCAAACATGAGACCTTCTACAATCATGCTGAGCCAAAGTCTCACTGGTCGGAATTCTCCAACTATCCTGTGTGCCAACATAGCAAAAAAAATACGTATTTCAAAGATGTACACAATGTCTTTTTACCCTTTTAAACCCAGTGAGCAGAACAGGACCTACCCTGTTAATTTTTTATTCAGATCAATCTGTCTTTTGATGCATAATGTTACATTCTTGTACTGGTGGTGAATTGCTTTGATGGGAATGAAAGCCAGAGCTGCTGATTCCAGTTCTGCTGGCATGAATATGAATAAGGGGCCTTCAGAGAAAGTGTTCACCCATGGGAGGTCAGGAAATAGGGAAGACTGGATGCTAAGGCCGTGATAGCAAGGATATAATGTTTTACTGGGCAGCAGCCAATACTACACCTGCATGAAAATACAAAGCTAAAATTCTCAAAGAAGTAGCAGCATTGAGATGTCTCAGCACCTCATCTGTTACTCTGCCCTCAATTCCTAAACAGCCATATACATCCAGGAAGACTAAAATGACAGATGCTGTCTAAGCTGTTAGCAGAAACAGACATGTAGTACCTAAACAGTCTGATTGTTTGCAGTTCTCTGCGCATGCATGAGGAAAGCTCTACTATCTTCCTACGTTTATAAGCTTTCTAAGAGTGTTGCCTACAAAAACACTGCAAACAGATTGCAGTGGTTTTTTTTCTGGTGAGCAGTGATTGCACTATCCCAGCAGAGGGAAATCTGGAGACATTGTCAAAGCAGATTGAGTTTTACAGAAGTAAAACCAGCTTGATGTCATAAATATAACAGAATTAACTAGTGAAGGCCTTTCTTTCTGATTATATGACTGCAGAAAATGATTTTATTGCTTAGTATGCATTAGGAAATGGGTTTTTTTAAGCTGCATTCCCAAGAGAATTATCTGAAATTATTATCTTAAATACTTAAGTGGTGTCACCTGATGTTCTATAAAAATTACATCTGTTTTTCTAAGTTATTCAAACTTCTAAGTCATTGGTAGAAGTGTGATAGAGTATCTGGAATTTTTTTCCTTCTTCTTTATTTCATGTGTGCCAAAAGTATTCAACAGATCTTCACAAAATATAAAGAAGGTATGCTTTAATATATTAAAAGCATCAGGTTCTATATTACTTAATGAAAACTCTTCTGGTGCTTGATAGAAAGTTATGTTGTAATAAGTGGGGGAAAAAAAGTGTGGGTTTTTTTTCTCTCTCTCTCAAGTGTTCATTGCTACAGAAATAAGAGAAAATGTAATGGTATCTCCAAACGGGAATTTTGCTGACCTACTTGTGGTGGCCAGTAACAGGAACTTCAGACACCTGAGAAATTTATAAGTGACTGAAGTCTGTAATGTAAAGCTAATCACGAGAAGAAAAGATTCCTGATTAGTCATGAAAGTGAGGAAGAATAATTACTTGATTATTATTGAATATATTGAAATTGGAACATCACAATTGGAAATTGGAAATCATCACAACCTAGTAGCTTAGGATAAATTTGATCTCATGTTATGAAGGGATGGAAAAGTCTGGCAAAAGCTACTCAGTGCCAAGATGGAATTTTTCTGAAGTGATAGGAAATAAAACATTTGCAGAAACAACCAACCACAGACTCCTAGTCAATTTACTGAGCAAGTCTTCTTGGCCTTCTACACAAGTCCTTGCCACAAAACTGCACTCCAGAATTTGAAATTTCATTTTAATACCACTGTTTCTGAAAAGGAAAAATAAACATGTAAGAAATTGAATCATATGCACACTGCTGCTTTAAGCTCAACAGTGCTAACCCACCAGCACAAGAACTTCAACTCCATGATTTCTCTTCTTCCCTCAAGCCTTCCTCAGGGACTATTGACCCCAGCACTGCAGGAGCATGCAGTGCAAACATATGTATTTGTTCTCTATTCTCCTCAGTTCATAATATAAGCAAAGGTCATCAGCAGTTTATATGTGTCAGGCTGGAAGCAGTGCTAGGACCATAAAAAGGATGCCATCCTCTCTGTAGGAGTGATGGGTCCATTGATACCTGACCCCAGTGCGAAGCTACAGTTTTTTACTTGCTAATGGGGGAGTTATTTCTAACCTTAGTCACTCCAATGGTTTTGTCAATTGTGGCTTTAGAAACAGTCTCACAAACTTCACAACCACCAAAACTGGGGGAGAGCACCACGGCGGAAGAGGCCAGACGAGAGGGAAGTAGGAACTGCTGGCTTTGGTTTTGCCAGGAAGTGTCTCTATCACCATAGCCAGCAGCAGGGCAGGAGACAGTGTTGATTGTGGGGGACAGGAGGTGCTTCTGTGCCTGCAGCTGAGCCAACTGCAAATCCAGTTTAATATTGTCTGTCTAGACAGCATTTGAATTCCATAATTTGTCTCAAGGATAAACTGTCCCAGCAGTCTATAGCAATTTGTGTCACTAGTCAGCTGTTCTGCAGAATACCTTGGCAATCTTTCTAGCCCCATTCACAAGTGCCTTCTAGGTGTTAAACTGCTTTCATTTATACTGAACTCAGAAAATGTGGTTTTGAGCACCATCTTTAGGACTTCAGTGTTAAACTCTCATCATCAGCATGTAAATCCTCACTGACTTAAAGATGTAGATAAAGAAACCTAAAGAACTTTGAAAAAATCATATTATTGTATGGAAAGAAAGAAAGAAAGAAAGAAAGAAAGAAAGAAAGAAAGAAAGAAAGAAAGAAAGAAAGAAAGAAAGAAAGAGAAAGAAAGAAAGAAAGGAAAAAGAGCAACTTGATTTTTAGAAGTGTCTGAAGTTTCACCCTGTAATGGCGGAATGACTTTTAATTTTCTCAAGCAAGTTGACTTAACTCCTGAGACCTTGAGCCCTGATCAATACAGAAAAACTTTGTTACAGAGTCCTCTGCCAGATTCCTGTAACCTGCGTATCTGGGAAATTTGTCTGTCATGCCAAAGCTGAGGTACTTTTGCACAGAGATGCCCTTTTCCTGGGACTTGTTATCTGGCCTGCATAGCAAGACATACAACATTGTGCTTATATATAATTGAAGATAAACACAAGCAACTCCTGACTTTGCATATATATCAAGTAGACATATTGCCCTTTTTAATTGCTGCTTCACACTGCACAGGTGATGAAGGTGCCACATTCTATGCAAATACTCATGAGAAAATACCCCATTTGTGCATCACCTGGGAACAGCTAACCATCAAATTGTCAAAAAGTGGGTTACAGGACAGTCAGGGGAAGAGGAGAATTTTATACCTGCTGAGCAAATCATTACCAGGCTGTCAGTATATCATCAATTTCTTTTGTTGGTGGCTACATATTTAGGATAGAATGGTTCTTACTCCACATTTGTTGGCAGGAAACAATCTTGCCATGTGGCAGTACCACAAAAATTAACCAGGATGTGCAGTTCAAGATACAGAAGCTAGATAACAGGCCTTCCTAACTCATAGCGCTGCCCAGAGTTTCGATCTGTTTCTACAAGGAATGAGTGCAGTGTTAGCACTAACACTATATGTGATCCCACCAGGTAAGTCTTAGACAGAGTATTTGCTGTGGACAAAGCCTCTATCTGATCATCAATTCAAACCTATCTGCAAGTGCTAGGTCAACAGGTTAATTGGAAATTTGTGACTGGTTTGATGATCCAGGAAAACTAGAGTAATGTCTCACAGGTTTGTATTTGTAAGACACAAGTATGTCGAGGTCAGTAAGTCAAAGGCCTTAGAGAAGCATCCCCGAATTTTTTCAATTCCTTTGTCAGCAGAGCACTCTAACTATTCAGTATTTTGAGATTTACTGCCAACAGGAAACCTCTAAAGCAAAAACCCCTGGGGCTTGCGATTGTATAATTCTAAACAGCATAACAATACATTTTGTAGCTTTTATCACTCTGGTGCCTGAGGCCAACAAACTGCAGTTCTCTGAGGTTTACTTCCTCAGAATGATTTAGGACAGGGTACTTGAGTAGCAGAGATGTTCAAAAGCCACAAAGACAGTGATGTGTATCAAAAAAGAGAACTGAAGTAAAAGGGTTTGCTTGGGCAGACATCTCATTCTGTTGCTTTCCTCCTGCTCCGGCTACTGTTTTCCCATGCAAACCAACAGGCTCCTTCTGCACAGTGATTTGCTGCTCCTGTAGCTCTCCCAGCATGTTATTCATTGTTTCTGGCATATCTTCTCCAGCTGTTGCTTGGCAAGAGCCTTCCTGTGGCCCTGCTGGTGTCTTGGTCTCCAGTGGAATGTTTGAAATGTGTATGCTTTTGGAAAGGCATATATAATGAAGGTCCAGACAGCCCCCTATGGTAGCTTCAGGCAAAAAAAGGAGAGTGTGACTTATACCCAACCCACGTTTTGTGCTTTTACTATACATGACAGAACATAGTAATGCTTTCAAATTTTCTTGTCTCTTCCATTAAAGAACTATATTTTAATTTCTTTTACAAGCTTCCAGGATACTCTTTTTCAAAACTGCAATATATAATTTAAGCCTTTTTCTTTGAATTTATCTTCCTCTTTCTGTATGGGTTATTAACTTCAGTTGTCTTTAGCACCATGAGGCAGATACCATAAATGGTTAGGGGACTAAATATATTCATGTTGAGAAGCAAAGTTCCCCTCTTTGTTTCCAAGCTTCCGGCCTCATGCTAGGCCTGATTCTTTAATCAAGAAGTACAAAGGAGGAAAAAACCCCTATGGTCCATCCAAAGACAAACTGCTGCTTTCGGTCAGATGCTTTTTAAATCTGCATTTACACTTCCTTTAAAGCCTTACCCAATTTTCTGTCTGTAGAATTTCTCTTCTTCAGAGCAATAGCCACATGGAAAAATGTTTCCAGTGCATGTTCCATGCTGTGACATCCCTCATTTTTCAATAATGTTACATAGAGGAAAAGGTAATTCCTGCTACCTGCTGAGCTTGCTCTGTAGTTTTGGGCTGTTTGAGTAAACCTGTTTCCTGTCTTCTCCTTAATACTTCCTTAAATCATCAGTTTCTGCTAGTTCTTAGATGTGTCATGTTTGGTTAGCAAAAGGGAAAACAGGTTCAATTCTGTTGTATAAGATTTCCTTGGATATGTTCTGTGTATGGAGGAAAAAAGGATCAGCTATCTTCACTATCAGAAACCTCTGCTCAGGGCAACTGGAAAAATTTATTGTCAAAAATCATATCTCATTTATAAGAAGACAAAAGATGTGGGGTAACAAGAGTGAATAGATGTTGGGTGGAACATATTTAATTTCCCCATTTTAATCTTCCATGCTAAAATTGAGTCTCAATTTTTAACAGCTCTGCTGGAAATTCACAGTAAGAAAGAATATTTCGGACATAACTGGTGTGCATGATCTTAGCCCAGAATACTGATATCTTTGACCATCAAGATAAATAACTCCATTTTAGCTTGGGTTCTCTGATACATATCCTTTTTAATATCTTACTGGAACAGACACCCAGAGAGCTGATTCTTCACATTTTCTTTCTCCATCAAACGCGACAGTGACACTTCCTGATAGTAATGCAACAAATCTAGTAATTTAATATATCTCTAGATTTATAACAGTTTTCTTGGTGTTGGTAAAATAAAAATTTTTCCATAGTTTCTGAATTTTGGCTAATAAATTAAAGAACATGTTTTAGGTTTGGGAGGTTTTGTGTTTTTTTGGTCTAGGGTCTTTTGTTCTTTTGTTTTTGTTTTTTTTCTTTCTTTCTAATCTTGTAGATTTGAAAGAACACTGCTATATTGTATATGCAACCCCTGTGAATTACCTAGCATACTGCTTTGTAACAAATTATGATGACATTCATGACCTCTTCTCCCTTGCTAAGTTGCTAAAAATTTTCATGAAAAATCTGAAATGAGTATTTTTCTGCATGCCATATTGTTAGACATATATTTGAAAAAAAAGAGAAGCCTGTGTTTCAGCAACCTACTCAGCATGCTTTCATCTAGCATTTTTTACATGTATGGAAACTATCTCTTGCATACATGGAAGTAATTAAATCTCTTGTTTGCAGTAGCATTTTTTTGCTGACTGAGAGGTTCAGTATTAGATAGGCTTGCTTCAGCCTGTGAAAACCTTGCCAGTCAACAGAACAGCTGACTTAAGGTACTAAACAAATAAAACCTTTACTAAGTAGAGATTTTTCTGCCTTTCTGTACATATAGTCCATTATTTGAGTAAAAGCAACATGTGACTCTTTGTTGAGCCTTTCTTCAGCCTTAGGCCTTAGCTCATGAAATGTCAGTTTCCCCCCTTTAGTCTCCTTCTAGAAGAAATGCCTCACTGATACCATTTCTGCATGGATGGCTTTACCTCAGCTAGGCAAAAATCATATTTTTCTTGAGCAAAGGGGTTTGGAAGGGCAGAAACGCTTTGGTGGCTGTGACCAAGAAAAACATGACACACTGGATCTCTTGATGTAGTAAGGGGACAGGGAAGAAGAAAAAGTAGATTTGGTTTGTTTGCTGTGAGGTTATGCTGACAGCATTGTGAGTAAAATAATGAAATACAACATAAAGAAATTATGAGTGGAATGATGCACTTTTGTGCATCAGGTCCACCAGATATGAGCAGATAATATACTTTTGAAGGAGGCAGGATATTTTCAGATGAGAAAGCACAATGGAATGGACATTCCCTCATCTAACTCCTACTTTTTTTGTAGCTTTCTTTTAAGGAATATTTTTTCATTGGGAACGGCTCCCAGGAGATATTTTTTAGGAGGAATGACAGAGAAACCATTGTGGCTTTCCTCTAAACTAGCATTTAATTACATCAGATGCCATCTACAATGTACTAAGCCCTCTGGCTTGTATTTGTTTCATTACTGTAAGTTGGCTTATGGAAAAAAGAGAACTAGATCAATGCCAGTTCAAAGCTTGGACTGGCACACCTATCACCTAGAGAAAAAATTATGGTGATGTTGAAGTTATTCATCCAGCAATTATTTTTCAGTGTGGGCATAGTTTATATTCTGTAATAGAATGGAAAGAGAGGACAAAGCCTTTATGTTTGACATCTTTTTAGGACTGATGAAAGAAAACCACAAACTATTTCTGCAGAAATACTTCCCAGCTTGGTCTGTTACTTCCTTCACAGGAAATTATACCACAACCTGAAGGTACTAAAGTTTTTAGGGGTGAAAAAGGGAGATTCTTTTTTATTTTTGGTCTGACTACCGAAAATGATGTTTTATCTCTTGTTTTGTTGGTTTAGATTTCCCTGGAGAGCTTACAGTGAGTATTCTGACTATTCAGAGCCTGTTGAAAATGGCGTTCTCAGACAGAGTTGGAGCCTCTAGGCATAATTCTGACACAAAAAAAATAGTCCAGGGTACTACATGAATGAATTTGTAGATATCCTAAGGGCCTTGCTCTCCCTTGACAGTAATTTTAAGTATATTAATTATTTAACAAGCATGACATTGCAGATGTAGTCTGAAGATTGCTGCAGATACACTTCTCTCTCCCATACGTCACTCTCTGTCCTTGAGGGAATGCCTGCACTGTTCATGCTCGTAAGTCAGGACCACAGCCTACTTTTCTGACATTGTCTGAAAGTTTAGTTGGCTTGAGCAGTTAAGAAAGATTTATACTTGAGCATTGACTTAAGTAATGTCCCAACCCCATTATTAGCTAGGGACACTATGCTCTTCTATTTTGAGTTTGCTTCTAAGTGGAAAGGAAGAGTGGAAAAACACAGAAAAGGTCAGAATGACCTGACCTGACTGTGTTCCTCTCAGTCTTTGTCCTTCACTTCTTCCTCCACAGTCCCCAAAAATGTCAACAAGAAACAGGCTCCAAGTTTCACTTCAAAATAACTTCAAGATCTTTTCAATCTGCTCTCAGTTTAAAGCCAACGTTACAGTGCTCATGGTTGCACGTGGCAGTGATTTACTTAATTTGGCAAGATTGATAACTATCTTTATAGATATTTGTTAAACACGTATAGATATGTAGTCTGTGTATTGAAAGAGTAAAAAGCCAACAGCAGCTATGGAAAGGAAAAAGCAAAGCAAACGCAAAGTACACATTTTTGGAAGGCACTTATTTTTCTGACCCTCTGTCTCCTCTCTTGACATTATTAAAGACTTTACTGTCAGCATATTCTTGTGAAAACATCATGAAAGGTGTGCAGCACTTTCAGAAGTGCCTGTAATTAGGATTCACTGGTTTATGGGAGCACTGACAGCTCAGAGGGTATGTGGATCACATGCATTTCTTTCTCACTACATTTACTGCTATGAGTCATGGGAAAGAAATGAATGAGTGCTCCAGCACATTTTCCAAAACTGCAGCAGCCAAGTTCCTTTTGGTAGTAATTGCTTGCTTATGTATGTGTATTGTACATAGACAGATTCATTTTGATCTACATACAGAGGGTGAATATCTTGTTAAAGACAGAGAGCCCAAATGGAGGAATACCAAATATAGGCGCATGGTACCTCATGTTTCTCATCAGCTACTGGACAATGAGTGTACACTTTTCCCCAAACTGTTCAATCCTGGCTCATAATGACAAATTTATTTTAAAACAGTTCACCCATATATGAATGACAGAAAAGAAATTAGAGAAGCCTGACTATCCCTGATGGCATTTGCCCATTGTTGCTGCTTTTTGTTTGAGTCCACATATGTGTGTTTGTATTGTGAAGGTTGGAAATATTTCTTGTTAGTAGCTGCAGGCTGTATTCAGTCCCTTTTTTCTCTTAGCTGTCATCAGGCTCCACACAACCCTCAGCCTCACAGCTGAGATCACATCTGTCCTGTGATCTCGCTACATTGTGCCTCATTTATTTGTTCTTATGAGACATAGGGCTGGAGCGCTGTTTCATCATCCCTGGTAAAACTCTTACCTAAAGAATCAAAACCACGAAGGAAAATACAGAAAAAGAATTGACTGTATACTGAGGAAGTTGTTTTCTAACAGGCACATTCCCATCACTATTCCTTGCAGAAGAGGTCAGCAGGGGTTGAGGAAATCAACATATTCTGCATAACATGTTTGAAGTTCAAGTGCAAAAGCACTATCTACAGTGCTATTGCTTCGCCACTCTCTGTGCTCTGTCATGGACTTGGGAACTCTTAACGTTAAAACTTCCTTGCAGCTTTCCTCAAGCGTATTACCACTTCTTAAGCACTCAAGAAAAGCTCATCGATTGAGTGTGGATAATCAAGGCACTCTTAAATGTCACCCCAATATGCACCACTTCCTGAGACCTGCCAGCCTGAGGAAGGTCCCTTACACTAGATAGGACCCAAGAGAAGTTTACTTAAAGGAGATAATTATCTGTGGAAATAACTCTAGCATCAGAGGTCAGGACATATTTCACCCAAGATTGAAGCATTCTAGTAGCTGAAATATTTTTCTTCCATATCTCTGCAGAGCAGCTTTTGCCAAGTGCTTCATTGCTATAATGAAAAACCCTCATTATATGAGCAAGAGTCATGGGCTATGTCTTCTAGAGAATCTAATTAATCAAAACCTTGTCTATAGAGTTGCTGGTATCTCATCACACTTATGGGACAGTTCACCTATTATTGTAGTTCCAGATGTTGTTCATTTGCTCATTCACTAATCTTCCTCCTTCCTCCCCTGCTTTTTTTTTTTTTTTTCCTCTTTTTTTCTTTGTCAAAGGTTGAGAAATAGAGTTGTGCTTTGCACTGTCCTTTTGTGGTCATGCACAGAGGAACTGGAAAAAGGGACACCCACCACAAGGTTCTGCAACAACACAAGACTAAAATAGGGTGAAAGAGCAAACAGAAAATGATCATGAGCAGCACGTGGAGGAAAAAAGTAAGGGAACTATCAGAGCATGAAGACATGGCTTAAAGAGCATGAGATGGCAGTAGTAGCAGACTTGCTGGATCTTTGGCCACAGGGTCAGACCTATGACGAGAGGAGACTTGAGAAAGTGGCTCCTTCTGATGCTGCTGACCCAAGCTCAGAGCTCCTATTCAGACTACAGTAGAGCTTTAAAAATACTCCTGTTCTGGTGCTTTTGTTCAAGCCTCCTCAGTCACATTCTGTTCAATGCAGCTTGAGGGGAAGATTGAACTTGTTTTATCAGTGTATGATGAATGTGGGAACAAGAAGGAGGTTGGGAGAGAAAACAGTTGCTGCACAGATATCGTGAAGATTTTCGTGCTACACACTGGCACAAGAAAATGGGTTTTATAGATAAATTAAAGGCTTGTGTGACAATTTTCATGTCCTATATTTGCAGTGTAGCTTGCTCTGGTTAATATTTCACAGAGTGCTAACTTTATTTTTTCTTTACTACAGGGAGCAGAGGCCTTATCTGTGTGATAAATGTACCTGACACCTTCTAACAGTCCAAGATGTGCAGACACATGGAGTGAAGGGAGGGGAAAGCCAGATGATGTGTTGATTGATAGCACAATTGCACCCAGCAGTCACACTGCCACCATTTTCACTGTGCAGGGAACAGAAAAGACAGCAGAGCTGGGCGAAGCACAGAGCAGCTATTCCCTTTGTAGTTGTGCAGCATATCCTCAACATAAATGGCTTAATCAAGAATTGCAACAATGCCCTGTAGATTGCCTAGGCAGCTCTCACATCTGCTCTCAAAATACTTCATGTGTCTGCAGAGCTGGCTTCTTATCCTAAGTGACAATTCAGAGAAGCAAGCGTATGAGCTTCGCTGTTGCACAAGGTGTATATTCCCAAGATGGGGAACTTTCTTTTCCTGGTGTTGGTAGGGAACATCTACACTTAGTGCTAGAAAACAGCTTGTCCTCATGGAGCAGCATTTCAAGGCAAAACAAATGCAGGGGCCCAGTGGGAAACACTCATTCACTCTGCCCCTCCCAGTGGAGAGAGACTGGAGCCTTCCCAAGCGGAATGGCAGTATCAGAGCAGCATGAATCCCTTGGGATTACTTTGGATATTACATGCTCTCTGTGGTTCTCACTTCTTTCACTTTGAGCTGTTCACGCACCTTGGTCCTGCATATCCTACACTGCTAGGAACAGCTTTGGGACAAGAAATGTGGAGTGGGATGTGAGAAAAAAGCACTGCAGGAAGACCTGAGATAAGTCTGGAGAGCTAGTCATGCTCTCTTAAGATCTCTTAATAAGATCTCATCTAACCTTTCTCACAAGCACTGGCAACATTGTTTTCTTTGAGCCAATGAAGCTTTGAAAACCAATGCCAGGCTGTAGCACGACCTGAGAACCAGGCATGCTTATTATGCATGTCCTGTTTCGTCCTGTGTATACTCTTCTTGTACGGCATGTTTCAAAACCAGTATATTTCCTATCTAGTTCAGAATTACCTTTATTCCACCTAGACAGAACAAAGGTGGTTACACACAACAGCTCTTTGAATTTATCTATAGGGAACTAATAGAGATGAAAGATGTCAAAAACCAACAATAGCTTCAACAGTGCTTGTCAGGTCAGCTGCTTGCTAGGTCTAAGAGGAGACAAGAGACCAAGAATTCAGCCAGACTTGTTGGAAAACGATTAATAGTCTGAATAATGCATTTTCTTCTGCCTCATCCATATTTTTGTACTAACTAGGGCATATTTCTGAGAGCCAAATGCAGCAGATAATGTGTAACTTTTTTCTTGGTCATGCACATATCTAATAGAACTTGTTAGTCCCTTGCTGTGGGGAGGGAGGAAAAAGCACAGTCTCTTGTTACTTCTTTGGTTTGGTCCTCAGAGATTTGGGACAGTCTTAAAGGAACATGCAGAGAAGCTTTCGTATTTCTGAGGTGGTAAATAGGGCAGTAAAATGTTTCTTTTCAGCATGTCTGGTGTGAAATGGGTAGGTCTCTGGGTGGAACTGGTGCTAAAATGCCCGGCAGCAAGGCTCACAGCTAGAAGTGAGGAGACAGAGTGCAACAGGAGGTAGGGCTGCCAGCAGACAGCCATTGGCGCTGCCAGTTAAGATTTTCAGTTTTAGCTGAAGCAAAAGATTAAAGCAGACAGTAATATGGAACATATGGCACTGTGTCAAACAAGTAACTCTGTTTTACCCTTTAGAACGGAACTTGGGTTTTGCTGCCTTTTTTGACTCTCCTTTGAGCTGAGGGCTCCATGAGCATCATCACACAGTTAATCATAGCAGGTGCTAAACTCTGCCCGCTCTGCCGAAGGGCACAGCCCAGACGAAGAGGGGCTCACAGTGCAGATGAGTGCATGGCAGGAATTCTAGCCTCACTCAGCTCCACCAAACCACCCACTGTAAGCTGGTTTGTAGCAAAAGTTTATCAAGTGCTTGGTATCTAGTGGATAAGCAATGTTACACTGGAGTTTTTTTTTAATTTACATGATTTTTCAGGACTTTAGGCTGTTTCAAAACAGACAACCAAATGCCCAGTGGTAAATGGGGTTGCCTTGCATGTGACAAGTCTCTCTGAAGCTGCAGAGTATTCCTCAATGGCAAGAAAGCAAAATTAAGGGGGAGGAAAAAGCATGTAGGGGTTTTTTTGTTTGGTTGGGGTTTTTTTGTTTGTTTGTTGTTTTTTTTGTTTGTTTTTTTTTTTTTTAATTTATATGTTACTATTATTGTCTTGGAATGAGAAACCTATATACCAACTACATCAGTGTGTTTCTCACCTGTTCGTGGTGCCTTCATCTAGAGACCCACGTAGAGGATCAAGGGCAGCAGCATACCACAGAGAATTACATGGCAGATCCCACCATCACTTGCAGTATGCCAGAGGACTTCTGAACCCTTGAGGTTCGGCACCAGTTAAAATCACTATTATACTCTCACAGGTAGGTCAGCTGTTAATATGCATGTTGGTAGCAGACGTCTTACACCACCTGTTCTGTGCAGTGTTTTGTAGAAAATGGAGCTTAGCACTCACCAGTTCACCTTTTCCAAAAGAGGATAATGTCTGTACATCACATTTTTCAAATAAGCTCTCAGGTATAGGAGAGGTTAACACCAGGGGTGTACTGCTCTGTTTTCTTTGGTCAACGCAGCAAGGTTTTGATATCAGGGAGGACTGCAGGGATGGCCTCTGTGAGGTGATGCCAGAAGCTGCTCCCAGCAGGCAGTGCCAGTTCCAGCTGGCACTCAGATGCACCTGCGGCTGGCCAAAGCTGAGTCCGTCAGGAACGGTGGTAGCAACTCTGTGATGGCATAATCAAGAAAGAGCAAGAAACTCCACTGCACAACAGCAACTGGGAGAGAGGAGTGAAAATATGTGAGTGAAAGAACTGTGCAGACAGCTAGGTCAGTGAAGAAGGAGAGGAATGAGGTGCTGCAGGCACCAGGACAGAGATTCTGCTGCCCCTGGTGAAGACTATGATGAGGCAGGCTACTGCCCTGCAGGCTGTACTCCCTGAGGAGGTCCACAGTGCAGCAGGTGTCCACCTGCAGCTTGTGGAAGACGCTTTGCCAGAGCAGGTGGATTGGCCAGAAGGATGCTGTAACCCTCTGGAAAGCCCATGCAGAAGCAGGGTCTTGTCAGGACCTGTGGCCCCATAGGGGACCACGCTGAAGCAGTCTGCTCCTGAAGGACTGCACCCTCTGGAAGGGATCCAAACAGGAGCAGTTTGTGAAGAGCTGAGGCCTTTGAGAAGGACACATGTTGTAGAAGTTCATGGAGGACTGTCTCTTGTGGGATGGACCACACACTGGAGCAGGAGAAGACTCTGAGAATTCATCTTGCAGAGGAGGAGGGAGCAGTAGAGATGTGATTAACTAATCCCTTTCCCTGTCCCCTTGTGCTACTGCAGGGGAGGAGATGGAGATTTTGGGAGTGAACCTAAGCCTGGGAAAAAGACTTAGTTAAATTAAACTGATTTCCACAAATTGAGTCGGTTTTGCCTGTGGTGGTAATTGCTGGTGATTCTTCCTTGACCCTCTCTTTATCCACGAGCTTTTTGTTATGTTTTCTTTCCACTACCCAGCTGAGGAGGGGAGGGATAGAGCCGCTTTAGTGGACACCTGGTATCCAGCCAGGGTCAACACACCATAGCTGGCAAACTGACACGAGGGTCAAGAGCAGAAGGAATGGAGCTGGACAATACAACTGTCCTTCAGAGTTATGATTCCTCAGATTACATAGGAAGGAAGAAAAGTTGATGGGGAAATCAGAGTTGCAAAAGACTCCTGCAACAGACAAAATACTTCAGTTCATCACCAGGTATTACTGTGTCATTTACATTAGTCACTTCTGCATTAAACTCATCACTGCTCCTCCTGAAGGCAGCTGCTGCAGTCCACAGTCAGTTTCCAGTTTTCTGTGAGATACAAGAAATTCATGCCACTTAGCCTATCATCTTCCCTGAGTCCTGATGCTGACACTTGTGGCATCTGAGACTTTCCACATTGCCATCTGTCAGTCCAGAAGAACCAGGTGTCTGTCCCAAAAGTTGCTTCCTTCAGGAACCAGGTCCAACGATTTTTCCTGTTTTCCTCTACCTAGGCAGTTTTACCTGACCAAAGAAACTGGAACTGGTAAGTGCAGTAGCTGCTGAATTTTCCTTTTCTCACTCTCAAGAACTACTGCCAAGGCTGGCTTGTATTTTTCGGCTTTGTTTTTGAGACCTGTGCTCAGCCTCAAAGCTGGACAGCCTCACTGTGGGCCTGGCTTTTTAGAGAACTGCTGATTCTGCAGCACACACCTTTTAGTGCACTTTCACGTCCAAGCAAGCTGGGATTTTTCTTCCCATAACACACACATGCAAACATCAAACCCACTTGCTGATTAAAGAATCTCAAACAATCAAAATCAATATTGATTTTGCATTTAACCACCAGAGCGAAATGGCAAGACCTGAAGCATTTAGCTCTGAGGAGGACATGGGACCATGTTCATGATATCATTCCTCAATCAATCACTCTGTCTGTAAGGAGAACAGGTGGTATGTTTTTCACACCTCTGTTCTCAGAGATAAGAGCTGAAGATGGCATTACATCAGTGGCAATATTGTGTCATTGGGGCTGACTAAGGGGATGTCTCAGTGTTGTAAACAACTTCTCTAACAATCATATGCAAGCATAAAGTCAGAAGCATTTGTCAAAACCATGCAAAGTTGCACAGCCAGAGAGCTCTGCCTCTTGCAAAGGGCTGGTGATACACTGTGACACTGTTTGAGCAAAATGCCAGATGAGCAGACCTTGTGGACAGAGCTCTCAGTTGCAGCAGTCATAATTGTGACAGCCACCCTTTTGTTCTATTTCCCCCTCTCTCCTTGGAGGTGTTGCTTATAGGAACCAGAGGAATAAGAATTATCCCATCTACCTGTGTAAGTTCCGAAAACTTACCTCCTGTGTTTTGGTATTTCTTGCATTGTGCCAAGATGTTGGTAACAGCACTGTCTCTGCAGAAGCTTGGCACAGGACAGATACTGTCCCTGTGTCCCAACAAATGAAAAATTGTGATAAATGTCACTAAAAGTTGTATCTGAAGCTGTATTAGCAGTGGAAGTTTCTTTCTCTTTTCACCAGATGACTCTAAGTGTTCTTAGTGACATAAATGAACAAAGTTAAAATAAGTTGCAGTGACCTCTGGTAAGACAAGCTGTCCTACCCTGGTTTAGTTCCTGCAGTCCATGTTCAAATAAATCTTATTACTAAAACAAATGAGGCTTTTTGACAAGAATGCTGTGGTGACCCTCTTTACTTTTCTCAGAGTATCTATTTTTTCTTGTGGTAATTGCTTGAAGTGGCAGAGAACTCTCTTGTTACCCTGCTGCTTCTGCAGCAGTCTTACCTTTCTGACTACAGAACACAGGCAAGGATCAAGACAATTAGTTTATAGAAAAAAAGGCTGATTTTATGTAATTATTAATAAAAAATAATCGAGTTTTTCTTTTTCAAAGTGTCTATTATACCATGTGTGCTTGTGCATCTCACTAGGAAGCTCTGAAGCAACCTTTCAATAAGCGTCATTGACTGAAGTGAGGATAAGGCATGAGATGTCAATCATCTGATGCTATGTTACAAAAGCAAAATGTGGCACTGCTGTTACCCTTTAGAGGGTAACCCAACAAACAAGTTTCAAAGCACTGCTGATGCTACTGCTTTAGGAGTATTGTACATGTTTAGGGGCAGTGTTCCTATGTTTGCTGTTTCAAGTCTCACTAAATTTCATTAGATCCTGCTGCATACTCCTGGTAATCAACTGAGATACGGCTCTGATGCCATTTGTGGTGGGAGAATTAACAAATTTCTCAGGTGTGAAACAAGAAACAGCAGTAGCACATGGAGCCTTTAGAAATAGTTCTCAGGAGCCCCAAAACCTTAAGCAGTATGCAGTGAAGGCATAAAAATGCAGGTGATGTGGTGTACCTGAAATTTGGGCAAAAGGTTGTGCAGAGGAAAAAGCAAAGCACTGAAATCCTGAACCATGGAAAAGTATTCTTAGTTCTGTAAAATCCTCTAAACTTTTTGCAGCCCCTTGATTCCGGATCCTCTTGGCCTGATTAAGAAAGGCCATTCTCATTTGCAGGTTCAATAGCATACTAGGAAACTGGCTTTACCATGAGACTATAGGGAATCTGAAACAATTGCCCATCCATGGAGGCCAGTGCCCACTTTCTAATGACCTAAATATTTATTCCAACTTTTTAAACCTATTGTAATGTGAACATCAATATTGCAGATAATGGGGCAGGGCAGGAGAAGGTTATGGGCCCTGTGGCATGGTTTGTTGGACAGGACTGTGGAAATTTCTTACTTACATGGAAGCTTAAATTTAGAAGGCATGTCTGTTCCATGGAGGACTTTTCATCATGGGTGTGGATAGCTTTCCTCAGTGAGAAAGCTATCCAAATGAGCAGCTGCACATACTTGATCACAGTTTTCCAAGCAGTGACAGCTCTGATTATTGTATTGATAATAACCAGTTCCAGTTGCCCTTCCATTAGCTGACTGTGCTGGCATAACCCTTCTATATGGGGGCCGGGAGCAGGAGGACCTGACTTTCTTTACACAGAGTTAACCAAGTGCCCTTACTCGGAAAATGTGATTTCAAAAGGATTTTCTTAATTTAGTGCAGTACTGTGCACATTTGCACTTGGGAAGACAGCAGTGCTGCCCAGGAATGTGATGCAAATGCCTCACTTAATGTGTGGGGAGGCTGGGAGAGTCTGGGGCTTCCTCAGCTGCCCCTCGAGCAGGGCAGCTGCTGTAGTGGCACATGTTGGCAGACCCCAGCAGCCCACCGAGCTGGGGGCGCGGCACTTAGGTCAGGCTTTACCTGCTGCAAGCACTGACAAGAATAGCTGCAAGCCCCTTGCACCAAATGGCTTTGGGACGTTGGCTTGGGATACCACGTCTGTCCTGTCAGTGCTGCACTGGCTTCCATATTGCTGTGGGACAGACATTTCAAGTCCAAAAAGGAGGACTCTCACACAGAAGCTGAGAAGTGCCTTGTGCTCTGAGAAACTGCTAAGCACTCTTAGAGAAGAAAATTTGTGTCCTTATAGCACATATGTTGGGGACAGCATGGGCCACTGCGTCTCCATAGGTCAGAAAGTTTAGTTTTGCTCTACGAGACTATGCAAGTGTGTTTTAAGGGGCTGAAAGTCCTGCTTAAAATTGTTTTAGTAAGCAGTCATCTTTATACAACTTCACGGTTCAAGGTTTTACAAAACCATTGTTTTAGCCACAGTGTTTCCTTCTGTCGCGCATTTCCAGTGCTCTGGTTGTGATTCAGAAAACGAGCAAGTTCTTAAACCAAATCATGGCATGAAAATTTAATTCCCGTCCGTGGACTGGGCTGGGTGTGTTTTGGCAGTCTCTGAGGAAAACAGCATCTGTGCAATTGCAGATAGATGTAATCAGAAGTGGGTGGTTCCGGTAAATAAATCGAAATAGTGGGATTTGGATCTATAGCAGTAGGTGCAAGTGTCATCTTGATTTTGTCCAGCTCCAGCAAATGAGTTTGGAAACCGACTTCTGAACAAGTTTTTAAAGAGATGTGAAGCTGCAAGGCCATCCATTCACCATCCTATGCACATTCACAGTAAGAAAAATAATTTACACTTAATACAGACTTTGAAAATTGCCAAAAAGAGTCTCATTTCCCAGCTCTGTTCACCATGCAGACTTGTTGCCCTGGACTGCTCCTATTGCCCGTTATGACAGATCCTGATTATGCCAGCTGGAAACCAAACATCTGTTGCAACTTGAGTAAAAAGAGTAATTGTCTTGGAACCTACTACCTAAAACAGTGAAAAATGAACAAATCTTGCTGCATTGGGCTGTTTTTTGCGGCTGTTGCCAATAGCTCCTTCTTGAAAAGAATGCCATGGGGAAAACATACAGTGCTTGGTCATCTATCAAAGTTAACTCTTCTCCCCCACATCTTCTTTTTCTTCTCACTCACTCATCATTTATATCCGACCTCCCCACAGTCCTCCACCCCTCCAAATGCAATGCTGCTTACTGAAATGTGATTTTTGATTCCTTATTTCCACCTTTGGAAATGTTCTTCTCCTTTATAAATGTGAAACGAAATGCTGCACAATGCCCCCATATCAATGCATTACTCTACTACTTAATGCATATACCATACATGAGATTATTTTTATTGTTCCAGAAGGTGGAATTTTGACAAGTGGAAAGATCTGTGGAGTGCCAAAATGTCCATTAGCATCAACCACTTGGAAATAGTACTCTCTTCCAAGGAGTATGGTTCTTTGAAAGTATAACTGATAGTGTAAAGATGATTTCCTAAGGAAAACTGTTTCAGAATAGCCATTTCCCTAGAGCTGCCACATTTCAAGAAAGCTGAGGACTTCAAAATCAATTTCAAGTAGTATTCATTTTCCTCCTTGAGGCAATGTTTTAAGAACTAGCCTTGCACAACAACCAGCCTCACACATGGGATGATGGATCACAGTGAGCGATGGCAGGTGCAAAAGATAAACCCAAGCTCCTGTGTGGTGCACAAGGGTTCCTTACACCTCTGCTCCATCAACAGGAGTCATTCATCTGGAGCTTGCCACCAGGAAAGACACAGATTTGATACGTGTTTATTTTGCCTAGCAGATTATTTCAAATCAATTGGGACCTACAAAAGATGATGTAATGGTGAGAGATTTAAAAAACTGAGAGTCAACAACCCCTTCCTGGCGCTGAAGGCATAGTATGGGTGAACCAAAGCATATTCCTGGGAAACAGTGATATGCCCAGGACTGACATGCACTGGTAGAAGATGTGCACTCCTGGAATGCTGGCATCAATATATAAAGCTTTCTTACTGCTTAGCACTTTGAGGAAATGCGATATGTATCCATAGTGGGTGTCTCACTGTTGGATGCTGAAACAGCTCCTACCCTCAGTCACTTGCTGGACTAACAAAACTTGATGATCCACAAATACCAACACCTTCTTGATCTGTTGGAAAATCAGAGTAAGCTAATTTCAGTGTTACCTACCGGATCTCCAGCCCTGCTTTTTGCCTGTCATGCCATACCAGAAGTGTCTTTCATAGCAAGCCAAGTACAAAAGTGGTATTCACCTCACTTTTAAGAACTGATAAACCAAATGTAACACTCTACTTTTCTTTTCTGCTACTAGGCTGTTACTATCTTGTCTATAAAAACACCCCAAACTTGTCTATAGACAATGAATGCCATAAGAAGCTCACACAAATGCTTAAACAGCTACAAATAAATGCACCTTTTGCATGACAACCCAATTATTCATAAATGGGGTTATACCATTCTGCATCATATTTAACTAAGTAAATTTGGTATTCAACAATTTATTGCCAACTCAACCAGCTCTTTGAGTTTTCCAGGCTCAATAGAACACTTGCTTGAAATTTGAATTTGTAATTTCTTTTGGCTTGTGTAAAGGTAGAAAATTATTTCTTGTGCAGTGCTGATAGATGGAATTATCACTGACAGCAGAAATGAATCATACTGCATGAGAATGGCTGACTCTCAGTGATGATGTGGTTGATCTTCTGGCAACATGTTCGACATACTCTATGCCCCCAAACCAAGCAGAAAAATCTGTACAAAGCTGGTGAGCACTGTACATAGAAAATGAGCTCCTCAAATGGGCAATTAGTCTTTCCAGTATATGGATACACAGCTGCAGAGCCTGAATGTTCTGTTTTGTAGGGATTTTAACTTTGGTTTTGTTTGCGGGTTTTTTTGGGTTTTTTTTGGCTTTGGTGTTTTTCTGTTGTTTTTTTAAACTTTTGTTTTGTTTCTTGTTTGTTCGATATTGTTACTTGTGTTTGTTTGGTTGTTATTTTGGGTGGGTTTTTTTTTAAATACAGAAAGTGTGATGCTTTTCCCGCCAGGTTAAGCTACCAGTGTTCCCCATGACAGATTATCTCTGATCCCATGACACTCACTCCCCATGCTTAGTCTGGATAAGCATTAGGAAACTGATACAGATTGAAACTAACCAATTTGGTCATAAACTCCCAACCTTTACTATAGGTCAGTATCCAACAATCAGCTTAGCAGCCAAATCAGTGTCAGTAAGGACTGTAAGGGTGAATAGATGGGACCAGTCCAAATCAGCTTCACTGGCATGCCTTTGAAGTAATCCTACTAATCACTGGCAGAACCAGCACATAATTTTTAATAAGCTTTAATGTCAGTCATGCAGTTAAAGTGCAACATCTGGTCTTCAGGACATACCTTTGTAGACAGTTTTAAGTTTTTATAACCTCAGCATTTAAAAAAAGAACTCTCTAGTTGATTGGTATCTCATGGATTTATCTCCATCTTTATTTTCCTTTAGAACCTTATTTCTCTCTAGCTGCCTTTCTTCCTCAGCTGGCAATTTAACAGACTTGGCATGAGCTAAAGAATTCATTATCAGTCTTTAGGAGAATTTGGCATGAAATTTAATGTAGTAAATTAGTGCTTAAGGAATAAACTTTGAGAGTGTCGAATATAAAAATTAATTGAGCCAAATACAGAGTAGGCAATATTGTGCCTTGCAGGTACTTTTAATGCAGATAAGCATATTATGGTGATAAGTCTTCTACTGATCACCACAGTAAATCTGCATCACAATCAGGAAAGTTACACACATACGAGCTGCAGTCAAAAGGAAAGATTTCCAAAGTATTTTTTAAGAAACTCTCCCTTCCTTGCAGAAGCCTCTGGCACACATGCTAAAACAAGGCAACAATAATACTGATAAAATGATGCTTTAATCCATTTGGCAACAAAAGGGTCAAGTGACATGAAAAAACTCAAGCCTGCAAATTATTTATTGACATCAATAGGTTACTCTTTTCACCACAAACTTGTCTGTAAGATGCTGTTTTTCTGATGCAAATACAGTTTACAGAAAATAAAAAGGGTAGGCCATGAACTGAAAGAAAACATTTATTGAATCAAAGTCAATACTTTCCTTTTAATATCTACAAGCCAACACTGAACTGACTTTATTCAAGAATGAACACAATGTACAAAAAAAGTATGTCTGTTATAAAAATATGTCAATTTTTTTTTCCTGGCTATTGAGCTGAAAACATTTTGGCAAGTGCAAGATACGTTTGGCAAGCAAATTTAAGCTGCTATTACCAATAACAAAGATCAAATAATTTTGTAATAGTTTTGTAGTATACTTAAGAGTCATTGTTAAAGTGGCATTGAAAAATGCTATCCCCTAAAAACTGCACCGCCATGGGTTCATGCATCCAGACAATTCAACATCTCGTCAGGAATCAGTATATTCACCAGTGAATACTATCCAACCTACTTTGAACTATTCAACCAGATCAGTGACATCTACCACTAAAATATAACCTCGGGAAGGTGAACTACCTCCATGGCTGTGTATTTTATGCGTTGTTTACAAACAGAGAGAGAAGATTAGGTAGGTTCATACATATTTAAATCAACCAGACAGCTGTTGCAATGTGAAATCAGGGAAAGGATAGAAATAAAATAAAGAATCATTTATGACAACAGTCTACATGCATCTTTGCATATAAAAATCGATTTGATTAGGCTCAGTTATGCCCTATTTGTATGGATGGTTTGGGGTTTTTTACCACATAAAAATTTAATGTGACCAGGGCTCAAATAATTGACTTCTTTAAAATCACCAGCAAGGAGCAAAAAAAGGGACCATTTACAGAGATAATCTGAAAACAGTGCAATATTAAAATGCAGTTTCACAACATGTGAAAGAAACATGCTTTGGAACCTGAGCAAAAGGCATTTTACTGACTTAGTAAAAAGTCACCCTGTATGTTGTTTTCATTGGCACCTGTTCTGCCAGATTAGTATGTTGCTCTTAGCAACTTCCATGGCCCCTAAATATTTAGTACACAGAAACTGCCAACTACTTAGAAAGGTCTACTAAACTTTTCAGCCAATATTGCAGGCAGCCTGACATGCTGCTACTGGAAATGACCATACAGGTTAAAATTAAGAAAAACTGTAGAAAGAAAAAGAAGCAGCCAAACATGTTGCTCTTCTGTTTAAATAGACTAAAGCGATTCCACAACACTTAGATACGCTACTACACTGGTTTACAGTCTCAAGGTCAGCTCTTTCAAAATAAATATACTGAACATTTACAACAAATGCCTCATGAATGCAAGCTCTCTCTTTATTATTTCAAGACCAATTGCATAAAAACTAAAATAAAGACATAACTCTGAAGCAGCTAAGTTACAAGTCCTTTTTCAGAAACAGGCATTACTTGGTGCCACAGCAAAATTTTTCACATCTGCAGTAAGCAATTTTTTTTTCTTTTAGCACCAAGCAGGCCACCATACAAAGCAACCTCACAAAGCATGCGGTCATCTACTCTGCTGATTTTGTATGAAATAATTATTTGTGCTTGCAGGTCTCAGACCTTTCAGAAATGGGTGAACATTAGGTGATTGAAGACATTAGTGGAAACTCATTCATTTCTAAACTACTTGAGTGGAGAAAAGATTAAAAGACTAAAAAGCAACAGAATGCTGTGCATTAGTATTTCTGAGGAATAAGGAAAGCTAAGGTTGGTGCTTTAATTTGCCTTAACACAACTAAAAAGTGACAATCAATCCTAAACAGCTCTATGTCCATGATACTGGTAGAGGCCAATGCGTGCATGCCACTGAAAGGCACAGTCGGACCAATCTAATAAATGGCATCATCAGAGCAGAACAGCAACTTTTCACTGGACTAATCACGAAGGGTGAACAATGAGCCATCACTTCTCTTGTCATGAGCACAGAAAGCAGTCACCAAGGCAAAAGGGAGAACACAGGAAAGAAGATACAGGAACTCACATAAACCTAAAAGACAGAAAACACGCATTAAACCAAGTTTTGAGCATTCTGAGTGACCATTTTCCAAGTGTAATACTTTGTAAGTCAACTGACTCAACACCATGCAAAGTATGAAAGCACTGCAAACATGGTATCATAATCACATTACAAAATTCTTCTGAGATTTGTTTTACAACTAACTTCACCTGAAAAGATCAGTCTACAATACCATCTTTGGTTAAAACATGCTTAAGGAGAGACTGATACAGAAGAATCAGAAGAATCTCCTGTCCATTCTGGGAGAAATTAACATTCTTATGAGACATCTAATTTTTCACTTTGAAATGGATTTTAAAATTGGTCATCATAAAGACAGGTTTTTATAGGGAAGTAATAATGAAGCATGATTGTTCTTCCCACTGTGCCTAAAAAGTAGAGTGCAATACTTACAGAAAAGGTATCCCCAAAGTTATCCTTATCCTGCCTTTGTATCTACGAGTTGCATTTGAACGTTTGCAGACATGCCACCTCCATAACCTCCCTTGGATTGCATCTGGTTCTGAATAGAGCTGACCTGGAGATAGAATGAAAAAGGGAGGGGAGAGGAACGAAGACAGACAGTGAGCTATGCCATCTTCTTGCTTCTAATTTTATTTCTTCTTTAGGTTTCGTTTTCAAGCGCTCCTTCATTACCAGTAAAGCTACATTACTTTTGCATGAGGACACATGCACCCAAGGCTTACTGAAATTTAACTCTGGCACGTAGCTCAGCAGAAGAGATAGAAGAACTGGTGCTGAGGCAAAAGTTTTTCCTCTCTCCCAAAGAAAACTGGCTGATTCAGGGCTTCACTGACCCACTTGATTAACCAAAAAACAAAAAGAATCAAATCTCTTACTGGCATGGACTCCACCTGACAGACTATAATTTATCTTGTTACATAGAAGATGTTCTTTGGTAAGTACAATGAAGCAGAGAAGTTAACATTATTATGTTAAAAGTATAATAGACAACTTACAAATATCTCTTCATGGCTAATTTCAGATCATTAAAACTAAACTAGGGCTAAACTAGGATTTTCTAAATCAAAAAGAACCTTTTGGTTTGTGGAATGTTTTTGATTTATCTATTTATGTAACAACATACAATGCTTTCCTTACTTGATACTATTCCTTTAAATGGAGGGCATTTATTGTTTAAATCATAGTCAATCTGAACTTCCCTGAACATAGCTGATTTGAAGTTATTTTTTGCCTGATGCAAATAAATACATAAAGACACACCCTTTGTGCCCCCCATTTCCAAGACACGCACATCCCACTATGACTTTCTCTACCTCTATCACCAAAAAGAAAAAGAGCCTAAAGTTCTTTCCTGTTTGTGTTGTATCAATCAAAATAATCATGTCTAAGTGTCTGCAGGAAGACAACTTGAATCTTAAAGGTTTGGCCCTTTTTTCTCTGCATCCCAGAGCATACATAACAACTACACAACGAGCGGAAAGTAACATTCATTCAAGGCTATGCCTGCAGGGTACCATTTGCAATTATTTCATCTATGCTCCTCCTTCAGAGACACCTAAAAACTGGAAAGCTGCATTAAAACAGCACAAGAGCAATATTTCCAAGCAGCTTGTACAATATTTTCCCTGTCTACAAAGACAAAAGAAGTACATTTTTTTCCTCAGCAAGCAAAACACATGCACACATACAAAATGAATCAGCAAACTCATTCTTCCACGTAGTTTTTCAAACCTATGTGACAAAAGAACCTGTTTTTTTGATCTTTATCCTCAACAATATGGCATATTGCAAGGTTATGCAAAAGACTGTGTTTTTACTTATTTAAGCGGTGCATTGTAAAACCATTTTATACTTCGGCCTTTTGCTAAAATAAGTGATACACCGCAGCAAAGCCATCTCATTTTTCTCCAGGGAAAAGTGTTTAGAGCCAATTTTGTAGTGCATCTGACATCAAAGACTACAAACTCAGTAGAAGACTGTGCAGAAGTGCATGGGGACATATTTAAGAACTTTCACATTTTACCAAGCTGCTCATCTTCTTCACCAAGCATCTTCTGTTGTCCATTGAAAAAAACAAAGTTTGAATTTAATACTTTTTCCCCCAGAAAATAATAATCTACACGTAAATGTATTCACAAGAGTGACTATATGATGCTGTTAATTTTATCTGAATGAACTCTGACTCCAACAAAAAACAACTATGGAAACCTCCAGGCCACATCACCTTTCAGCCTGACAACTTGCTCACAGGATTTGGTAATTTTGGAGAGCAGTAAATCAATACAAATTGCAAGGTTAAAGTGTAAATTTTTATGAGTATTTTTAAAGGTTGGAATAATTTCTCCTGTTCATGAGTCACACACGTAAGTCTTTGTTTTATTGGATAAGGAAGTATCAGGCTCAAATGCAGAGACTGTTGCCCTTAAAACAGGGAATGCAACAAATGAAACTGGTCTGCATGAACAGTTCAGTGGCTATTTTGTATACGAAAACTTTTGTAGGAGACATACAATGTTAAAATTGCTGAGCAAAAAAGGACTGACATTTGTAGGCTTCTTTCTGAAGCACTCTCTTTCTGAGGCCGTTTGAGCAATAAGAACAAGCACTATGAAATGCAATTTTTTTTCTTCTTTCCTGAAGATGCCATTGCCTTTCTTTGATGATAGGTAACAGCAAGGTTCTTCTCTCTTATGTCTAATTTAGATTTTAAAGATTTTGGAAAGGAAAGAGGATTGTATCCATGAAGGATTGTGCAAACTGTTGTGCTGCTTATTTATCTCAATTAACTCCCTTCTTTCCTGTTCTTTCCCTCCTTTCAGAATTAGGAAATAGCACAGATAGACCTTGAGAAAGAAAATGATGGGAAACTACACGAAATACATGAAATCAAAGACTAAACTGAAGAATATGAAGAAAATATTTCACCATGGATTATGAAAGGAAAATAGGGAAAAAAGGAATGGGAATGAAAAAGAAACAGCACACAGAGGGCTCCTGCTGTTTAAGTACACCTTTGACAAAGGAGCAAGGCACTCTACAGAGAAGGCAAACAAAAAAGCAAAATATTTCAGAAGCATTCTGAATAGTCAGAAAACTATTCAGTCAGAATCATAAGGATGTATAACAAAGAATAATGCTGATGAAAAAAGGTACAGGGCAGACACAAAGTGAATAAAGAACCAAATTTAAAGGGAAAAAAGTAATTAAATTGCAGGTATTCACCTAAGCTATTAAGAAAAAGAAGGCACTAAGAGATTCCTGAAGGAATATAATGTCCACACTATAAAGGAAATTATGCAGCAGAAAAACATATGAAGGTTAACACTGTAATCCTAGAATTTACACTGCAAAAAACGAACATGGAGAGCACCACAGAAGAAGCAGAAAATATGCAGTGTGAAAAAGTAGAGATTTGAGCTTCTGAAGCAGAGGGAGTGAGAATTATTATTTTCTACATACAGATACTTTAGGATCAGAAAAATCTGTCTGGTGACTGATGAAGCACATTATCCAAATGAAAAAAAAAAAAGACAGAAAGATCTACTTACAAGAATTCGAAATGAAAAAGAAAGACAATAATGATTACCTACTATCTGGAGATAAATTGGGTATTATGTAAGACAAAGGTGAGGGCAAACAGGAGGAAAGTGAAAAAAAATAAAGCTTCAGGCCATCTACACAAACCTCAAATGAGGTAGCTCACTTGTGAGAATGAGGAAGGTTCCCACATGAGAACAAACAAATATTTAAAAAGCAAAAACTGTGATTAAAAAAAAAAATCAAACAAGCTGCTCACATTATTATCAGTTTATTATTTCAACTTCTAGTGGCTTTAAATATTACATTAATATATCACATTAAATAAGTAACTGGCTTTAACTGGATTTTATCAAGTTGAATCTGTGTCTGGCCATTTAACTTGCTTACAGAGGTTTCAGTACAAATCATTTCCAGACTACTATGTTGTTTCTGGGAAAATTTAGAGTACTTTTTGTTGTCAAATTTTCTAGCTTTGCCCTTCCCCATTACATGCTGAGTTACAAAACTTTTTGTCTGATCTCAAAAAGACCAACTTAAACTAGTTGAAACTACAAATGAAACTACTCGCTTGCCTACATTAAAACTGGGGGTTTTTTTAGCTCTGCTTTCTATTCTGATACCTCTAACAGAGATTTGTCAACAAGTATTTGTAATCTCCAAATACGTTTTCCTTTAAAGAGGATTATTAAAGTCAAGAAGTATTTTTCATCTACATTCAACAATTTTCTATATTTTCTATTATTGACTTTAGAAACAGACTGACATGTCACAGAAATTTGAAGCTGTATTTTAAGTTCTATTTCCATAAGCTCTTTTTAATTATCTGTCTTAGCCTCTGTTTTTCACCTTCAGAGAGATAAAAATATTTATTGTTCCTATCTTCTATAGGAAGCCACAAAACCTTACCTGTGACACTGCTTGCTCTGGAAATAATTCACACTGCAAAGAGGGCTACATAATACAGAAAAAGCTCAGCAACAACACCCAAAAATAAATATGTGTACAGACTGAGGTAAGTTTGAGTTTTACATGAACTATATTAGAACAGATTGAGCCATTTAAGGCAGGAAATCTAGTCCACACTATAAGGCACTTGGAGTTTTCTATATAATACCTGAGTATATTTTCAAGAATACATATATTTTGGTTCATACATGTAATCAGAGTGAATTTTAAATTTAACAAATATTCTATATCATTTATGCAGCATCTAAAATGCATTATCAGTAAATACAGGAATTTTAAAAAATTATATTCCATATTCTTGAATGCACGCATTTAGAACTTGGAACTAAAATGCTATCAAGTCATTCCTCAAATTCATTCTTATAGTTGGAAGACTCATTACTTCAGCTACGACATACATATTAGACAGTGTTCTGTCTAATATGAAATTATGTTCATCCATTCATGCTTACCGAATTCATTCCACTGAACAGGTCTCCTGATCCTACATGAGCTGTGTGAACAAAGTTTGTTGGCTCCCCAATCATGCTTCGATCAATCCGCCGTCGTCTTTTCTGAAAGGAAGGCAAAGAAAACATCTGAGATTCACTGAAAAGGCAAAACCAGTATGTGACATAAATGCAGAACTTAACCATCTATAGGAAGGATATTGCATACACTGTAAGATATTTCAACAGAGTCAAAAAACAGAGACCAAATTCTGAGGTTAACCAAAACACTAGTATTACTATCCTTTTTACTTAAGATAATGTGTAGCAGACAAGCATGGATAACATTCACAACATTTATGCCAACAAAACATTTGTAAATATCCTTACTAAATTCCACATTTATTAACCAGTACTTGGAGTATTTCATACAGTAACTTCTGCGTGTACTTGTATTTAAATCATGGCGGGACAGATCAAATTTGAGGCTTAGTCATTTGAAACAAGAATTAAGGATCAAAGCATGTTAGAATAGCCTATGAAACCACTAACTTATGATATTTCTGATTTGCATGCCCTGATGTCACTATCTGTAATATACTTCATGACGATGTCCAGAACAGTGCCTTGAGTTTGATCAGGGTTAGTCACAGACATATCTTTACTGAACTCTGAATCCATATACTCAAGGTAACCCCCAGTCTGCATGATTCTCTCTCTGTGAGCTGAAGGGGTGCAGTGGAGTAGTAATGCAAAATGCCAGCTTAAGGACTCTTCTGATTCTTACACTGTGCAATAGAAGGCAAGAATTGCTTAACCTCTGTTTCCCAATTTTCACAGTCACAGCTTCTTCATTGCTTAGTAATCTAATAACATGCAAACAAAAAAATTAGAGGCAGTAAAGACTTTCTCTAATTAAAGCTGCTTTGGTTGCTTGCCTCCAGCTGAGTGTTGCATCTAAAGGACAAAAAAAGAAAACTCTCTCCTCACTTCTCAGGCCAGAGCCAGGGAGCTTACACAGAGGAATTCATGCAGTGTGTAGTCACTGTATGCCCATACTCTGGAAAATGCCTGTACTTGGGGAAAAAAAAAAGCCACAAAACACAGTACCCATATCTCAGTTTAAGGTATATTGTACAAAGTTGAGTTTAACAGCTAAGAAACTACTTGAGCTCAAGTGAAACCTTCCCATTTAAAGTCCACTCAGTCTCATTTTTAATGATCTTTTATTTCTAATTTGCTACGAGACTGTAAGACCACACAGATTCAAAACACGAAGGTACATGCATCAAGCAGGCTAGCTACTGTTTCAATAGCTACAGATACAATCTTCATGAATCAGAGCCCACAACTATGAGAATACATCATAGGGTTTAGCCAGCAAGTACAAAAGACATTTAATCCCGTCTTCCACCTTTTCCCTATTAAAAAAAAGATTCCAGCAGGTTTCAGTACCTTCTTGCACGCTATGAATAGCTGGGATGACAAGGAACACATAAAATTCTGTAGGAACAGCTAAATACAATGATCTGATCTATGCTAAAACTACTACTGAATTCTCTAATTCCAATGTACTTGACAAAATCAATCAAATGAAATAGTCCAGCTGTAAAATATGTTGTATTTACACCATCTAGTACTGTAATATGCTGTGATGTTGACACAGAAATGTGATCTAGACAGCTGTATGAAAACACATTGCTCTAATTAAAACACTTAAAATTGTTTATTGTCTGCAGCAGTTGCCCCTCTCTCTCCTCCTTTTAAAAAATAGCAGCCGAATTTACATACCTAAACAATACATCCATAATTTCTTCATTTTAGTAGAGTTTTGATGCAGAGAAGATGGAGACAAACCCAAAGATTTTAGATTTTTCTTATCTTGTTTATGAGTTTTGCAGACAATTAAACTTTTTTTTTTGGTGCAACTTATTTTACTCCTTAACTTGTTGCTAAGATCACTGGCATGGCAGTAACAGAGTGCTGGATCTTGTGAATTACTGTAAATTATTCTCCTCTAATCATCAGCTAGTCAACCAGTAACCACTAGTTAAACTGCACTGCCATCAGGTTAGTCTCTTATCTTAAAAGTGAGTTCCTTATCAGAGGCCATCAGCCTGTTACGCCCTGACATGTGCCCAGTGATGCGAGCTCCATGAACCTATGGAACATAAATGCTGTGCCAACTTAATACCACAAAACAGTTCCCTGTGAAAGCAAACCAAAAATTGATTTGCCTTTTTTTTTTCTGCAGGCATACCCAGCTTGCATTTGCATTACTGTTTTAGCTTGGATCCTGAGAATGCTTTTAAAGCAACTTTACCAGCTCCCACTTACCATGATTCAATTTTAATTTCAGACTAACCTTGGAGTGTACAAATTAGACTTCTTTTTGGATGAAGCTGAACTGAAAGACTAATTGATGTCCTCCCATTGCTAACAGACATTGAGGCCAACGAAAAGGGTGAGCCAGTCTGGAGCAGACCACAAGACATCTAATGCACATCATGGCTCCCCAACAGCAACTGTTCTGCTCTCCTACAGAGCTGCCCCTACTAGAATGTGCTGTTCCTGTGAACATGGCCTCAGCCAGAACCAAATGACCAATTAGAGTGTATAAAGGGACAATGGGGAGCACGGTAAAAAACCACCCCTTTACAAGGAATGGGACAGATGAGAAAGTAGTAGGGGAAAATACCTGGAAAGATTACAAAGCTTTTACAGAGGACACCATAAACACTAGTTTTGCTTTGTACCTGTAAGAATACATGCAGCACCACTGTTTAATGAACAGTAAGAATTAACACACAATATTGATTTCCCATTAAATTTAATTTGAAAGAAGCGGAGAAGCAGCACATTCATATCCTACTTGGGAAGAAATTAAATGTACAGTTATACTCATTTCCCTCTATAATCTCCGGCTTTCCATGCTCTCTCCTAGGTGCATCTCACAAGCCTCCTTTGTGACTAATTTGTTGTGGTGAAGGACTGATTTTGGCTGTGTTCTGGGACTTAGAAGTATTGTGCTTGGGAAGTGGCCCCTGTCTTCTCCAGGGCCACACAAGCTGTGACTGCTCAGCTGAGATAATCACCATGACTTTCAGGAGGGGAAGACATATAAAATACTTTGTGTTAAAAAGAAATAAAAAATGCTGACAGGGATCAGCAAAATTTAATATCACTAGGCTTCACCCATACCTCAAACTGCTTGATACCATACCATAAATAATTACTCTTAGAATATATTTACACACCACTAACCTAGTAATGCGATGTGACTATAAAGGTCATCTATAAAACAAATGAATGTTTATTACACTAGTGCAAAGAACTTCAACATACACACACAAACCCCTGAGTATTTGTACCATCTAAAGCTTTGTTTTCAAGATGTTTTTGACAGAACAAATATATGCCCCAACTCGGTCAGTCTAACTGCAGTTAGTCCTGTGTCCTGTATCTGCGTTCCTTGGGGATTTTTTTCCAGCAAGGTGGAAAAAGAAGGTTCATATTATGATTTGCTAACTTGACTGTTATCTTTCTTGATAGTTTAGGTCAAGTTTCTAAAATATTTGGTATCAATGGACACAAAAAGTGTAAAATCTGTACTGAAGTATTTTTTTGCCCCTTTGCCTTGTCCTGATGAGAGAGCAAGGTGTGATGAGCACAACAAAGATGAGAAGAGAAGAAAAGACCTATAAAAGGTGGAAGTGGAATATGAACTGCCATCACTTAATGGCTTTACTTAGTTTGTTCCGTTGACAAAAAGCTGCAGAATTTGGATTGCGAAGTACATATCAGGCAATCTTCACATCATGAAAAGCAAAACTGATCTTAAAACTGAAGCAGGAGAGATGCAGGTTTGTGTGTTAAATGTCTGAGAGGAATGGAAGTAGCCTGAAGACCTATCTAAGAAGCCTTGCTTTGAATGTATACTAGATGCAATGCAACTGGATCACATTTCAGTTACCATAGAAATGAAGTAAAAATTGTTCTTTTCTATTCTCAACCTGCAAGTGATGCTTTGCACCCACACTGGGTAGCATTTCCTTTGAAACACCAGATCAGGAAACAGAAAGCCTGCAACAGTTGCATCACACAGAATATTTTAACCCTGCAAGTTTCTTGAAACTTTAAACCATTTTAAACTTTTGCCTAATAAGTTATACTAATTACCTCATGTATGCAAAGCCACAAACACTTCACAAAAATCACTGTTTTTCATAGTTCCAAAAACTACTTATTGCAAGAATTCAAAACAGGAATTTGTTTCTTTGAACACACAATTGCCACTGATGAGTCCAGAGGTATGCAAGATTTCCTTTTTACCCCGCTCTGTTTTTGGCTTTCAGGGGAGAAGTGATCTTTTTCCACTATCTCCAGATTTTGTCCAGTGGTCAGGCTGCACTTCTTTAGCTCAAGCCATTTTCAAAAGCGATGGCAGCACTTCTGAATTAGGCAAGCTCTCCGCCTGTATGCAGAAGACAAGTTTTGGAATTTTTTCTCCTTTGCATAGTTAAGTACTCCTCTCTGCTCTTTATGAGAGGTCCTCTCAAAGAAAAAAGAAGATAAGGCATGCAGAGTAACACCAAGGTCTCAAAGATATATAAAAAAATTTAAGTGGTATCACTCAGAACTTAGGAGGCTGACAATTATTTTCCTACTGAAAGCTGAAGTTGCAAGTTAACCAGAATCTCATACCAAGATATCCCAAAGTCAAGTGCCAACCTACATTTGCTGGGTTTTAAAAGCAAAGGAATCTTTAAGCTCCAGAAGAGAACGTTCTGCTAATTCTACACCAGCAGAGATGCTACAAATATACCAGAAGTCCAAGTCTAAGTGAAATATAAGTGAGACACAGCATTGCAAAGGACCCCACAACACACAAATCTGCATGGATTTTATCTGCAGCAAGCAACTCTCAAATGAAAGTGGTATTGCAGGTGCAGATGAGGAATGTTTTTCACAGTTCCACTCTAAGCATACAGCAATATATGGTGGAAACTGAAGAAATTCAGAGGGGATGATATGTTATTGCCATACTGTGAGCACAAAATTGCTGAAAACAATGTTTCTTTATTAAAATTCACACATATGGTGCTTTTCTCCTATTGCCTACCCATTTAATTTATCTCTACTTTACAAAACAAGAAAAAGTGCCAACTCTTTTTTTCCACACAGAAATGTTCTTTATCCAGCTGTATGTTGTCCCGGCTTTTAATATCTCAGGATCTCAGTAAAGTAAACTGTAAGAAACCAGGCAACAGAATACCCACTGACCTCAATGTCTACAAGAGCAACAAATCCATGGCAAGGCTGGATCTTTGCACCTCCCATTCAGAATAACAAAACTTCATATTTAAGTCACAAGTAGTAAGTATTAATCATTCTTGTCTAAAACTAACATGGACACAGTTATGTTTCTATTGAGGAGAACTTTTTTTTATTAATACTTGTTAATATCATCAAGCTATCACAAGGCAAGGATATCTTTCCTACTGCCAACTTTTTTTAGCGTTTACCCAAATGATATGAGTGTAATTTTTAATGACTGTTTTTTATATATAGTTTTGTCTTATTTCATATACAACAAAAATACATTGCACGCACTGTATTTCTGTATTACTTAAGTTATATTAATATATCATGCATTTCAAGGCATTTTTTCTGTTATTCCATATTTATCTGTGTTCCAAGAAGTGTAGGGCACAGTACCATATATTAGAAAGGAAGTAACATGCTGAACTGATCTATCTAGTCTGATTTCGTGCAATATGTTTCCAACCAGATCTAGATCAATATGAAGTGTTCCATATATAAAACATCAAGTGATGCAACTTTCTTTTTTAAGTCTTCTATTTCATTTTAGCTATCTGTAGAAGAGGAACTTTTGTTCAAATTTGTCATAATTTCCTCTTATTCTTCAAGACACTATTATTTTTCATGACATATTATTTTGGCTTGATACATAATCAGGAAAATAAAAAACTACGTACCACGCTTTGGCATCTCAACTGATACAAACTAAAAGCATCAGCTTCCAAGATTAATTTTCAGGTCTTGTGTCAGCTTCTTCTCTAATTTCAGGCTCTTAAAAAAATAAAAGACTGCACACAGATTGTGCAGGTATTAGTAACACTCCACATTTGAGTGGAGGAACATCTACGGCAGGAACATCTGAGGCTTCACTGAGCCCCATTCGCCTGCCAGGACTGCCTTCATGGAGTCAGCAATGCTTCCTGTTGGCTGGCAGGGTCAGCAACTTTGCTATGTCAAAAAATAAGTTTTCCTCTTTTCTTAAATGAATACTATCAGAAAACAGGCTTATCTACCTAGGCAAATGCTAACTAAAGAACACTTAATTCCTCTCTGAAGCCTCATTCAAGACTTAATAAATTTACTGGCTAACTCTGTACAGGGAAACTTTCCCTTGTGAGCAGAGAACTGAATGATCCATCCGTACACTATAAAGAATTGGTATCTATAAAGAATGGGTTTCTGTGGTCAGAGAATAATCACTTAACACTTGTTGCCTCCAAAAAGTTTCCTTTTTAAAAGCAAAAAGATGACTATGCATTTATGAACAGTAGAAAGTTACACAGCCTTTACACTTGTCTCCACAATGTGAGGGTCAATTTTGACTGCTAGTTCAGTCATTACAATCAAATACAGTAAGAAACAATTCACTCTCCAATACTTCTTTGCAAGCCTGACTTTTAAGTAACAGTATGCTAATTAGAACATAATGAAATATAATAACTTTTAACCATATCATCTAACCCTTTGCAACATGAAAAGATCTAGTGCTAATACATCTTTCCACACCAAACCAATCCAAATCCCAAACTCTCCTACAACAAAATACATCCCAGTAGAGCCACTACAATTGCCATTTTTATGACAGACAGGGCAAATGCAAACAGGGAATATGCTCCTAGTTTTCCTCTTTATCTACCTGCTATATATGTTTTCATTATATTCTGTTTTCACACTATATGGCTGCACTATGAAGACACTGATAATATGGATATGATATGGATTTTTTTTTATTAAATAGGAACGATCAGATCTATATAGGGTCTCACACCTATTGTGTTTGATGTTTCAGAAATAACCCACAAACGGAAAGCCTTTTTTGGAGAACTTCTCTTACCATTTATTCTGGTGCTAATTTCAGGATTACTCAATGCAAAAAAACAAACTCTTAATCTGCAAATTCACTCTTTGGGTTCTTTATCACCAATCAAGATAGCTGTTTCCTATCTCTTCCCTGAGAATAAAGTGACAATTTCAATGACAGAACTGTTGAAATAGAGCCATTTGCTAGCTTTGTATTCAAAAACTCAACTGAAACTTCAAAAGCAGTGTAGGCCGAAGATAAAAAAAAGTCCCAAGACAGACATCTAAGGAAAGGATTTAATCAAAGTCGATATAGCCAACCATTTCAAGATGGAGGATTTGGATGATTAGAGGAGACAATGAAATTCTTCTCTTTATTTTCCTTTTTTGACCTTTCCTACTTTTTATATCTGCCCTGAAAAAACACCAGCAGCAAGAGGCCCCATGCTGTGGCACCCATCTGATCATCCAGACACTAACACACAGGAAGGGCTAGGTACTTGCTCAGAATAGGAAGTATCAGATCACCCCGCAGAGGTAGTTTTCTGTCCTCCCACACACATGCTGTTCCACTTCCAAAATAGTCTCGTGCACAGAACGCCTGTATGTCTCTCAAGACAAGCTGCAGTCTGAGTGATATGTCTGAGTTCCCAATACCGACCCACCAAAATTGCCTAATAAAGTTGTAGTGCCTTTCATCAAACCCTATTGTTGGGGTTTTAGAAGT